>JAUMHL010000011.1:7082997-7106964 GCA_032362345.1 Sandelia bainsii
GAGCTGCTGTAACATGCCAAAATAATTTCCCTCTGGGATTAATAAAGTGTTTTGAATCTTGAATTGAATCTTGAATCTTGAATTCTGTTGAAGTGTCTCAGTCAGTCAGTGAGCCAGTGGTCAAACAGGATCCTGTAACAAAAGCAGCTAAATAGAATTCAGCTTTCAATAAACCTACTGTTTACACCTGTGTTTTCACTACTGTGACAAAAAGTCTTAAATGACTACTGATTTTATAGTCACGGTTGCACTCTGTCACCATCATGTGGTTGTTTTTGCACATTGTACAATGTTATCTTATTATCTATTGAGTCATTGTATATTTTATTAGTACTAATACATTTTATCGATAGGGAAAAGACATGCTGTGACACAACACATGACGAGTGATAGTGGGGTTAACCTGTAAAAGAATGTCACTGTTCGCCTTAAAGCTTTTATGTTTTAGCAGATGTTTCACCAGGCTGGGGTCTGGTCTTGAAGAAATCATTTCATTTAATGTGTTTATTTATTTTTGAATAATTGGAATCACAAATAAACCCAAGATTGAAACTTAAATTCCTGTGTATTTGTTAATTAGTGAAAAGACCATTATACTGAAGAGCCACATATACAGTAAGGTTATTGTATAGAACTTATGTAATTTAATTTGATTTTATATTATTATAACATTTTATATATATAGCAGTAGTACTAGTTTGTCACCTGTCATAATACAAGTTAGCCTACTAATAACATACATGTTTATTATGGTGTTAATCTGTCAGTACAAGTTCTGTCTTATCTATATTTAATCAAGTAAGTATTGTCTATCATGGTCAAATGTCAGAGCTACAACACAAATTCAAAATGTTTACTGTTTCCTTAATTAAAATAACATAATAAATAATCATAGATGATCATAAAGAAAGCAAAAATTTTTAATCTTTCTTCAGAACTTGGTTATGTGTGTCAGGCAGGCTGTTGCATTCCTGTCTGTATTAAAAATGTAGCCTGGGGGCCTCGGGATCAAGCTGGGACACGCCGATATCCAACACATCACCACACTGCCTCCGCTTCGTTGCTTTGTCTGTGCGAGCTCCATCAGCTGCGTGCACACTTTTCACTGTGGAAACAGGCTTATTTAAACAACAATCTGAGCTCAAGCAGACTGACTGACTGAGTTTGTGAACTCGTGAGTGTTGCGACAAGGCCCAGCTGGAAGTCAGTACTATTATAGCCTGCAGTATTCAGCAGTACAGGAGTACAGTGACGGTGAGGTGGCGACTTCACTTGTGCAACTCGTACCACTGCTGCTGCTGAATTCCTGGCGCTTGAGATGGGCGTGGAGTTAGTGTCAACGCTTGAGCAGTCGGGGAACTGAAACAGAGGAGCGTGTTAAAGCACGCCGTGAGGACAGTAAACTCAAGTCAGGCCGGTGTCGGAGTATGACAGAAGGTGAACACAAGCTGTGCGTAAAGGTGCGCGGATGACGCCTGACATTTCCTCCTGCTTTTAACCTGTAGGTAAGTTTTGCGAGCGCACGGCAGACGTGTTACGTCAACACCCTGACTTCAAGTGGTTGATTCTCAAAAGTGAACACGAATCAAACTAGATTAAGACCATTTATGGTTTTTCATTTTGTCGGTGTTTGAGGTGTAAGCAGCGATTTCTACCACTTAACGTTACCAGCAATGTATGTGATTAAACTGCGAGTAAAAAAAAAAAAAAGTAAAAAAAGTAAGGGAGGTTCAGTTGCGTCACTCGGACTTTTAATTGTCATCAGTTGCATTGTATTCATAGTTGTGAAACGCAGCTTTCCCTTGTGTGTAAAAACACAGAGGAGCGCATTACACACTTGCGATCCACAGGTGTTTGCTTTCAATGAAACGCACCAAGGCTTCTGTCACAGTTTGCGAATAACTTTATGAAAGTTTTTTAACTGCAGTTTTTTTAATGACTTTCTTTAATAAATGTGTGTATGTGTGACAAAATCCTCAAATATAACTTCATATTGAAGTATCTCATCAGGGAGTACAAGTTGCAGAACTCAAACCAGGAAGGGGACACTCTGGACTTTGTTCAAGTTGTTTGACTGAGGGGTATGCAGAAGTGTGAAGCAGGTGTGTGTGTGTGTGTCGGTGTCGGTGTGCGTGCATGGACGTGCATGCCGTGACTCACTCGTTTTTACAGTGTAACCATACCTGTGGTGCAGCAGAAGGTTGTATAGTGGGTGTAACACAGACTCATAACCTCTCTTGTGCTGGCAGCCATGTAGAGGAAACAATATGCTGCACTAATAAATTGTTCTGTTTTTTTTTCAGTGTGTGCATATACTGTATGTGTTGATGTGTGCTGCCTCCACTTTGATCTTTGACTGCATGCACATCCCTTCACATGTTCACATCCACGTAGCATGTGTGCAAGCAACTTCTTGTACAATTTTCTCTATGCTATCTGCTTTTGATCTATACTCTATGTAGGCTGTGACACTGGGTAGTAACTGTAGGTCAGAACTCCAAACCTCCACAATGTTCGCTGAATGTGTGCATGTGAGTGTGTGTGTGTGTGTGTGTGTGTGTGTGAGATAGAGCTGTAGTGTGTGTGGTTTGTGTTGGTATTCTGTTGTGTGAGTAGGCGTGAAAAAGCTAAAAGGCTGAGATGTAGAGTTAGCAAGGTCAAATGTGCTTGCAAGCTTTGGTGTGTGCCTGTGCTGGCCGTTAGCCAATACAAGTCCCTGCATGTTCACACTGCACTACACAGCTGTGCTGGTCTTATTGACTGTATTAATACAGTCGTGTGTGGAGAAGGAACTTTTATTTTGGGCCTGCATTCTCTGTGTTCCAGATGCAAAGTTGTGATGTGTGTTCACAAGATCAGATATGTTAAGTTTGAAAAGTATCTGAACATATATGGGCACAACTGATTTACCTTTGTGCATAAATACTACAGATGTTTTACACCTTATTATATCAGACCAATGTGCAAAAATACATCAGAGGGAAAGATACTGTAGCTTATATAAAATGTCTGTTCCTGTTCATTCTAATTTTGTGAAATGCAGTACTAGCCTTGTGTAACATTCAAATGTATATATACATGGCACAAGATTGTGCTAATTTGAAAGCAGAACTAACACGTCATTTCCTCTGTGTACCACACTTAAAAGAGGAGAAGTGGACGTGGCAAGATACTGATAGTGATGTATTTTCCTCTGAGCTTCAAGTGTGTGTGAGGCAGAGGTCGAGCTAGATAGATCTATATGTAGTAGAAAGAGAGAGAGAGCACGAGCAGTTCTTCCACACAGTTCATGTGAAAACATCAGGAAACGCACAGTGAACAATAACCTGCCATTAGATGGGTCACTGCTGTGGTAAGTGCTGTAAAGCGTCCTAACAAAGATGTCAGCTAGCCTTTGTTCAGAAATTCAGTTTTTCTGAAATTCTTATTCAATTTAAATGTCAGATCGTGATGTGAGTCTCTAACTAAAACCTGATCACACTGCACCGCTGTCCGAGTGGCATGTTATTTCCTCATAGCTGTTGCTGTTTCCTGCTGTTTCATCCAGGAGTGTTGCAAATGTAGGTTGGTTATGTTTAGTGGCGTGTGCTCACATCTGAATGTACAGTACGTGCACCTTGATCTCGCCACAATAAGCTTAAAGGAAAAGGTTATTTTAGGTAATAGACTTGTTCCTCTCTTGCCGAGAGTGTTGGAGATCAATACCACTCTAATGTCTATTATGGTGACAAGTAGCTTTGAACTTAGATCTCAAGTGAAAGATTAAATTCTGTTTGACTGTGGAGCTTCTTAAGTTTATTGCATTTTCCTTCAACCATTACTTATTTCTCGAATTTCTTTGTGTGTCTACAGTTTAAACTGGACTGCTACACCTTCTGCTACAGTCTTCCCCATGTTTCAGATGTGGAATTAGAGCACTATGTTGCAGCCTCCAGAGCCCAGCCAGGAGCTTGTGGAGTGGCTGTCCTCCCTCCACCTGTCCCACTATACCTCATGTTTCCAGAAGGGAGGATACCAGGCTCTGGAAGATTGCAAAAACCTCACAGATGAGCGCCTCCTGGAGCTCCAAGTGCTTCCAACAGGCCATCGAAGGCGTATCCTCTGCAGTTTGGAAGCACTAGGTGTGAAGCCACAGAGTGCTGATGAGGATGAAGAAGAAGATGTTGATGGAGGGGTAGACAACAGGAGGCAGCAGCGTAAGCCTGTTCCATACCCAAGATATGTTTTCCTAAAGGACAAAAAGAGGGCTACTTCATGCCAAAAGTCCCAGCCAAAGGAGATTAAGGAGTGCAATTTGGAGGGCAGTCAGAGTTTGCCGCCAGGTGTAGGCCTGGGAGTAGAAATCAAGGATGTCACAGGGAGCAGACAACTCTGTCCGCCTCAGCCAGCCCCACGTAATCCCCAGAACATCCAGACAATTATGCCTGAACACACCTATATTCCTCCTTCTGTGACGTCCAGCAGCAGCAGCAGTGAGTCTCTCTCCATTTCTGAAATGCCATCAGACTGGGAGATTTCCTCAGACTATCCTACACTTCCAAGTACCCACTCCGTCCCCGGTCCTGCTGAAGTTCCCTATCCTACAGTGACTGAAGACCAAGGGGGGTTTCATGGTGAAATGGTGGAAAACTCCATATATGAGGCACAGTCCAGTATTAATGTTGCTGGAGGTCCACGGCTCACTCGCTCATACCGGCTGAGGCACCGGCCTGTTCCTAAAATCCCGAATCCGACCATACCACTACTTCAGGACAGGTAATGGACAGTATAAGTTAAAAACGTATTTACTTATATACTTTCTTTACGTGAGAGGACTGACAACACTATATGTTAAATATGAAGCAGCTACTTGCTTTTATTTGCTAAACGAGGAAATGGCAAAGGAAGGAAAGAATAGTTTGTTCATTTTGGTGCTTTGAATAAGATGAGATCATTGATACCATTCTCTCTTCTGTAAAGTAATTATTAAGATACTGAGTCTACGTTTAGTCAAGCTTAGTACAAAGACTGGAAAGACGGGAGAAACAGTTATTGTATCTGTCCAAAAGTTTAAAATATCTCCTTACAAATTAACCTGTTAATTTAATCTGCACAAAACTATTTATATTACCCAGTTCCAGTTTAATATCGATATGATGTAAATGTGTCAGATTTAGCTAAAACGCTAGCATTCATCTGCAAGACTGAGGTAAATATGTTTGACGTACAAAGGGCAAACAAAATTACATCTTAGCACGTACGTATAAAACTATGCAGCATAAATTTTGTGTAAAAAAAGCTAGCTGTTTATCTTTGTTTACAGTCTTTCAGCTTCATATTTGCCATGCAGATGTGATAGTGTTATCATTCCACGCAAATTTTCAAATATTCCAAATTATATTCAGTTTGGTATTCATACAGAGCAGGCAAGCCAGCTATTTCCCCATTTTGTCTTTGTGCTACACAGATCTGAGCGTGCACTACTATTTATTTTTATTTTTTTTTGGCAAAATGTCAAAGTATTATTTTAAAATACCATTTGTTACCTTTGGACTGAGCCAATTTAGCTGTTTCCCCATCTTCAGACTGTTAAGACTGCTAAGTAATGATTGTAACTGTACAGTATATATCATATGAGATGCAACGAGAACTGATAATCTGATATCCAAACTGTGAAAATGTGACAACACACTGCAAAAAAGGAATTTTAAGATAGTAAAAACAGTCTTTTTTCTAGGATCTAAGTCTTATTTTCTTTCTAAAAAGAAACATAATCTTGTCAAGCATGTTTTGCATTAGAATACATGCAAAAATTACATCTAACATCATGTTAATAAATTATATCCGCTAATAAAGAGCAAGATTTAACCAGTAACAAGCTCCTTATTTTTGTTTATTTATTAGTTTGTTCATCTATTTTTATAGATTGTCATCAAGTGTAGGAGCTGTCAGACTGCAAGTCACATTCAAGAACAAAACCTGCTGCTTCATATTTCACAGTATTAATATCAGAGAACTGCAGTCTGCTTTGCACAACACACAAGCACAGCATAATACAAATGACTGAATTTTTCACAAACAAATACAGACTCCTGACCCATTTGAAAGATGTATATGATATTATAGGCTGTGTACACTTCAACCTCGCTGTGACGCTCTTCTGCCGGCTGAGAGGGAGAGCAGCAGCACAAAGTAGTCTCCAACACTGTAGTTGTTTTCAGTGCACTCGACATTTCCCCGTTGTTTGCTGAACAGGTCAGCAGCAGTGTTTGCCACAGATGTAAAATAACCGACTAGTTTGCAGATGTTTGATGTTGTTGTGATGGTAGCTACAGCAGTTGGAGGCTGTAGAGAGTGGTGGAGTCTGCAGCTCTGTAGCAGTAGCATCTTTACTTGCGCTAATTTTGTGGGCTTTCATTGTCCTCGTCACAACAACTAACTTTCCTTACTTAATATTATTTTTGTTTTTTGTGCTTATGTGTGTTTTTAATTAATTAATCTTAAATCAGATTAATCAGAATATCAAATTATGCTATGAAAATTTATCTCAAGATATTTTCCATAATTATTTATCTTGGGGATAAATTCTAAAAGTTAGCTCAGTAAGAAACCAAATTCTCATTTTACAAATATTCAGCTTAAATAACAGTTTTTTGTTGCTTGTGCATTACTGAAATTTTGGTTTTACATTGCCAAAAGTACTGGGACACCGCTCCAAATCAATGAATCCCGTGCACAAAGCAAGGTCCATAAGGACACGGATGAGCGAGTTTGGTGTGGAGGAATTTGACTGGCCTGCACAGAGCCCTGACCTCGAATCAGAGCAGAGACTGCAAGCCAGGCCTGCTCGTCCAACTTCAGTGCCCCACAAATGCTCTCCTGGAAGAATGGTCAAATATTCCTATAGTTTATGTGCAGTTCTTGAGAACTGATTAAACACGTTAAGAACAGCAAAGTCAACAGCATTAGGAGAAATAGATGTGTGCACTGCTGTTCCTTGAGTGAACGTAAAACCAAGATTTCTTGTTTTGCATTTATCTTTAATCTGAAAGCAAACCTGTTAACTCTAATTTAATATTCAGATTTTCATACCATGTATATCAGTTCTATACATTGTCGAAATTTTAAACTGTGAAGGTAACTTTCCACATCTCTGTTCTAAAGACTTTTACATCTAAATTGTGTTACCTAGAGTAATTTCCCCACATGTTGCATTGGTGGTTCTAATCTGATTTCTCTTCCTCCTCAGGAGCACACCATCAGCGCAAACAACCAGCCCTCAGCACCTCACCGGCTCCGAAGGTCCCACCGGTGCAAACAGCATACAGAAAGGTACACGCAGTCTTTCAGCTGCATCTGCTTCATCTGTGCCATGAATATTTCATTCGGCAGTAGAGTTAGCGGTGCTGTTGTTTGCCCGGATGAAAGAAGGGAGAGGAGATGAGGGTAGTGCATGGGTGGGGTGGGGGTGTTCGGTGGCTGTGTCGTGGGAAATGACGTCGCTGCCTTTTCAAGCGCTCATCTCACAGGGAATATGCTCTCTCACATCTTGTCCCTCAACGAGACCCTAGTGTGTATTCCTGTCGCCTGGCTCTCCAAAGTTTTTTCAAAGTTGTTTCACTTTGCTAACAACACACAAGCTTGTAGTACAACCACTACAAATATGTTTTGAATTTTGCCTCTTCCCTAGCTTTATTTACTGGGCTTAGTCGACTCTCATGTCTCATCTGATGAGATACTACGTGAGCTGCTTGCTTTGCCAAGGTAGAGGTGTTCTCCCAGGATTATATGGCACTTTTCTTTTTGCCAGTTTCTGTTAGTGTACATGGTGAACACCTGTGAACATGTCAGTCTTTCTGGGACCATATTTGACCACATTGTGACATGATCTATTGCAGCATAGCAGTGGATTCCATTTTTACGCTTAATCTCTCCTCACGTTCCTTCTTTGGCTTCCCCTTCCTTGTTCCGTGTACCTGCTGTAGTCTCTTGGTAGGCCTTGTTTCGCAAACTTTTTCTCTGCCTGAAACAAGGCAGGGAATGAAACTAGAGAAAGGCAAGGCAGAGATGTGAGTTGGGAGGAAGGAAGAGGAGATGGATGCAAAACAGACTGAGAGATGGAGGAAGAGAGGGAACCAAGGTGGTCCCACAACAGGGAAACGGGGAGCTCAACGAGCAAACTAAACTTCCCTTCACTGCAAGGTCTAGCAAGGCGTTATTTGACATATCATTTTACCCTAGCAAAGTTGAAGAGTTTATTCTGGGATGAGATTTAAAACTTAACAAAAAAAAAAAAAGCTCAGTGTGGTCTTGCAGAATGATTGTTGTATTTATTCAAAACTTGCTACTGGAGGATGACAGAATTTACATTTTAAACACCCTTAAACACATCTCCTCTTTTTTGTGGGCGGAGCATGTTGGCTGGGCTTTTGCTGAATAAAATACAAATGTATCTGAATATGTAGCGTCACTCACTCTCTGGGAAGTGTGACTTGAAAAAGTTAATATTAACCAATGGGACCATATTTTCCTGACCGCTACATGCTCACTCAATAATGACCTACTGCAGGAATTGAAGGGTTAATTAACGTTAGATGAATTTACTCGTAACCCTCCATGTGCATTAACTTTGTTAGAGAATGTTAGCTAACATTAGTTATATGTTTGTAGCTGAATGTTATTCCTCTTAGTTTTCTAAATTTCTAAAGAGGGTGGAAGAAAGATGACAATGAAAATAGATGTGAAAATAAAGCTTTTTTACTAGCTCAGTGTTGTCATGTAATTATCTTGCTGTAACTGAGAATGCGGCTGACCGACAGTAAATAGAGATGTTTGTGTCATTTGGCATTTCATAAGTAACTGGAGCTGCATGAGTGTTTTGCACATCTGAATTGCACAAGTCATCCTACAAGTTCTATGTAGCCTATAAATATTTTATAACCTGGTAAGGAATGAGAATGTGTTATATAGTACAATCTACAAAGTAATTGATAAAAGTTCATCACCGAATGCTTTGCCTGTCAGTGAGGGGGCACAGTAACTCATTTAGAGGCATTTAGGGGACTTCACATTAAAATTCAACACAGTTGTAAACTGTTTATAGCCCCCCGCTCTCAAGTTGCAGTTTACATGCATGAGTCATATTCTAATCAGTTCATCCATAAGTTAAAAGTTGACATTTGTGACAGATATAATGAAATTCCCTCCAGACATATTGTGCTGACGAGAATGAAACAGACAAGAAGTCACAGTGAACTTGAGCTTTGACCACCAAAATGTGATCAGTTCAAGTTCCAAGTCGACACTTCCTGAGATATGGCGCTGACAGAAATGGGACCCAAAAACATAATGCCTCTGGCCGTGGCTATCACTGGCATGAAGACATAAAAAGTAACATATTAACATGATAAAGAACGGCTATGATGTTTAACATCCTCATCAACAGTAAAACAGAAACCACTGTTGCCCTCTCAAATAGTATTTTTCTTGAAATGTACACTAATAAATTCAGGGAACCAGTAACTGGAATCACTGAATGAATTTTTGGTGACTGATTTAAATTCGGGTGGCAATTTTGTGTCTTCCGAACTCAGCGTAGGAGTCGTACATATATACATATAGCACTTTTCTGTGTGACTCCTAGACTTAAGAGGAGGGAGGCTTCATTCTGAACAAAATCAATCTACTCACTAACTCTGAGCTGAGTACTGCATCTAGATCGCTTCCCAGACTGCAACTTCAGAGCCAGTCTGCTCAGGAGCAGATAAAGATGCAGCGTGGTGGACTGAGACAAAGAAAAGCAGAAGCCAGACACAGAGCCAACGAGGGAAGAAGAGAGGGAATCAGACAGGAATTGAGTACAGTAGCGTGTGATGGCCCTTGGAGAGAGTTGTGAGTGGCCTGAAGGTCGGCTGATAGATGATGATTGATGGTTGCTGTCTGCCCACCAAGCCTTTCTATAGAGAGAGCTGCTTTGTTGGAGTGGATTGTATCATCAAGTAAACTGACCCCTTCATAAAGCTTACCATGCCCAGTACATGCCCTTTGTGTTCCTCTGTAATAGCCTGCATTGTTTGGAAGTTTGTGTCTGTAACGCTTTAAAAAGTAGTACACTCACAACTGTAAAGGCGTGAGTGTCTGCTTATTTGACTGTCCATCCTTTTATGTCCGCGTTTGTCTCAAGGCATCTTTCTCTGTCTCAGGGTGTTTCGATCTTTCTATGCTTCCCTCTACGTGCGTTATCTGTTCCTCTGCCAGCGTCTGCGTGTGTGTGTGTGTCTAGCCCTGTGGCGGTGTCTTCTGGCCCTCACAATCCTCGGGAGAGGGTGGTGTCATTTTTCACATTGACAGGCACAGCCCACGCAGGGTGGCCCCAGGTCTCTAGACTAATAGTGTCTGGCCAGCATCTCTCTGTTCTTTGTCTCCGTCTTCGCTTCCAACGACCACCGACCACGGTCCCTGCAGGAGCTAAGACAGAGAAATGGCCTTGGCAGCGACTTTGCTTGTTTGAGACAGATTGAAGAGGATCATACTCCCAGTTCGGCTAGGAAAAGGGGTCGAGGCAGAGAGATAGGCCTGCTAAAACAAAAATTAATTGGTTTACAGCTTGCATGGATTGAGGGTTGGCGAATTTATTCAGATCAGTGAGTTGGTTTAATCAAAGGGCACTATGACATCTGAGTGAATTAAAATTTAACTGTAACAATCCTGTTAATCTCTTTACTTTCATGCATCATGTTTAAGCCTTCAGAATGTTTCGATGCAATGACAAAACCACTATTGTCTTTTCTCTGTTTCCTTTTTAGCTTCACTTCAAAGAACCTTGACGCCTATTGCTCCCTACGGAGAAATGTTCCTGTATAACAACCCTGAAAGCACCCCGGTAAGACAGCATACACTCCCACTAGTGGACAGTGAGTAGCAGCTTACCAAAGAGGAACAGACATTTCTCAGATCTTCAACATTATCAGTCTGTACACCCATTTCCCTCTGAGTGTTATTGTCACCGCTGACACATAGCAGAGTAGAAAACGTGCTTGTTTCAGTTTCCCACCTGAGGTTAATAGAAATGTCACCAAGCCACAAAAGTTAACACAGGTTAGTGCAGTAACATGATAAAGGTGTCTGACAGAAAGATGGACATTTTTTTTTTTCCATCTGATGCTAATCTCTTCTCTGCTCTGTAGGACCAATATGCTATGGAAGATTTACAGAAAGGTTTTAAGGACAAGACGAAACATAAGAAACAGAGGTATGGTATGCTGACATAATTCTGTGTCCCATGTTCTGGGTGTATTCATAGAAATTCAAATGTTCAGAAAGAGAACTGATAACTGGTCATGTTTGTGAAGTTTCTAGTCTTAGTGTAACATGTGTCCAAGTTTATTATCTTATGAGGCTGCATGTTAAAGTGTATAAGCATGTGCAAAGTAGAATAAAAAAAACACATTTTACAGTACTCTACTAATGATATCCAGCCTCTGACTTATTTCATCTGCTTACACCCATTTTTGGGTGGTTGGTGTAATTTCTTTAATGGTGAATATTTGCATACAAAATTATCTTGTACCAATGGATACATTTCCTGAGGTTATTAAGATAAGAGAAGTAGGGAGCTTTGAGATGAAAGTATTACATTCCGTGCATTACTGTAGTAGTAGGCCTTGTTGAAAGAATAGTTTGACAATTTTGCATTTTTGGTGTGAAGATTAATATCACATTCATGCGTGTATGTTATTTATGATGCTAGAGGAGAATCCTGCACTTGTCCAACTTTGCAAACCAGCACACGCACTGCACTCATAAAACTGTACAGTGCCCAGCCTGTTACCTGCACCATACCTGTATCCTATGCTTTAGTTGAACACATACACCAAACAGCTACAATATTAACACCACATGGTGATTTTAATATTGTGGTGGACAGGAGTCAGGATAACCACTCTAATTGGTCTGCAGCTACTCAGACTCATACACTGTACGTTGTGATGCACAGTGTGTCAATGTCCACCTCAACATTGAAACCACTGGGTCGTGCTACTGTTGTGGCTGATCAGTGTAGTCACTCACTGCAATAAAACTAATCAAACTGATCTGGTTGTAGAGCTGTTTATAAGTAGGACTTCCAGCATGACTTGTCTGAAGATGCTGTTCAATTAGATACTCAAAACACTCGCACAGTGCTGATTTAATGTTAAGTGACAGAAACATAGGCTAACCAAATGTCCATTTGCTGTCAGTCAGCTGCATTCTCAATTCTGGAAAGATAATGAGATGTGATAAATTTGCGTTTGTTAAAGGAAAACTGTGCCTTTATTGTCACTTCTGTTTTCTTATTTTTCTCATCTGCTACCTGTCTGCATTTAGTCACGTTTTACCTGTGCATGCACCCGTGGTTTAATATTAATCTTATTTTTTTGAGCCATTATTTTTGTGCATCTCTAAAGCACTAATTAAATTTTTTTATTTTATTTGTTCAATATGTACACAAAGAAGAATGTAAAAATTACAAGTTGTTGAGAGAGTTCACATGAGAGCACCACAATGTTCAGTGAGACTAATCACCTTCTGGTGCACAGACACAAGAGTGGTTATTGATCTATTCATCTAACTCTTGGCAGGAAATGAATAAATGCAGTTTTGAAAGTGTGAAAGTGTTTGTTTACGGTGTCCAGAAATATTTGCAGAAAGTAAATGTAATTGCATTGTATTTTGCATACAGTGGTGCTTTAAAATTTTCTCTATTTCTACATAAATTTCATGCGTGTCCTAAAACTACATAAAGAGAACCCCATTAAACAAATGAGACAAAAAATACACTGGTTCATTTGTTTAATAAATGATACAATCTTACATTTTTGTGTGTGGCGAAAAATGTGAACCTCTAGATTTGCATGGCAGTGTTTGAAGGAGGAAAATACTAATCTCGAAAAAGAACAATGCTGCACACTAGTTACTGAAGGTAAAAGTTCATGTACTTTTGCTACACACAATTATTGAAGATTGGATAATGTTCCACAATAAATAAATGAATATGTATGTTTTCTTGGACTAATTTGTTTAATTTTTATGTAGTTTTTAGCAAATCTAGTCATCTTTAAGTCATATTTATGCAGAAACAGAGAAAACTTTATAGCAGGACAGTATTTTTAACGTAAAAGTACAGTTAATGAATAAACACTGTCTGTGTTGATTTTTTTAGACTGTGCATCATGATAGTAGATCCAAATAGGATCTATACTCACTGGACTACAATTAAAATAATTTCACATGTTTTGGTGAATGAATTTGAGGTCACTACATACATATTATAGTTATTTTTGCAGCCCCAATAAAATAAAATGTAAATGGTACTTTGAAAATCGTTAAAATAGTTAAAAGAGTAATTTAACACCAGCTAAAGAGAAGAGAAGGATGCAAAAGTTTGTATGACTGAAAGATATGATCAGCATTTCTCTCTCCCTCTAACTCTCTTCATTCTCCTTCTGTCTGACAGTCGAGTTTGAAATTTGGCTTGTCTCTGTCTGCCTTACTATCAGAGGGAGGGATTAGAGGGAGAAAGGGTTGAAGTAGAGTGAGAGTAGGGTGATTAAATGAGCAGAAACTTACTGTATAAAGAAGTCAAAAACACAAATGATAGCAATGTGGCACTTTTTAGGCTGGACACTTTTTTTACCTGCAGCAGTGATGGTGCTCAAAGACTTTCACGTTGAAGGGCACCGAAACACTGCTTTTCATGCTGCTGTTAAATCACTGTTTAAAATCTTGTTTAAATTGTTAGATGAGTAAATAAACATTATGTCACCTAACGCATAATGTCTTCTGTGTTTATACAGAAGTAATGCACCTAAACAGAACGAGTCCAAGGAAAAAGATTCTCCACCAGCTCCAAAGATCTCAGACTCCTACAAAGATGAATACTCAACTGTGGACGAGTGTGCCAGCATTTTGTCACGAGATATTTTGGACAAAAGTCTTGCAGTGACCCATGACACTCTTGCTGCTGCACCAGCTGCCCCTGGCCTTAAGGATGGAGCCTTGATCATGATGGAGTGTGACCTCTACTCCGAGCCTACAGAAGCTCGGGGGGCTGTGAGCAAAAATGCACTGCCTGATATTTCTCCATATGCATGCTTCTATGGAGCCCCCAAAAACCAGGTGCTCAAAATGGGTTGGCTGGACAAACTGTCACCTCAAGGGTAGGTCAAACTGATGAATTTGATTAAAGAGCCAGTCCACGTTATCAGACATGAAATTCCGCTTTATCTGATATAATGACACATGCATCTGTGTGACTGTCAGTTTTATTTCAGCCCTAAGATGCAATAGGATCTCTTGGTTATGAGTATTTATTCCCTGTTACAATTAGTTTATGCTCTCACTCACCCTAACAACCCAAAATGTTTGTAATGCCAGTTAAAGTCAAGTGGCAAAGAACCTCAGCACCACAGCCTGCAAACACTGCTTCCTGTTTATTTTTATACTCCACTCTCACTCTGCTTTCTAATGTGTCCTCTTTCTTTTGATGATTATTTAAAACTGATAAATGGTATTAGATACAGACGCCTGAAGAGGATCTATGCATAATGCACAGGACTATTGAATGGGAGTTGGGAGATAACCTTGTAGTAGTGAGGCGCACATTATTTTAGCTCTCGATATCATTTAGTTTAGCTTTTTCTGGCAAAACCTGATTTTCTTTCCAGAGACTCTTGGTGCTACATGTTTCATGGTTTCTTGAAGTCAATGCTATCAATCATCTACTTCCTTTTTTGTATTCCTCACCTTCACCACCGGATTTGCATAGGTTTGGCAACCTGCCCATGGGCTGTTGAATATTCAGACTGATACTGGCCATTTGTTTTGATTATGCTAATTGACAGCTGTTGATACAACTCTTGACATTAATGAATCAATGGCACTATTGATGTAGTATGAATACCTTTTTGGCGCAGCTTTAGTAACTAGTGTATTGTCTGCACGGTTTTTGTTATTGCACCCAGAACAAGTTTAGCTTGATTGGATTTCGTAGTGTATTAAACACATTTTCAACTCCACTTTTCACTTCTCTTTGCAGAAATTGTGTGTTTCAAAGGAGGTGGGTGAGATTCGACGGCAAGAGTCTGGCCTACTACAACAATGACAAGGTGGGTGCAAAAAAACACTTGCACACCTTAATGGATGCCAAACCATAAAATGTTTTTCATGCATGTGTTCACACATCCCCTCCCTCATCCTGTTTACTGCTGACACACCCACAGCCTCCACATGCACATTGGCAGACCCTATTTAATTCCTTTATTGCAGAAATCTTTATCATAAGAAGCGGAGCCAAGTGTTCCCTTCTCGTTCTCCTCCTCCTCCTTATTGTCATCATCATCATCATTAGCTTGGCAGGCTAAAAAAATGAGGGGGCAAGGACGGAGCAACATTATGCCATGCGTGACGGGCCAGCACTCTACGTGTCCGCCCAGTCACACAATAAAGTACATTGATGTTGGCACCTGACCAGTTCTCAGAGAAAGAAAGAGGGAGAGGGCAAGGGGAGGGAGACTCTCTTTTTCCTTCCCTCAGCATTTCTCTCTCCCTATAACTCTCTTCCTTCTCCTTCTGTCTGACAGTCAAGTTTGAAATTTAGCTTATCGCTATCTGCCTTACTATCAGAGGGAGGGATGAGAGGGAGAAAGGGTTGAAGTAGAGTGAGAGTAGGGCAATTAAAGAAGCAGAAACGTACTGTATAAAGAAGCCAAAAACACAAATGAAAGCAATGTGGCAGTAACCTCCACCTTTTTCGTCTGGAGACAGTTTTTAATGCTGTACCAACGTTTTTGCATTTCACCGAAATCTTTAAAGTGGTTTGATTAGATAAGTGGACTGGATGTTTGACATTTCAGTAAAACAAGTGCACCAAAATCACATTGTTTTCCCTGCTTGAGCCACCGTGCTGCCTTCTCTTGAGTAATTTTAATGACCATACTTGTGATTTTGCATCTTTTAGTCCACACTACCCATTTTGGAAATTTGTGTTGTGCTCCATTAGCTTTGATTAATTTGAATTATGTACTCCATTACAGTAAATGTCAGGTCTGTATTATTATTATTGTGCTGTTATTAGGGCTGGGTAATGTTTAAAATAGTTAAATAATCTTTATGTAATCAGGAAATCTCATTAAGATGAAGGTCTCTTTTGCTAGAAAGTACTGAGAACAAAATACAAAGCTACAGTGTATATATACAAATTAAGTCAGTGAAATACACTTTATTCACCCAAGACGGTCATTAAATCCAGGCAAAAACCAATTTTCCTCAGTGGACTTTACAATCTCTGCAACAACACCCGCTGTCCTTAGACCCTTGAATCAGATAAGGAAAAACTCCCCAAAAAATTTTAATGGGAAAAAAGGAAGAAACCTCAGGAAGAGCAAGAGAGAGAGGAGGGATCTGTCTTCCAGGACAGACAGGTGCGAAACAACTGTTGTGTGTAATGCTGTTTCAAATATGATGACAGTGGCAAATATTACTTATGATTCTGTATGGAACCACCACCCGTTGGCCAACTGTCAACACAAATAATTTATATGATATGACTTTTGTTGTGTCCAAAATATTGTAAACTTTCTACAATAGCTGTAATATGGGCTCTATTGTGATTTCTACTTTCTACTTCGATAATCTGCCAAACTGCTTGTTGTATTGTTATATAATAAGGTTGTTTTGTTGAGATAAGGTTACAATAAGGTTGTAAGTTTTCTAATTTAGATAGGGCTGTGTATTGGCAAGAATCTGATAATATGACATGTACAGGAATTACGATTCAGTATATTGCGATATTTTTCGATACTGTAAGATAGGAGATAATGGAGATAAAAAAAAAATCTGTCATAGTATAAAGGACTCTCCACCATGTGTATAAGTTCTGACAACTCACTACATACACAAAACTGCCATCTAGTGGTCTGTGGTTTCAATTCAACACAAAATGAACCACTGCCCAGAATCTTTACATGTAAATTAATTGAGTTTTACCTCATAGCGGTTGTACACCTGCGCTAACCAGTGGCGTTGTAGTTTAATCAGCTCTGCCAAAACTCATATTCTTAGTATTATTAGTAGTATACTATTATTATTAGTTTATGAGTACAAGTGGATGCTTGTGCCAGATGTAATGAAATTCCTTCCAGGTGTTTAAGAGATATAGCATTGATGATAATAGGACATACATGAGGTCATTATGACCTTGACCTTTGACCTTTAGCCACCAAAAGCTAATCACTTCATCATTGAGTGTTACCAGAATGTAACACTAACAAAAATTTATATTTGAAAAGGCTGTAAATACAATTTTTATACTGAACAGTTGCACACCCTAAGTGCATTTCTAAACTTTTCTAACAAACTTTTACCATACAGAAATTAACAGTTTCCATTGGTTTCTTCTAATAAGCCCAAAACTGTAACATAAATTATACAGAACGCAAACAATCTCATATTATTCTTTCAAAATGACTTTCACTGTATCCTATGTTTATGTTCTTTTCAGTCTCAAGTGGCTGTAACCTACGTATTTGACATAATGTGCTTTTCCTTCACGTCCTCACTAATGACCGTTGGATCTATCTTGCAGTAAGAACAAACACATTGCTGTGTGTGTGTGTGTGTGTGTGTGTGAGCGGCGACCTCAGTGCCCCCTCCCAGGGCAAGCTCGTTTTCGCTGCAGCAGCATTGCAGAACATCACAATCAATGATGTGGGACCTGTCTGATGCCTGCTCATTAATCACTTACTAATTATAGCCCTCCATGGTCTCTCACCACCTCGGTCTCTCTCTCTTTCCGCTTGTTTTCACTTTCCACTGCATTTGTTGCTTTATTTATCAAGATTCGCACCAGCAGTGTGGGTATCAGCAGGGATGCCGGAGAGTCAGCACTTTATCCTCTGTGTCACTGTCGGTGTAAGCATGGCAGTTTTTGGAAAGTTTGATTCTGTGTATGTGTGTGAGGCAACCAGGATTGTTATTAGACTTTTAAAAGTCCTGCCAGTGTGACTCTTCATTCTGACAAAGCAGAGGGCTTCATCATGTTACGGGTGAACAGAGAGGTCGAGTACAATCACTCTGTCATCCCTGTTTTGTGCGGCCAGCTGAGGCCCTGTACCACCCATTGTGCCACCCAGTGCCACCTCCACAGGGTGAGCGCGAGGGTAGAAGAAGATTGCAAGGAAGTCTCTCAGTATTGCTTTATGTCTGAAATTGAAATATGAGTTGGTGGGTTACTTTCCCTCACAGTGCAGAGCTGTGTGTGTGTGTGTGTGTCTGAGAGAGAGTACCAAAAATGATGTACAGCTCACACTACATAACCTTTTTGTCATGTTGACACGAGGCTTCAAAATCTACACAACTCGTGTCAGAAGAGTTGTACTGATTACAAGATTATTCCACTGGAGAGATCTGCAACCGGAGCAAATTACTGCGATATTCAATGAAAACAACCAAACACTCACTCTGTGTGTGTGTGTGTGTGTGTGTGTGTGTGTGTGTACGTCCTCCTTCCTTCTTCAATCCGCCCAAGTCTTGTTGCACTTTAATCGGATACTCACTCAGCTTCGTCTCTCGGGCGCAAACTGTAAGCAATTTAACAACTAGTTTTGGTGGAAAGTAATGCTAGGTGTTAATGCATTAATTTGCATATTTGACGTAATTACATAACATTTTGCATATATCAAGATTACAAAAACTGAAATGGGCATTACTCAAGCTGCTATTCAACATGTCTAAATGTGCAGTGGATTTCAACAAAACGTAAGACTGTACGGTCACGCTGGTGTCACAGTGAGGCTAGTTTTAGACACATTTGAGCTAAATGCTAATGTCACCATGTTAACATACAGACAATGACAATGATGTTAACCATGATAAATGTCTTAGTTCACCATGTTAGCATTTAAACAGTGCAGCAGAGGCAATAGTTTAATATATATTTGCTCATAAATATATTAGATACACTGAGCTCCTCTCCTTTCCTCTCTTCTCTTCTCTGCTCCTCTGTTCACTCTTAACTTTGTGTCTTCTCTCTCTTGTAGTTGTGCTTCATCCTCTCTGTCTTCCTCTATGTGTACCTTTCTGCAGCTATCCCTGGCCTCTGAGCTGTATGATTCCAGTGTGCAGTGGACATCGTACTGGCCCTACAAAGTGTTTTGTTTGCTGCTTGTTGTTCTCTTGTTGCCTACTGTTCTTTTCTTTCCCCTTGAGACCACAACCGGTCAAGTAAGATGGCGGCCGCCCACCCTGAGCCTGGTTTTGCTGGAGGTTTCTTCCATTTAAGGGAGTTTTTTCTCTCCACTGTCACCTAGTGCTTGCTCAAGTGGCATTGTGCGTTTTCTGCATAACTCTATATATAGTTATATTCTGGAAGGTCCTAAACTGTAAAGTGCCTTGAGATGACTTTTGTTATGATTTGGCACTATAAAGACAAACTGAATTTAATTTAATTGAAAATAGATTAAGATAGATTAAGTACACATTAAAGTTTCAAATCTTAAAAATTTTTGTAGCTGACACTAGTGAGGAAATCAAGACTGATATCTGAACAGTCTCATCGGTTTTTCATGTTGTTTAGTCTTTTTACCTGTACACAAAAACAAAACTACCTACACACTGAAACATTCCCATGCTTGCTTTGTTTCTCAAACTTTTCAATACCCCCAGAAAAAAACTCTTTTGTAGTTTGAAATCCTCTGGGATCTTTCAGCACCAGACAGAACTAATCGCACTTAATCACTATCACAGCTTGAAGTTCTCTGGCCACAGTGATGTCATCACTGGGATAGCGGAGGTGGCGTGGGAGAGTAGCAAGATCCTCAGTCTCACTTCTCCCTCTCTGCAGCGTTGTATCCAATCCGTCTCATCAATCACCCCTTTCGCCTGATTTCGTCAACACTGGGATTGACTTGGGAGAGCGCTTTGGGCCTGAGATGTAGTCTTCAGGGTCCTGATGTGGTGTCGTGTGTGTGTCCACGTGTGTGTGTTTGTGAATACAGTCGAAAGCCTGGCTTTAGGGTAGTGACGTGAGGAAGTGAGGAGGATGGCTGGGAGGGATGAAGGGATGAAGCGGGATAGGAGGCCAAAGGGGAGATGAGGTTTTAGGATTGGGGATCAGTCTTTTGAGTGTGTCAGTTTGCCTGACTCACTTGTCAAGACTGAAAGCCCTCTACTTACTCCCTCCTGTGTTTTCCCAAGATGCCTGTATTGACTCTTACTGTAACACGCCAAGTAGCTTTTTTCTTTTTCTTTTATTTATGCTTGCTTTTATTTTCATCACCAAAACTCTGCCCGGAATATGTGAGAACTTCAGTCAAAATCTGTGGCACTGTAATATAGTTAATAGTTAATATACAATCATTTTTAATCAGTAAGACTGACAATTGAGAATAGACATAATAGTCAAAGTCACACGAGGACTGCCCATCAAGTACTCTTGCCCTGAAAATGAATTGAATGTGATCTGTAGAAAATAAAATTCCTTAAAGCTACACAAATCGCAATTTTCCATATTTACAAAAGATTAAAAGACTGTGTGCAAAGTGGTAGGGGACACATGTACTAATGGATCTACACAGGAATATTACACAGCCCTGAAGTTTGCAACAAATCTGATGCCCTTTGATGATGCTCTTTCAGCTTATTATTTTAGTTTTCTGACCCAGAACTTCACTGTTTTTATTCGCTTTCAGCTCTCGTCAGCTCTGTTTTCAGCCTCACTAGGCAGCTGTATGCCACAACCATGTAAAGTAGCATACAATTACACATACAGCAATGCAAGTCATATGTTTATTATATCAATAATTTGTTTACAGCTTCCTGCACTGCCCTGAAAATGCCAAAAATGAATGATTGCAGCTTTAAGAGTAATCTTAAACCTGACACTTGGAGTCGTGCCACTCTTAAGTCCAAAAACGAGGGCTTGGACTTTCCTGCTGTGAGAAGTGACTCCATAAAGACTTGATTTTATACTTCAAAGCAAAGTCTCAGTTTCTGACCTCATTAAATCCTGGAACAAAAAAAAAAAGAGAGACTGAATGGCAGGCCTTGCATGCCTACTCACTTTTGATATGCAATTGTTAGATTTGTGCAATTGAACAAATCGGTCTGTTAACACAGGTGATGCAGTGTTATTCATTCAAAGACCTCAAAGAGTTAGAACCGACTTGTTTATAATTAAAATGGACTTGCATTCAAGGCATCGAGACTTAGGACTTGCTTTGACAGGATTTGACTTTGACTTAACAGCTTTACCTTCAAGATGATGCCGTAAGCATCTTCAAAAACCTTCACGTATCCCTCTCAGTGATACACTGATCAAGGCGACATTACTGTATTGCTCACCATTGTTTTCTGAGAGGTGCAGTTTTCTGATACAACCAGTTGGTGTCCTCATGCCTCCATTGAAAACCTGATGCTTTGGATCAGCCCGAGCTTTGAAGCTGGTAAAACTCTCTCCACTCTCTTTACCTTCCTCCCTACTTTCTCCACATGCTGCCTCTGTTATTGTAGGCTTTAGCTCCATTGCTCCGCTTTAATTGTTTCCTGAAGTTTGCTGGGTTGTTTTTAAAAAGAAAAGGGACATAGTTATCCATGCAGGATAGGCAATTCCACAAAAAAGTGAAAGTGCCCAGCAAAATGACATGGACTGACAAATGTTGGGAGGGTAAGATGAGAGTTAGTGATATGGGAACAGTTAAAAGGAGAGGAGTTGAGTGGAGGGGGGTCAGAGTGAGGGGGAATGTTTGTGGAGATCTTTGGCAGGAGGAGTGAGTCAGGTGTGTCTGTTATTGGAGAAAGAGAGATAGTTAGGCCTCATTGCTTCCTTGGCAGTCCGTCCTCTTGAGATTAGTCTATAAACATTAAGGCTATGTTCTGTGTGTGTGTGTGGGCGTGGGCAGCTGCATGTGTGTCCATGGCGTTGTGTCTGAATCCACCCTCTTCTTTTCATCATCTCTCCGCTGACTCTGCTGTCAGAGTATTTACAGATGCACAACTCGCAATTAAACAACTCTCTCCTTCACGACCCCAAAACTAGAATTAAAACGATTAATTACCGTTAACCCGTGCTGTGGTATAATTATCAGCACACAGCCACCAAGCTAATTCATCCACGCGAACACACACTTAGAGTTTCCTTTCCTCACCTTCGTTTAACTTCTGTCTAAATTTAGAGAGAGAAAGAGGGGAGATAGTGGTGTGAAACTCCTGGGGAGAGAAATGCTGGCTGTCTGTAATTAGGTTGAGCCACTTCTTGCCATTGTTAACATCTTGCTTTAATATGAGAAGGACCCCTCCCTGACCCTCTTAGGCATCTTCATTTCTGCATGATGTCTTTCTTTCCCACATGACTCCTTTTCTTCCTGCCCCTACTTCATCCTTTTCTTTTCTTGATTATGGATTTTCTCTGTTGTGTTGTTCTTCTCTTTTTATCTCTTTCCATTGTATCTCTTCACATGCTTTACCCTTTTCTTTCACTCAGTCCTCTCCTTGGCCTTTCACACAAACCTAATTTCTCTTTTTTTCAGTGCACTTCCATCTATCCATCCCTTCCACCCCCGTGCTTCCTAACTGACTGTACCGGCTGGTATATTTTTGGCTGTATAGTCTAGAAATAGGATTTTGTGGATGGCAAGGTCACTGGCTTAATAAAGAATAGGGAGAGGGAAGTCAGAAGTTCACTTCCGTGTTCTTCCTCCATTCATCCTTCCTTCGCTTACTTTGCAGGATATTACTGCAGTGTTAAAGTAGAGAAAACCAACAATATTGTGCCTAACAATCACCACAAGCTATTACATAGTGCACACAACAGCAGAGAATCAAAATTCAGGTCAAGCCATTTGAAGAGTGACAGAGAGAAAAAAAGATTTTTTTTTATACTTTGCAATGATAATGATATTATCGACATGAATAATGCAATGTCTGCAACGACCTTTTTTTTCCTTTTTTATAACCGATTGATTTTTACGCCACTGCAGAAGTGTAATGTACTGTCCCCCAGTTCCCTCTATTGCAAGAACATTACAATCTGACATGCTCTTGGCTTTTTCCAACTACTTTAAGTTACACTTGCCACATCATGGTTTGAATACTGATTCAATCGTGGTCCCGTTCTCCCCAAGCTTCTTTAGAAGCAATAATATTGAGGTTTGATTTCTTTTTTCTGCTCCTTCTGTCTCCTTTTCACATTGACAATGACCCAGTACTTTAATTGCCATTGTCAAGGGAGACTGTAAATAGGGTCATGAAGTCTCCAGTGCAACATCCTCCTTATTTAGATGCTTCCTCTAGAGCTGCTGAGGGAAAACATGGAGCTAATGAAACAATACACACACAGCCAAATCCCACTTTACCCAGCAAGCACTTCCTTTGCTTTGCACAAATTCCCATTACAGTATGAATGTCTCTTTTTAAATATTTGAGAAGTTTGTTTTGAGCCTGTAGATTTATTTTATTATCCAAACACTCAAATGACACTTTGCATGTGGGCATCTTTAACGCAGTGTAGCTTTGTTTTCTGAACCATCATTTCAGGTTGTGCATATTTTAAGTCTATAATTTGAGTTTTTTATGTTAATGTCAATGGTGACATCAATGCAAGTTAGTGCTGAGTTACTAAATAGTGTGCTGCTCATTTCAAAAGATATACGCAGTATGTGTGTGTTTCCAGCTTTTTGATTCAAATGCATCTTGTCCAGGTGCTTTTGTCCAGGCATTTATCAAAATTACTGCTTGAATGGAACAGGAAAGCTATTTCTACAAGTAAATTTGACTCTGTTTTGATGTGTTATGTCTCTAGTTTGATGATGATGTCTGTCAATTCTGAACTGAACATTTGAAGCAACAACAGATTGAACCCAATGGTAATACAACTCAGAATTACACTACTCACAAAAAGTTAGGGATATTTGGCTTTCGGGTGAAATTTATGGAAAACGTAAAAAGTTCACACTA
>JAUMHL010000011.1:7107064-7118875 GCA_032362345.1 Sandelia bainsii
ATAGTGCATTTTAGGTTCATCCTGAAATTTCACCCGAAAGCCGAATATCCCTAACTTTTTGTGAGTAGTGTATACATCTATTGATGCAAAGTGGTGGAAAACCATAATTCTAGGTGTGCAGATGCAGATAAAAGCAGTAAACAACAATTCAGTAACATTAGTAGTTTTCATGACGCTGTGTGTATGTACCTGTTTAGTGTGTATTTCTGCTGTGCTCTCAACTGTCTGTGCATCTATCTGTTTAGGAGATGTACTCCAAAGGTACGATCCTGGCCAGTGCTATCAGACAAGTGCGAGGACTGGGTGACAACAAGTTTGAGGTAATCACCTCCCTTCGGACCTTCATATTCCGGGCTGAAAAAGAAGGTACATCAAGTGGATCATTTACTTTTTTTAAATTTTTTGCTGTCATCTATCAGCTACTCATTCTGCTCTTTCTGCTTGTCTGTCTGCCTTGCTCTGATGATCTCATTATATGTCTCACCTTGTTTTTCTCTCTCATTCTCTCTCGTTTCCCTGCCTCTCTGTGTCCTTTCCATTTTCTATTTGTCTCTCTCGTCTGTCTTGTTCTTTCCTCTCTAAAAGCCTCCATGGTAATCTTCTGACTCACCTTTTTCTCTCTTATTCTTCACACACAGTTTTGTCTCCATCACTTCCTTGTTCTGTTGCTCTCTCCTAAAGGAGATCACTGTCCACAGAAATAGTTCTACATTTTGAGAAAACGTGCATATATGCTTTATTTAGTGTTTAAAAAGATTAGTATTGATCTCATTCATGCACTAAGTATGGAGGTGTGGCATAGTATAAAATAAAGACTGGATGAAGAGGGGAAATGGCTAGCATCTCTTTGCACTGCACAACTGGCTGCAGTGACTGTACACTCTTTGTGCAATACGGGGAAAATGGGGCTAGTGAGCCTAGTCAGTCAAAAGCTAGTATGTTTATGTTATTTTAAATACAAAGCTGGAGTTAGGATGTGGTTAGCCTAGCAACAGATGGAGGAAGACTGGATGAAAGCCTGGTTCTATACATAACAGAAAGTACAAATCCGTAGTTTTCGGAGGAATCACATGTTGAACTATCTAGCCAGCACCATTTGAGTGCACTATTTGTGCACTATAACTTTTGGTACCCTTGTGCTTTTACCAAAGGTTTTTCACTTGTACAAAAATAAGTGTATTGTAATGTTTATTTCATTGTAATGTAGTCTAAAACATTCTGACTCTAGCTCTGTAGGCCCCTTAACAAATTTACAGATGATTAAAACTGATCTTGTTGATGTTTAATCTCACGTTTGGAAGAGAGGCAAATAAGGGTATTAGCAGTTACACCTTTAAGGTATCTTTTTGCATTCTACTGTGTGTAATATTAAGATGTGTGAATGGGTGTGTACTCAAGGAGCTTTTGGTGGCAGGAATTAAAGTCCCTGCCCGTATGAATTCAATCTAAAAGGTTAGGATAAACGATCAAAATCTCAACTCTCCCAGGAACTGTCCATTAATAGTCTTGTTCCTCCTTCCTCTCTTCATCCCTCTGTCAGACAAAACAGAGTAAGCGTTGTCTGTTCTTATCGTCTTTCAGCTGGAAGCTTTGTCTGTGTCTGCCTTAATGACAGGGGAAAGGAATACTTTCAGCTTCTTACCTCCTGCCTGCTTGATGGCAGTCTATTAGGCAGTTCAGGTCAGACTGCTCATTTACTAATCGAGGGTTCATTTCTGGGGTCAGAGGCTTGCCGCCCTTTGATTCATATGAATAAGTAAGATTGGAGGAATTGAATTTTCTATGGGTATGTCCTGTGGCTCATTGTGTGGCATAGGGTAGAATATTTGAGAAGAGATATAATTTAGAGATCTTGATTGACCAGAGCATTGAGACCTCAATGCAAATCATTGACATATTGACATCTGTTGAGCCAGGAGTAGAATAATCAATATCTGACCTACTCATCATTAGTAGTGAGGATCAGGTTATTGCTCTTGGTAAGTTCAACTGGTCATTTAGTGCTCAGAGCTCAGTTAGAAATATCTAAAGATGTTTGAGTAGATTCTAATGCATGTGGCCTGAAGACATTAGTTAAATGGTTAGTGAAGCAATATAGTGAGCAGAAAAATATGAGTGAGATATGAATATGAGAACTGTGGAAGTATGAACAAGACATGGTTGAATTGTTCGTGAGCAAGGCTCTTGGCAGTCAAGTGCTCTAGTTGCTCTTAAGGAGAAGCTGACTGGTCAACACTTTCAAAAGACACATACAGCCGTTTTAGATTTCCTGCAGTATATAGAAATAATATATTGTTTATGACAAAAGCTACAGTCACATTTATTCATGTAATTAGTTAAAAGTAAAAAGTGAGTCCTACCAATAAATTACAGCGTGAAAGTAACATAAATTTGAAACTTATGCAACCTATTAACATTAAGGACACATTAGCCAGACTCACTAATCTGCTGGTTGACATGTTTATTAAATCCAAAATGCTTGGTTGAGAAATTGTTAAAAAAGCTTACCCCAGATGCCCTGAACTGGTAACATAAACGGTTATGGTGATTTTATTTTTGTTTGGTTGCTCTCTTCTGCTTCTCTTTCTCTGCGACACTACAAATATTGGCAAAGAATGAAAAAAATGACGCATATGAACACGTGTCAACTCAGTAAAACTGTGGTGCTTCAAAGTCAACGAAATGCCAAGTTGTTCCCATCTCACATTGTCACATAATGATGGTTACCACTTGGTTTATCAATACCAATCACAGCGTCACTCACGTGCATCTTTACTTGACGTCAGCTGCCTGTTGGACCTCTTTTTAAAATGATCGATTACAGGGTGGAAACATCACGGTTTCACTGACTTTATGCGTGAAGATAGGGTTAGGCACAAAAACCTCAGTGTTATATTAAGTTAAAAGATAAAGTGCTTCCTGGAACTGTCTTTTTACAATAAACAACGTCTCACAATCATTTGACATCTCTGTACATCTTATAATGATGCTTCCCACTTGGCATCTCAAAATGCAATATGTGGACCATGTTAAAGTAAGAACAGGTGTCATTTTCGAAGTATGAGTACTCTGCCTGAGTGCATGCAAAACAGATTTATTTAGTAATGCAACAATAATATAGACATATCCATCCATCCATTTTCTTAACCGCTTGTCCTCGTAAGGGTCACGGGGGGTGCTGGAGCCTATCCCAGCTGTGATCGGGCGAGAGGTGGGGTACACCCTGGACAGGTCGCCAATCCATCGCAGGGCTAATATAGACATATTTTCATTGTGTTGTTTTTACCTTAGCTATTAAGGATTCAGGGTTAATGAATAATCAGCAGTGAATGATTAGAGCGCTGATAAAACATAGGGTTTAAGTTCTACCATCAGTGCAGTAGAATCTCTGTGGTCAAGGTTGGGTATTGTCTGGTAAATCACAATTACAATTAACAGTAGTGTCAGTTATTTATTAGAAGAAGCAAAATTCTCAAATATAAAGTTATTACCTTTGGTTCTTTGTTTCACAATTTAAAATTCTGCTACTGTGCTCAGTGAAATGAAAACAGTATCTACGCTTTTAACTAGCTACATGTCTTAAAAAGATTGAATGAGGGTTTTGGAAGAATTTGATGTGCAGATTCTGAATAGGGTTCAGATTTGATAATAATCGACCTCGACCCTCCTGGTTAGCCAGCAGATGGTTGAATAAAAAATTATACTAACAGGGCCTTTAAGTTATATGTTATGTTAAGGTAGATGTTATATGTTGTAGATGATTTTGGAAAATATATATTATATATACAATATAAATATTGTGTGTATTATTATTCATTAGATGTCCTTTTTATACAAATTTTCTTCACTAGTTTTTTATAAAACAAACAAAACTTACCCTTCAAACTTTTTTCATTTATTTTCAAAACACTGAGCATCAGCGGTCCGCCCTCCTCACCCTGTCGATTCAGTGCATCATCATATCGATGACTGCCATTTTTTTTGTCCGTATATGAGTCGCGGGTCCTCAGCTGCGTCATTTATCATGCTGTCTGCAGGCTGATCGTCATATGTCACACTCAGCCATCTTGACAAGGGCTGGGAATGGAGAGGGATGTCTGATTTGGAGGTGGCCTCTGAACTGCCTGAGATCAGTGGGAAGCTACTCACAGAGGTGGCTGCTGCCGTCAGAAGAATGAGTTACGAAGAGAAAGAGAGAGGGAGAGGAGGAGGAGAAAACTTGGCCTCATCACCTCATGCATCTTTAAACAGGCCCACTCACCTTGTGGAGAAGAGTCATCAATCTTTGGGGAAACACATGAGAAAGAGACACGAGGAGACAGAGGGAAAGAGAAGGAGTAGGTTAGTGAAGTGGAGTTAAGGAGCTGGTGGGCTGATGTAGTAGGTGTGTGTGTGTGGGGGGGGGGATTGATGGAATGATGGTCAGAAGAGTGTGGAAGAGTGTTAAAGGCATTCAGGATGGGTAAAAGAGGAGGGAATAGGAGCAACGAGAGAAGGCAAGGATTAAATGTGGGAATAACGGGAATGGATGGAGCAAGAGAGACACGCAATCTCAGTGTGAAAAAGCAACGGAGAGGTAAAGGCAGAGACGGCAGGGAGAGATGAAAAGGGCAGAGTGAAGATGGAGGGAAGGAAAAGGAGGAGGGAGAATGGTTGAATAATTGAAGGCCACCGGAGAGAGTGTGCACACAGCTGTCGGCTGATTCTCCTCTTGGTCCGCAGGTGGCCTCTTCCCTCAGGTCCTGTCAGCTTGAGAGAGAAGAGATGGAAGGAGGAAGGAAGGCAGGCAGGGACTGAGGGAGGGAGAGAAGAAACGAGTGAGAGGGAGTGACGCAGAGAGTAGTGGCGGGAGTGGGGGAGAAGAAAGCGAGTGGTAAGGAGAGTTTGGCAGGAAGAGACGCGGCGAAGAGTGATGGAAAACGGTTAGGACAAGGGGGGGGGGGGGGGGTGTTGGAGAGATGTGGAGGAGATGCAGACAAACAAGCTACAAGATAGAAGATGGGATTTATTGTGTAGAAAATGTGGATGATTTGTATTCTGATGCTTTGGCAATAGCATCTCCACACGCCTGCTCATAACACACGTTGGGTTAGGTTGAGCTGACAGGAAGGGGTTATTGAGAAATGTAGACAATAAGAAAAATAAAATGATTGGAATCAGGTTGGAGAGAAAATCATGGCAGAAATATAAGCTCTGGAGGAGTAGTGTACTGTGGATATTTCACTTTATATTATTTGACATTTAACTTGCCATTGGTGTGTATTAGCACAAGAAAGCAAAGAATTTGTAAAGCACAGGGTTTAATCAAGTTGAGTGAAGGTACTTGCATGTATGCTGGTGCTTTATCTTTTTACATCATAAACCTAATTTGATTTGTGTTGTGCTGGTGGAGTATCTGGAAGGTCAGAAAAAGAAGCTGAACAATGAAAAATGAGTGGGCCACAATCTAGATCTGAATAGTATCCGATGGAGGAGAGCACCACACCGAGCTTGTGATGTGTTCAAGGACTTTCTTAGCTCTCAGCTCTCACTTTGGAGTTTTGGTTTCACCCCACACAAGATGCTGTAAGACAGAAACAGTGAGCTGAAAGACACTAAACGTTCCTGAACTGAGGGGAGCAGCAGTCTGCTGATAAGCCTCAGTAGGTTCCTCGCTATGATCAACACCTTTCAAATGCATTTAGTCAATATAAATATATGGATTAATACAGCTTTAAATTGTAAATTAAAATGTCACCAAGCAAATTTGCCAATTTTAGTAATGTGTAAGAAAATGTGAAAATGCGAGCAGATGATCTAACCTCAAAACTTATAATAATAAGGTTAGTATGAGTTAACATACTAAAAAAGTTTGAGTAAGATACTGTATTTTTAAAAATACAAATGTCAGGAATATCTGGTCAAAAAATCAGTGTAATATGGAAGTTCCTCGTTAACCTTAAAGTAACTGTAACACTTATTTCTGTACTGTTATTTCTTGACATACTGTAAATACAGACGCTGATCTTCTAAACTTGGCTGACAGTCTTCATGCCAACAGTATAGTAATTTTATGCAAATCTATGTAGATTAAACGTTGAAGAGTGATGTGGACATTTTACTCATGTGCATCTATGTTGACGGTAAGAGGACTGAAATGAGATGAAACAAAGCAAATAGCCACAATCCTTCTACTCTGTATGTGTTTTCTTCTCTTTGCTTTTTTTTTATTCCTGTTGATGGAGACTGCGTGGGCAGCTTCTAAGATCTCTGTTGAGCGCTGAGTGGACCTGGCTCTCATCTCATCCACTTTCAGTGAGGATTATCTGCCTCTCTCCTCATCTCTCTGAACGTAAAGGCGAATAGTCTTTCAAATGCGTAGTTATTCACGTATTCCTTGACAAACAAAGAAGCTAGATGTGGCTGTTGGGCTTCATTGGCTAAAAGTAGTCGTATGTTCTTTTTATGTGCCTGTAAAGGTGAGGGCATGTTTGCAATGAGTAAAAATAACGCTGGCAAGCGTGCTGGAGGTTCATTTGTGAGAGTGTGCGTGCAAGCAAACTAAAACATATACTCAAACATATGCAAGCCATATTCAGACACACGAGTCAGATGCACACATGCTAACACACAGGCATATGGGCATGCCACTGTCTCTTCTGTTTTTCTTAAGTTTCTCTCTATCCTCCCACCTTCTTCCTCGCTCCAGCCCTCCCTCCTGAGCTCAGGAGTGACAGCTTGGGCGAAGACAAGAGCGGAGGAGAGAGAGAGAGGGAGAGAGGATGGAGGCCCTGAATAAATGAACAGGCAAATAAGTGAGCGCAGGACAGGTAATGGAACTCAGAAAGCAGGGTGGAAACGGAACAGTAAAGCCTAGTGATGTAAAGAGCAGTCAATAATTCAGTGGGTTATTCATTATTGATACCCTCTCTTTGTGAATTCATAAGAATCTGGGGGGTAGCCAGACCAGAGTTGAGTTTGGGACCAGGCAGCGGATACAGTATTTGTATGTGTAGTGACAGGATGTCTAGAGAGGACTTTTCTCCATAAGTTTAGATGATGGTGGATATGTTAAGACAAGATCAAATAGAAGAACGTGTCAGGAAAAGGCTGCAGTAGGCTCAGAAGGTCATAGTTAAGAAGCAATTAAGATTAATTGACGACAATGTCAGATTGACAGTGGCTGCAAAATGACTGACAGGTCTCTGAGAAGGCCCCCCCCTCTTCCTCTGTCAGTCTGCAGAGGGTGAGTTTGTTAAGGACGCACCAGCAGGTCAGTCTAAGAATAACATGACCTCACAGTTGGCTTTGTGAAGCGAGTAAGGAAGAAACATGTAGATGTGGCTTAGAATAATATGGATAACACACATACACAATTATAATTATAATATAGTGTTTATCATTTTTACATGTAGCACAGTTCAAGAAAAACATTTCTTTCCTGTTCTATTTAAGATGCACCACATGATCAGAGATGTTTCTAGTCTGCTCTGATCCACTTGGGTATTTGACATACATATTGAATAGAATTTCTCTGTTGCCTGAAACCAACTGAGCCAATCAAGTGAACCTAAAAAGGACAGGAGCGCCATGACAATCCATTTGTGTCAAACAGACTTTAGCTTTGCAAAACAGTACTTTGAATATAAAAAATTGCATTAGTAGTTTTTATGCCTCTGAAAAGGTGAGAGCCATGGCCAGCATAAAGTTTTCAGGTTGCCCGTCCTGTTTTTGAAGGAACAGAATGCCAATTGCCCTGAATGAACTTATTTAAATTTGGAACAAATGTTCACTTTGACTAGTATGAACTGATTCGATTTTGGTGGTTAAAGGTCATAGGTTAAGGTCACTATGATCTTACGTCTGTCTCACCTTGTGAAAGTAAGATCTCAGGAACACTTCTGTAGGAGTCCACCCTCTTCACTTCCTCTCTATAGATAACAACCAGGACAGATGGCCTTGTGTTTTCACTGCAAATTATTCACTAGAATCATACGTCAATATTGTGATGACTTCAGTTCTTTCAGCAAATATTGCTACATATATTATAAGTCTGGACAGACATGCATGTATAGTGCAGTATGAGTGGTTAGCAGAGGGATACAACAAGGTGGTGTTTATAATATTCTTTATACATTTACATCTGGGACGTTATCATACACTGGCTTGTTAGAAATGTTTATTTTATAGTTTGTATTTTTTAATAATTTGTTGCATTATCATCACTGGGTTTTTTTTCCCCACGATCATAGGCTAGTGCTGCCTATTAGGAAATGATTTATTGTATATCCTGATTTAAAACGGTACAAAGAATGGGGCACTGTAAGAAGTGTTGGGAAGATGTCATATTTACCTCCAGTTATTTAGGCAATGTAGGACGGACACAGTTGATCACCTATGAGTGAAGGAAGTGGGCAAGATATATATACGTATACGTACATTCAGTGTTAAAGCCTTTAAGTCGGATGTGTTGGCCAGGTTTATCTTAGTCAGCCAGAAAACAAGATGACCCGTAAATCCTCACCAGTCCAGTGAATAGTGCTTTTATTACTATTACAGCTGCTTTGAGCGAGACACTGAGTCTCTAGGTCTTCTGCACTTTAAATGAGCTGTGAGGAGAAAGTGAAAAGACGCCTTTTTTTCATTCAGTAGATCAAATCAAATAGACAAAATCAATTAATCCCTTTATTCCTTAATTGGCGTGCTTCAACAAAATAATCTGTTAACCTCCTACAAACATGTTGTCATGCTTCCTTAGCCCGTGTTGCCAACATTTGAGTTGATTTTTCGTGTGTCAGTGCTTTTTCTTCTTTTAGCAAAGAACATGTCACATATGAAGGATAATGAAAGGAAACGGGGAACTGGTTTCACCACCTAAGGTTTCTCTTTTTGTATTTTAAAACCATTTTGAAACACAGACATCAAGTTCTCTGTCTGGAGAACATTCATGAGATCCTCCATCTGGTTGTTTACTCGAATGTATTGGTATCCAAAAATACATTTCCTGAAAAAGAGGGCGTGATGCCCTTGTCTGACCACAGAAATGTTGGCTGTTGTTCTGAGAACATCACTTTGTCACTTTGTGTATTTCAGAGGAGTGTCTGTCATTCTGTCAGTGTGTTGTTATTTTGTTTTTTGGTTGATGAGCTAATAGAGACACAGTTTTGAATTCAAGTGCATTTACTTTTCAAAAACTTTGTTCCTGTATTTTTTTTTTTTTTAGAGAAAAAAACATGCTTTTGCTTTTTCTCAAATTTGCAGGCCCATCTCAACTGATTGCTTAGATTTTATATCAGTTTACAGATAGCTTTGATTTCTTTTGCCTTTTCTCAGTCTTTTTCTGTCTTGTACTGAACACTTACCGCAGTGCGTGCTGCTGTAGACGTGTGATATGTGTTTGTGTGCTCTTGTGTGTTTACAATCCTTTGGTATCTCTATCTGTTTCCACTTTGCTGGCTTTGATAGCACAATGTCTTGGGCGGTAGGGGAATGGGCTTTACAGCGCCAGCTTCATGTCTTCTTTTATGTCAGTTTGAAAAGTTGCAGAGGAAGATATCTGAGAGGCCTTTTGAGTGTACATCGTTTGAATGTAAACTCTGGTTGGAACGCGATGCATTGTGTCACACTTGAGCCATTTAGCTGTGCAGTAATCCAGGGTGATTTACAATAAGTTAGAGATTCAGTGTCCTACACAAGGACAAATAGCTTTAGAAGACACTGAACATTTGAGATGCCAGTTGTAGGACAGTTAAACCCCTTGTTTAGACAGAGATTGTCCAGCCATAGCTTGGCAACTGTAACTAGGTGCAACAAGCCTGTCATGCTTTGGCGCTCTGCACTATATGCACGAGTTTGTAGTAGCTCTGTATGTACGTTTGTCAGGTGGTGTCTTTGTTTAGCCTTTTCAAAATGTAATACACAAAGAGCAAAATGGACCAAATTGTCTGCTATATGCTGCAATTTTTAACTGTTTTTAATTGTTAACCTTGCTGCTAAGGCCAAGAATTGGCATATCTTACATTGCACATTAGTTAAAGGTACAGTATGTAACTTTTTTTCTGAATATTTTTTAAAATAAATGTTCTCCAGAAATTATGTTAATGTGAAGAGGTGCTGTTAAAGTCATGAACAGCACTGCTGGCAGTGCAGGGATTTCATATAATAAAGTTTTGAAACGAGGCTCGTCCTTCTAACTGATTAGAGAATTGAAAATATTTTTGACATTCATTTATTCATTTATTTGTATTTCAAACCAATGGCTTGAAGCTGGACCACTGATAACTAGCACATCTTTTGCCACCATGTAGAAAACGGTTGTAGACGGGGAAGTCATAGTACCATGCACTACAGTTTCCAAACATATTGTCTATCATAATCGACTTATGGAGCTAAAATTAGTTTAATTAACTAGCTCGCTACAGCTGTTAATGAGTAACATTTCAAAGAAGGACTCCTGTTTAAAAATGGACTAATAATTGTGAGTGACAAATCTGTCAGTATTATCACTACGTGTTGCATCTGTACGGTGCGAGAATGTAAAGCTCGATGTAACAATAGCAACAATACACAAGGGGGGCAGAGCTTAGTTTACAGTCAGTTGCTCTGTTCACAAAACAAGATAACTGCAAATTTGTGAATTCACAGAAAGGTGTCTCATTATAACTATAACTATATATATATGTTATATATTTTAATTAGTGTTGTCCTTGACTCAAATGACTCCCACCACATCTTGCTTGAGGCTTGTAAATCTCAAAGAAACAGCTACATATCTGTATCTCTAGTGCTGGACAATTCTGCAAATCTGCAATTTTCACCAGTTGCAGCTCATCTTGTTTCTATTATTTTTCTTTTGGTCTGAAATTTCCTGTATCAGTATGTGGTGAAGGTTTTGCTGCCAACGAGCCAATGTAACTCACTGAAGGGATGGTAAAATGATGAATTGACACTATGATTCAAAGACTTCAAAATGCCCTGATCTTTCTTTCTCTGGTTCTACCTTGCTGTGCTTGAATTCTTTTTGTCTTGTTTTCAGTCTTCCACACACTCAAACTTGCATCCATATGCACCATCTACCTTTCCTTTTCTCTGTTTTTGACTCTCCCTCATGCTCGTGTCCACAGGGGAGCGCCAGGAGTGGATGGAAACTCTTCAGACGGCCACGCGCCCCCCCTCCTGCGGCTCCCAGAAGTGCTCAGACAGCCTCTCCCACCTCTCCTCCACAAACAAGCGAGGCTTGCTGGAGCTCCGCAGCTACAAAGGCAGAGTGCTGGTGTCCCTAACGGGGAGCAAAGTCAGGCTCTGCAAAACAGAACAGGTACTTTTAGCACCACCGGGACATCCTCTCTACAGGATGACAGCTTCCTGTTTGAAAAGGGAAGATAATAATCACAGCCTATTTGAAGCAGATGAGACGGAGCTATTCATGAAAGAGATGGAGATGTTCATGCATGTGTAATGCAGAAACTAAATATATATATATATATATATATATATATATATATATATATATGCGTGAACATGCTGTAGTGAACCTTAAGATGGATTGCAGCTCAATTTTTTGGGTTGTTGCACACACATGAACGTCTTCATGTAGCAGATTTGTTGATCAGACAAGCATGTATTGCTACAGCCAGTGCAGAGCAATTTGAAAAATATAATATATACACTACCAGTCAAAAGTTTGGACACACATAGAAATATTTACACAAACATACAGAGGCCTAAATTCTGCAAACATTAGTACTCATTAACATTATGTTTGCTAATGCAAATTTATTAATTTAAAAGGATAACTGATCATTAGAAAACCATGTGCAATGATGGTAACAC
>JAUMHL010000011.1:7118975-7135143 GCA_032362345.1 Sandelia bainsii
ATGTGCAATGATGGTAACACAACTGAAGACATGTATCTTTTCATGAAAAACATGGTGATTCCTATGTGTGTCCAAACCTTTGACTGGTAGTGTATATATATATCATGACCTTATAACCAAATGGGCTTGGGATGATCTGCAATAGTGACAAAACAAGTCAGCTTCTCTCCATCGCTGTATAAACTTATTTGGGAGCCAGGTTAAAAAAAAAATTGCTCGTGTCCAAGATTAATTTGTTACAAATGAAGCTTTTGTGAAAACATTAGTTCAAACCCCAGCATCACTTGCTCCTGTCTTCCTCTTCAGTCATTACATGATATAAGAACTCAGAAAGTGCCAATCCTTAAACTCTTTCTTGCTCACCTTCCTCTGCACCTTAAACCATTATTTTGCTTTTATTTATCATCTCAATTAATCCTAAGAATGGATCAACCTGCATGCTATGCTTCACTTATGCTTCACTTCTCAGCCTTCAATAGCAAAACACTACCTATCCATCACATTGGTGGTAAGCATCTAACAGTAACAAAACTTTCTTTCCATTTTTCTTCCATCCAGCAGTTGTATTTTAGACTTTTATTATTGTTGTGCTGGGTTCTCTGAGGCAAACAGCCTCAGTTTCCTGTTTGGTGAACATGTGTTTTATGTTTTTTTTTTTTCTGTTGGGACCATGATGTCTGTGGGTTGATCCGAGATTTATTTCAGCGTCTCCATTTAATTTCAAACTGACTGTTGCTATAATCCGTTGTCACATGACAGGTATGAGTGGCAGGGTGACGGCCTTTTGGAGGATAGATTTATCAAAGTGAAGGGTTTTTTTTTTTTTTTTGCCAAAGACAGATTGTAATAACATATGCAGTCATAACGTTTTTCTTATTGTTTTCTAAAAGTACATTCTAGTCCTTTTTTAAAAGATTGAGGCAGATAGAGAGTGATATTAAAGGAAAAAAGACGAATGGTGCACTGCCTGCTGAAATCCATAAAGTTAAGTACTGACCATCTGTCCATACACATAGTTGTGGCTCCTATCAGTAGCTGTCAGCGTTGTGTTATTTTGTGGATGCGAGCTGAAACCCACACTTGTCTCTGTGCAACTGCAGTTTCATCTGACTGAATGTGAGCTGTCAGAAGCAGACAGGTGTCACAATGTTATTAGTATGCGAGGATCCTCCGACTGCAGCGCCACGTCCAATTGCATCTTAATGCAAATACTAGTGCAGAACAGTAAGTTAGGGAGGGAGGAAGCAGTATGCGGTTGCAAACAATGTTTATTTTTGTTTTGTTTTCAAAAATAAGAGAAGTTGATACTATTCAGACGTGACAACTGCACTCATTTCAGTTTGTCCAAAACTGTCCAAAAATATTGGCAGGACAGAAACATTTTACCAGCATTTTTCACACTGAATGGAAGACATGGCGGATGTCTAACGTTGTTTATATCACCTTTAAAAAACTCTGGCTTCCAAAAAAAAGAAAAACTAAACTCATCATTACTCAATCGAGAAAAATTGCACGCAACTTGTTATCACTTTAATTAGTGAATACATAATAGGAAGAGAGAATCAGTTTGTTTTTGGAAGACTAAAATGTGCACTGCGTTGGCTTTTGTAATTGTTTTTTCTTTTGTATTTAATTATATTTTAGCCTATTTTCCCTTTGTTAAATCTGCACTTACCCAATGATTCAAGACACTAATTAGATATCCACAAACATATTATCTGTGTAAACACACCCAGTGAGTTCAGCAAATGTTTCTTCACTAACTTTGTGGACTATTAATGATAGTTTTGTTTCTTATTTTAGTGGATATTAGTAGATAGTAAAGCTCGGATTAGTAATTTGATCAGCTACCTTTGCATATGACTGGACGTCCCGAAATTTTAGGTGGCCACACACACACATGCTTTGGGTAGAAAGAGCTAACCTGAAAGCAGATAATAAAAGGAGTAAAAAAACATTTCCACATGTGGTCTAAAAAAGTTAATATTGTCCTCAGTTCTCTGTTTTCTGCTTGTGGGTTGAAACCTTGAGCTTCACTTCTATTCTGACCTTCACAAATATCAACAGTGTTGCAACTGCCTTTAAAACTGTATTTGCCTTCATTTCCATTACCTCTGATTTCATGTTTACCTCATAATCCATGGAACTGCTCAGTTTCATATTTACTTTCAGGGAATACTCCTGTCTTTTATTTGCTGTTTGTAAACAAACAGCTGTGTGGGGTTATATGGTTAAGAATAATCTGGAGTCTCAAGGGTAGAAAGCTTCTGAGAGATGAAAGAGTGGATAAAGCATGTTGGTTTCTGATAGATAATTACTTGTTTTAATTGACAACTTCTGAAATAGTGTGGCACTGGCCATAAATTCTTGTTGCTTTTGAGAGGGGCCACTTTCATGTCTGTGCATTAAGATCAGGAAGGGTTGCAATTAGCTTCGACTTGTGTGGGAAAATGGCCAGCCTGGCTCTGTTCAAAGTTCAGACCTGTCCCCAACACCTCTAATGTTCACCAATTGGCACGTTGTATTCTGTTTGTTTAATCTGTACAATATCTGAAATGTAAAAATAAAGTTGCGATTTCACAGGGAGTTAAAATCACAACTTTAGTGTGGGTATCATTTTTAAAACTAAATAAAAATGAGTAATAATAAGTAATAAAAATTACTGGGATTGTTGGTATGTTTACCTCTGAACTGTGGGCAGAGCACGGCTAGCTGTTTCTTCTTTCTTTCAGTTTATGTGTAAAGCTAAAATATACAATATCTGTTGGCTGAACGTGTAACTACATTTCGTTTGTTTACAAAACTAACAAATGAGATATAACGTGCTAAATAGTGAGATTTAGACGTTCAGACAAGCTATTGTAGCCATTTAGCCTAGCTTTCAGTATATATGCTATCCTCTAAGCCATACATTTACAAAATAAATTTTGGATTTGGAGTCGTGACTCAGAAAGGTTGAGAAGCACTGCTCTAAGCCAGGGGTGGCCAACCCTGGTCCTGCTTGTTTTCCAACGATCATGCACTTAGAGCTTCTGATTGGCTAAACTCACCTGATTCAGGTAATTAGCAGTGGGTAGGGAAGGGACAGGTGGAAAACAAGTAGCAACCAGGTTTGGCCACCCCTGCTCTAAGCTCACATCTCTATAGTGAATGCATAATGTATAGATATTAGTGTCCTAAATCTAACTCTGTGCAGAATGTTGAACTATTCCTTTGAGTCAATTTGTCAGGCTACGTAGCATTAATCTAAATGTTCAGTGCAGTTCCCCTTTAATATAGGCTACTGCTGAAGTATGAGCATGCTAGTGCATTGTGTTTCAGTGCTGTTGTTGTCAAATGACCAAAGGGCACAAAAGTCAGTGAAGTGAAGTAGCCTAATACTTAGAATATATTATTACAGACAATTTTTCATGACTTACTCCTTTTAGCTGTGGAATAAAGGAGAGATAAGTTTTCTCTTATTCACTGTTTCTTATTTGATGTCAGACCAATAAACCCCTGATAGTCCCTGTTCACATACAGAGACTACGCTCTCTGCTTACTTCTGTCCCAGCAGCAGATATGCTGCCTGAGATGGCAAGATACGTAATTCAAGATTCAAAACACTTTATTAATCCCAGAGGGAAATAATAGCAGTGATACTATTTCTTAAAGTGCATGTATTTGTCTGCATATTTGATAATGCTACACACATTCAGCTCATTTCCATCTCTCCATGGCTCTCATTTCGTTTCGCTCGCTCTTGTAGTTTTGTTGTTTGCCTTTCATTATTTTCTTCATTAGCATGAACAAACATCTTTGTTAGAATTCTCTTTTGGGTATCACTCCATGTCAGCACATTTCCACTTCCTTGATCTGAGACAGCGGGAAAAACTGGGGGAAGAGAGTATCAGAGAGAGAACAAATTAATTGTATTATTTCAGCTTACAAGATAAATCCCCGACATAAATGCAGTAGCAGCAGCAGCAGTGCATTTTGCATAAAGGAAGGCTGACAGCAAATGAAAAAGGAGAGTACGAGTCAGAAACAAAGAGACAGAAGTGGAAAGATGAAGTTAAAGAGATGGAGGGAGTGATTCAATGCAGATGTGAGTGAGAAACACGCGTTAGTGGTTTGTAAGAAAAGGATGATGAAGAGCAGGAGCGCGGGGAGGGAGGTAAACCGTTGCCCCGTTCAAGTTCAGTGGAGTGGAGTATTTAATCTAACATGATGAACGAGCTATTGGAAACATCATCCTTCCAACTCCTCCTTCAACACCCCTACCCCATTTTTCACAGACCGTAAGCCCTGTGATGGAGCTGTGTTTAAGGTAATTTAAACACCAAGGTAAAGAAAGTCAGACAGTGCACAAAGTGTGTCACACATGCACGTTTACTCTCCAAGTGAGCTCCCTGTCGCAGGATGCATAGGCTCTCTTCTTGTCTCATACATCACAAGTGTTGTCTGGATTATGTTCCCTCCACAACTGATAGATTGATTGTTGGATTATCATATTTCCTGCTATCATCGTGTATGTAAACCATTTCCTACAAGCTTGGTCAAACCCAGTTTTAACAATGAAATCTGGCAAGCATTCTCTGGACAAAAATGCTTGCCAGATATCTCTGTCTCTCGCTTTAATTGCCACTTAGCAAGAGGGCTTTCTCTGGTGAAAAAGGTATTCTGTACAATAACAGAGAGACTGAGGATTTAATTAATCTCTGATTTAATTAAATCTTATTCTCATTTGCTGTTCTCAAGCTCTTCTTTGTAAGAATTAGCAGCTTCCCAAGACTACAAGGCCGTTTTGTAGAATTTGTGACGAGTAAAATTGCTTCCACCGAGGTTCTACACTTGTAATGAGTTCTGTTTCATACTATGCAGCTCAAAGATATTCAACAAACTTAAAATACTCTTGCTTTTAGTACTGCAACCCCATGTATTTTAGTTGACTTGCTGAACGTATTTGCAAACAGGTGCCTATTTACACTATGCAGACATGCAGTCATTTGGAGTCATGTTTTTGGCAACTAATGTAAGTGCAATTTCTTTAAGCTTTATTTTGGTCTTCAACAAGTTGTGGCAGCACAACAAATTAAAACTTACTTGCATATTATAGTCAGGTAAACAACTGCCTAACTACACATCCAAAACATACAGAAACTTTACTGTTGTCAGTCTTCAGTTTGCCACGCTGCAGATAATCTACAGTGTGTTTAGCAGAGCTTTTTCACTGCTGCATTCTGCATCTGGAAATGAGGTTGATGAACCCACTCGACTGACTGAAAACTGTAGAAGTCAAGTGCTGGTAAAAACAAAACAATGAAGTGAAAGACACAAAAACAAGGAAAAAAAAACTTCAAAGTAGTCTCTGCAGAAAGTTCAGTCTGGACAGAAGACAGACAGACGCTGCTTATCAATAGTCCCTATCGCATCGTTAAACTTCTGCAAACTGACTCCTCTGGGTTTTGAAACTCATCCTCAGGAGCCGTATTTTACCAAGCCTTTCTACTAATTCAACTTAACTCACACTGAAGCAGATGTACGCAGAGGTAGAGGCTTCTTTTAGAGCAGCTCGGCATTGTGCAGCGACTGACTAACACAATAAAAGGTTGGAAAGCTTTGAAATAAATTATAATTGGATGCATGACTAGCATATTCAGAGCAGGCCTCTGCTCAGCACTTACCAGGTTAAGGGTATCTCAAAATAATGTTTTTCAATGGCAACTGGACTTGTTTTAGTTCCTTGACAAAACTAAAACAAGTCCAGTTGCCATTGAAATACCTTTTTTTGAGATAACCATGACCTGGATGACTGCGAATCTTCACAGATATTCAGGTTAAGGTTATTCCTTTAGGTTAGAAAAATTCTTTTTCTGTCACAGAATGTGGAGTGTTTGCTTGATTTGCATTGATTTTCTCTTTGAGTTGATGAATTCTCTTTTCTGTCTTTCTTTAAGCTTTTTGAGATGTTTTGTTTTGTATGTTATGTGGACATAAAGTAGCCAAAAAGTGCTAAAAAGCAAGTGTTCAAATATTAACCTAAGGGCCTTCTCCTCTCTGCTTCTATAAGTGCCATTATTACCACCTACCCCTTGGCTGTTGTAATTGGGTGAGTTATTTTTACCCCCAATGCCTTTCCTTCCTCTCACCATCCCTCCTTCCCTCAATCCTTGGTGAATTAATTGGAGAGGGCAAGAGGCCACAGCACATATTGGGTAGGTAACGAGTGGCGAGGGCTGGACGCCCGCTAACACCCAGCGCTCTAATTGGCTGCCTGAGAGGGATGAGGGTCATTAGGTATAGGTGACTGCTTTGCCCTCTCAACACAGTCCCACACTTGCATGCACATACATCCAGACAGGCAGGAATGCTCCCCTTCCTCTTTTACAGGACTACATGTATACCATTTGTCCTTCTGTGTTTGAATTACTGCTGCATGTCACAGTCACAATGTCTGTTTGCGGTTAGCCAGAATGAGGTTTGAATAAGCTTGGTTTATACGCGATCGGCCCTTGCGCTCTCATTATCCCATCATGCGTCTTCAAACCTTGTACCACGCTGAACTTGAAAGAGCAATGGCTGCCCATGCTGTAGTTATAATTGATAGGATAGCGGAGCAACTGCAGCACTGAAAGCCCTCACATCAAAACCTTTAGCTCAATTAGAACCTGGCCCCACAGTGAAATCACATGTCTCACACATGCTTCCTTCCACTCTTCCTTATCGTTCTCTGTCTCTTGTGTCATCCTCTTCTGAGGCCAGTGTCTTAATTTCTCACGACGTTTCAAAGGATTTCTCCTCTCTAGCATGTTGCTTTGTTTCTACTCTACTTGCTCTGTCTTGGTATCATTGTGCAAAACTGTCAGGAAATGAGGAGAATAATTGCTGGAGTTTCTCCATCACAGTCGTCTAAATTAGTTTGAAGTAGTCTAATTGTGGCTAATGATGGCCAAATGAAGATTTTGACAACATTAGCCCCAATTGAACCAACCCACACACAAGATGAAATCAAGAAGGTTAGAAATCCTGCAGCACGCAAATATTTAAGTGACTTCCTCCATGTGTTGTAATCTGCAAAATTTGGCGGCTCTGAGAATTTTGTTGCTAGTTAAAGAATTTAGCAACAGATGCTGCAGTGCTCTCCGCCACATACATAATCACACACACATATGTGCGCGGCTAGGCAAAGATGGTGTGGGTTCATTTTCTTCTCTTTATTTAGTGTAATTAGTGTAAATTGTTTAACCGGTGAAGAACAGTTCAGCGCTCCTCGCTAAGGCTGTATTTTGCAATTCGCCGTTGAGGTCATGTTTTGTGCAGGCTCTTTCCGCGCGCATTTTGTTCTTGACAACTGCTCAGCTAACCCCTCAACCACTCTGTGAGGATTACCAAGACCTCCTTTCACTTTGTTTCATGCTTTCTCTCTCTGCCCCCTTTCTTTGAGTTCTTGTTGTCTATCTCTCCCCCTTCATCTTCTGACTCATGTCTTTGTGCCTCAGTGATGGAGTAAGTGTGTATTCTTCTGTATTGTAATGCTGGGTGCCTATGTTTTTTTGCTCTCTTTTGCTGATGTGCCTATACGTGCGTGGGTGTAGGTGGACTCAGTCTTTCTTTATGTCTGTTTTTCTGTCTCAGCTCAGAGCTTTAGGCTATAGAAAAGGGTTTTAACTGCTGTGAATGTTGAGGGTGCAGTGGAGCAGGGAAGGGAGCGTTGCGATACAGTGGAGCTTATGAAAACTGTGCCTCTGCATCTAACCCCTATTTCTGAATTGGGCCTCAGAAAACATCAAGGCTGAAAGCTTAGCTTGGTTTGGATTCCCCAGATGCACCTTTGCCTTTTGCAGAGCTTTGCGGTTTCACACAGGTACACACACACACACACACACTGTAGCTTCTCTATCCCTTTCTGTCTCTCTTGCACACTTGCACATGCACACACACCTGGATCACGCACAGACTCAGTTTGTGCGTCATTGGTGAGAAGGAGAAAAAGCCGATGACTGTTGGGTTTGTTATTGGTCTGTCACAAACTATTTTCAGCAAGCCCCTCTCCGAGGTCTAACTGTATATTCAGTGCAACACAGACCAAGGATGTCCCTGCAATGATTGTGTGGCTTCTTCAGTATTTGTTTATTTTCATTACATTCAAGCCCTGTGTGATAAACAAGTTGTGACTTTAATGAGGTGACCTGTTGATCCCACCTTATTAAGGAGGGTCTTTAATTTGGCCAGAAATGGGCATGATGGAGACTAGAGAACTCGCCTAACATTTTCAGGCCACTTTGGGAACAAACTTTTTCTTTCTCTGAGTGTTGTGTTTGGTATTCAGATTTATGTTGAAAATTGGTCAACGTGATTTCTGGCTAAAATAAATGGGAATGTGATTAAAGAGGAGGAGATTAAGAGGAGTGCTCAGGTGATGTGTTAGGTGTCCACCCTTGCGTCCAATTCAAACTACTTCAATGGATCAATTACATCACATTAACTGATTGTAAGTTCAACATAGTGCAGCTTAGACTGGAAACAGGAGGAAACAGTTAGCTGGGCTCTGTATGAAGGTAACAAAATCTACATAACCGAACGTCTAAATGCTCAAATAAATAATCGTGTTTGTACAAACAACATATGATTTATTTTTGACTTCAGTTTTTGTTCTGATTAAGCAAATGAGATTAGCTTTAGAGGTTTAAAGGCAAGCTGTTTCCACCTGAATTCATTATCATGTCTCTAAATGTAAGCCCAAAGAAGCCTAAAAAGCTCGTTTGCTCACTTTCTCATTTTGGGAAACATACTTATTCACTTCCTTGCCAAAATGTAAGTGTACATGAGAAAATTGACTACATTGTCATACCTGTGCATTAAGTCTGGAGCAGAGGCCAAGAGGCGATTAGCTTTTTTATTATGGGGGAAACAGCTAGCCTGGGTTTGTTTAAAGTTCAAAATATGGCTGTCAGTTATTTCTTACACTAACATGAATGTAAAAGGGTCGTCATGTGCTGTATAAGTATTTCTTGGCAAACAGTGACCAGATGAAGAACTTTATAAAGGGCCTGGCTAGCGTTGCCTTGCTTCCTGTGTTCATGCTATGCTGAGCTAATCACCTCACAGTCGTACGTCCACACTTGATAGACACAGATGAAAGTGGTATTGATCTTCTCATCTAACTCTCAGGAAGAAATAGGGTGATTAATTGATGATGATTTAAAGTGGCTGTACTGTAACTACCTCACAATTAATTATCATTAAATGTATGGATCTCCATCTCATCTTCTTTTCAGGACTATAAGGCAGGCCTGGCAATTACTGAAGTGGAACTGACCACTGCCAATATCAGAGACGTAGACCGCAAGAGCTTTGATATCAACACACCCTTCAAGAACTTCTGGTAGGTGTGAATTCAGTTTGTGTATGTGCATGTGTATAAATTTGTGTCTAGTGTACATTTTTTGTCCACTCCACATTGTCTTGCTGCATAACTCACTTAAGCACTTAAGTTGCATGAGGTTAAAAGTCGTGGAAAGCATCACCACACATTACACTACCACCACCGTGGTGGCAGATTTGAACATCAGAAACAATTCAGTATGAGATACAGTTTATACAGGAACAGGTGCTTCACTGTAATGTAATGTAATGTCTCAATAATCATATCTAATAAAGCATCCAAAATAGCTACAAGGCAAAGGTTTTGTTTAATCTGCTCTCGTAAATGTGAGGTGTTTCATGTTGTGGTAAGAGTTTAGGATGCTTGTTGTGAAAGAATATTCACATACATTGGCCTTTTTTTATTTTTCATATCCATTGCTGTTCTTCTTACCCGGAGACTTGGAAGATTAATTCAAAACATAAAGTTATAAAGGCTTAAAATGTATTTTTAATTAGATGTATCTGTGTAGAAAATATAGATGATTTATTAATTAGTTTCTTGACCTACAGTTTACTTATGTGCCGTATGTTCTTTCCTTCATTACTCAGCAAGACAAACAGTCCAATAAGCAAGAAAGGGAAATTTATTAATAGGATAAAAGTTCTTTATTTTAGTTTTTATTTTGTGGTAACTGGTGCATTTGCCTTATTGATTTATTGGTTGTAAAACTTGTTCCATTTGAGCTCTGCTGCAGTTTGTTGTGTGTAGACAAAGTGGACCAACCATAGTAGGTACGTTAAACTACTAGTACATTTAGAGTTACAGTTGGAGAGAGATTTGTATGAGCAATCTTACTTTCCACAACAATTTATTGACCACATATATAAGTATGCCAAGTAGGTTAATGCAGGAATTAATCAGGATTAATCAGAAAGTGAATTACAACCTTAGTGATTTAAAACAGAAGTGTCTTATTTCTGGGTCTTACTTCAACTGTTTTGACAGTTTCTCAATAAAAGTGAGTGAATTCTAGCAGCCACATGATAATAATAGCTTCCCTGTCATTTAAGATGCCTCTTTAGGCCTATTTCTACCTCTTGGTTGTATTCAAGGATATATGAAGTCCAGTTGCAGTCTCAACCTATAATTATCATAATAAATCTTTAGCTCTTTATTACAGAACACACAGAGCTAAGAAGAAAATCATGAGAAAATCATTGGCAGATTAATTAATAATGAAAATATGTGTTTGTTACAGTCATATTGATGACTTCAGTCGCCAGAATTTGAGTTTCCCACAAGGATTCGTGTAGCACTGATGGTACAGGATAAGGTAATTGTCAGTCCACATAAACTGATGCCTACAGTTACTATATACTTTTATTTTTATACAAAGTGAATCGAAAAGGAGCGTGTTATAATGACCCTAATGTCACACAAAAAAAAAGTTACTGTATACGAAAAATTATTTTAAATTATTCAGTGAAATTCATTTTTATTGTCAGCTAGTTTAACCAAATCTACACTGTCTTTACCCAGTACAATAGAAAATATAGTGTACGTTTTCCTTTGAGATTGTAAGTTGTGAAACTAATGAGCGGGCATGTCACAAAGTTAAGAACCGGCTCTAATGAGACAAAGAGAATCTTATTATAAGTTTGTTTTTGCTGTATTTTAGCAGCACTTACTTCTCGGGTCAAATCTGTTACACAGACCACCTTGTTGTCCACCGCACACACTCACACCTCACAGACTTGCTGGTCACTGCTTTACACACGCTACATTAGAGCAGAAAATCACTAATTATTGATCAGGATTTTTTTTAATGAAGTCTCCCTTGGGTGCTTTGTGTGGGTTCCTCTGCCTTTCAGGTGACTCCAGTCCCTGAGGGCCTACAATCAGTGAGCGTGCTGCTTGTTGTGCTGTAATGGCCCATTTAGAATACAACTGTCACAGCTGCCTGGACAAAGCACGGCTTGTTTGTTTGTATGTGCTTGTTCACTATTTTTTCTTCTGTTTTTACTCCTTCCTATTTTTGTCCATTGCCTTGTGTAGAGATTTTTTTTTCCCTCATTCTTCAACCTGTCTGTTGTATGTCTGATCGATCTGTTTGTGTCAGCCCCCTTAATGGTCCCATTGTTTGGCAGCTTCGTTAATACGCTGGACGTAATTGCCATTTTGTGTGGAACAAAAAAGAGTTGGAATTAAAATGAGCCCAAGTCTCCCGAATTGTTTTGATGAGGTGTTTTAGTGTGTGTGTGTGTGTGTGTGTGTGTGTGTGTGTGTGTGTGGATCAAATCGATTGGTAGCCCCAGGAGCGTTCTCCTACCTGCTCAAGGTGGGGATTAGTGAGAAACTCATCTAATCACTTTAAGCTGTGGAGACTCATTTAGGCTTTTCTATTGTTTTGCTGCTGTTAAATGGACAGAGTGTTCAGGCCGCTGTGGTAGATACAATCGCAGACTTTTATGAGTTTAGAGAATGACAATGAGGCAGAGAAGAGGAGATGTTACCAGGCAAAGAAGTTTGGAGAGAAGTAAACTCTTGATCAGAAAGCACTTCTACTAAAGTAAAGCTGCAGATAAATGCCCAGCTCAAGGGCATATTGGAGAAAATCAATGTTTGTCTGGGTTATTTATTGAAACCTGTGGACAGTTTCTTTTTTTTCGAATGAAAATATTTCTCAGTGAAAGCTCTTGGCAGCAAGGTCTGTGGATTATCTTGAGTTTCCAGGGTATTGTTTTTGGAAGGACGTGTTGCTGTTGAGTTTTTCAAATTTAATTTATCAAAGCTTTAAGCAACAGAAACAGTCTGATTCAATTCACCAGTACTGTATTATGGTGATAGCAGAAATGTCAGAGAAGCATAGTTAAAAAAAACAACAACTTATAAAACCCCTAAACTATTGGATCTGCACTGCTAGATATCATCATATTGTATGTATTTTTGACAATATTGACCTGAATTATAGGTTAAATTTTTAAAATCTATCTTAAAACACTACACATATTGTACTGTATGCTCACATTAACAATGAAATAATTATTGTCGCTCCCGTTTGTGAAGCAGAAGCTATGAGGCCTTAGGGTGTGTTTGAACATACAGATCCAAAACCCTGGACCAGCAATAGCTGCCAATTCTGTGTCAATGAAAAGACGACTCTCCTGCCATGTACCCCCTGCAAAGCGAGACAGTTTCAGCAGGAGCTGCACTACAGAGGAAAGCTGAGCAACGCTCAACTATTTTCACATATCCTCTAAAGTAGTTCAGCTGCAGATGGGTGAGAACCAATCAAGAACATTTTTCAGGAAATTTCAGTTTACTAACCAACATGAAAGAAACAGATGCAAAGCGGATTGCTGCAGTCTTGTGGTTTACCATCAACATATATCAGCATCATGGTCTTAAAGGGATACTGTATGCATTAATACTGAAACCCAAGCAATGGAGGCAGAGATATAGGTTACTGAATTTTTGTCTCTAGTATGGGTCAAACTCCGAAGCCTTTAGATCATTATTTATATTGCAACCAGTAGTATTATTTTAATCTGCCTTTTCTGTATGGTAAATGTCCATGTCTGTCACACCCCCAGTTTGTGACGCAGGTCGTTAGAAACTTTGATTCTCCAAGCCCAAATCAAGACAATATGGAGACAGGACAATAACTTTAAATTTGGCACTGAAAATAAAATTCAACATTGAATACATGATAAAAACTGAAAAGGGAAACGCTGACATTGACACACTTGGATTGTGTAAAAGTTTAAGGAGAGTATTAATCCTGAAGAATGAAGAAAGAATGCTGCTCTGAAAAATAAACCACAGAAAAGCTTTCAGTATAAAATGAATGAAATAGTTTTTGACCATCAGCTCACAGTCTTAAAGTCTCATGTTCTTTATACTTTGTCTGTTTTTGAATTCTGATTTTTCATTGACAATAGTTTTTTTAAATATCGATATCAGTTTTTATATCAGTATTTTACGCCAACTATTTCTTTTCAATGTCAGTAGTTTTCAGTTAAAAGCAGGCACGGGGAAGCAGACTGTGGTTTAAGAGCTGCGGATTAACGGGAAAGGTGCTGTTGGCAGAGGCTTCAAAGCGGATGGTGGCTCAGGTAGAGGGATGTTCCCTCTTCAGCGCTCTTCTTAGTATGCTGATCAAACTCTTTTTAGCCCTTCCCCTTCAAGCCCCTACACACCAAATTAGTGACAGAAACAGCCACTGATATTGGGGGGAAAACTGTAGTACTATGTTTTTAATTCAAATATTTCAATATAAATATTTCCTTCATGTCATTTCAGGTTTTGTTTTTAATTTGGGATTTTATTTTCACTTACAAAATTGAAAGTGCCTCTCTTGGATCGACAGGAAAATCATCATGACATGACTTCATAGTGAAGTCAGCATGGTCATTTTTCACATTTCATGAAGCAAAATATCAGTGGATTGCCCTTTTAAAGAAAACTGTGTTAACTACATTTACATTGGTAACAATGCCTTATTACTGTATTTGAAAATAAATGAAAACTATGTTAGGCACTATGTCAATTTAATACCAGTTGATGAAACATTTTGATCTAAATTCTGAACCAATCAGTTTGCCTTTTTCATTTGATTATTTGATTATTTTACCATTATTTACATTATGTATGCATGTAGAAGGACCTGTATGACCATTCATTATACGTGAAAATAAATGTGGTTTTCTGATTTACATGTATATATATAGTATATAGGGTAGCGAATCAAGGGCCTTGCACACCAAATAGGATAAAGGAACACTGGTGAGAGTAAATTTAAGATTTAATGCTCAGTATAACAGGAACATTTTAAAGGAAAAAAGAAAGATTTTTAAAAGTCAAGCTGTCGCACATCAAAATTGGATTACCAAATTTTGTCATTTTACATTTTATGCAATATACATTTTCATGAGTTGGGACTGAAGCTCAATCCCATAAGTGAACTAAAACTGATAAAAACCAGTATTTCCAGCCCGTGAAGGTCATTTGACCAAATCAAATTGAATGAGAAAGATATGTTTAAATGAAACAGTTCAACATTTTGGGAGATACACTTATTTTATTTTTATTTTTTTGCTGAGAAACGAAAGGATTATGGTGATTAGCTTAGCTTAGCATAAAGATTTGGAACAGGTCCCTTGGCTCTGTCCAAAAGGTAACAAAATTCATTCAATACTTGCAGATGTCAAAATCACAAAATTAGAAATATTTCTGGACAGATATGTGAAGCTAAGCTGTATGCCGAGTGTGTACACAATGTGAGGAGTTTGGAAATTTGTTTTCAACATAATTTCCAGGGATTGAGTTTTAAAATAAGCACTGCTGTAAACACTGTTTCTTTCTGTTAGTGAAAGAATAAAGCTACAAAAAATTTGTTTATGTTTTACAAAACAAAAAAAGTATGTCAAAAATAATTCTACCACTCTAAAAACTGTTGAAGTCTCAGTTGTGCTAAAGCACATTTAGTATCGGAGTTCAGTTTACATATCACTAATGTTACTATGTTTTACTTCTTTGGCAGCAGCCATTACTTTAGCCAAAGTAAAGATACAGCTTAAAGATAAGTTGTTCATTATTCTGATTGATTTGTGGTGACCGTGGTAGCCACACCTCCAGCCAATCGGAGGAGGTGGATCGTAAGTAATAAAAATTTTATGTAAAAAGCTTGCGAAACAGCTACTAACAGATTTTTTTGAGAAATCTGAACAACTTTGGGCGAATAAAATATAACAGATTTATTTAAATATTTAAAGGGCTACAATACCAACTTTTTGAGTTTACTTTCAATTTTGACAATTTTCTTTATAATTACATAGGAGCAGCGTGGAATCGGAAGAGCTCTATGATTGTAGTTTGTGGCAGTGGGGAAGAAGACAGAAAACAACAATGTGAGATTGCTTGAAAGTTGTAATTTTATTGAAAAATGGCACATGCAAGCGGCTTAGTCATAATTTGTAATCACAGCAAAGGCAACAATTTTATTTAATTTTATTAACCTAGCAATTTTACTCCTACTCCACCTCCTTCGTTTCTGTTAATTCTTCATTTGTCTGGATGGATTGTTTGAGGCATTTACTCATATAATCTTAGGTTTGATTTTATATTTTTCGGCTTTACAACACCTGTTATAACTGTAGATTTCACTTCATATCTATGTGCTGCCTCCTGCCTGCTCCTCCATGCTGTAGTTGAGCACATGATGTGAGCAGTCATCTCTTTAGACGGGCCCTGGGCAGAGATCTGTGGGCACGGAACGGCTGAACCCAATCAACCTATTGATCTCTGCTGGGTTACTTGGGCGAGGTTGACCTGGTGCACATCCTCTGCTCTGGGCGAAAGCTTCCCTTCCCCACTGACTCCTTCCCCCCTCATCTTCTATCTTACTTTACACCGGTCGCCTGGTTGCCATGGAGACCACTGTTCCCATTTCTTCTTTCTAAGTGCTTCTTTCACTCAAGCTAGGACTCTGACTCGCTTTTTCCTCTCAATTTTATATCCCTGTTGATCTCTGTCATGCTTGCTGTCTATCTTCTTGTCTATTACTTGCTCTCTCATAAGCTCTCTTGTGTGCATCAGATTGCTTGTTGTGTGTAGTCATTATACATTTTAATTTTGAGTTACTTCTTCAAAATATGCACTCTCGTAAATGCCACCCTTTCCGTCAGAAATTTTTTCTGTCAGTCCCTGCAAGGTATCTTTACAAATGCTTGTTATACTGTAATAGACGTATCCAGTCCTTCTCTGTGTGTGGTGTGTGTGTGTGTGTGTGTGAGATTTACAAAAAATATCTCTTCACTC
>JAUMHL010000011.1:7135243-7156559 GCA_032362345.1 Sandelia bainsii
AGAGCTGCTGTAACATGCCAAAATAATTTCCCTCTGGGATTAATAAAGTGTTTTGAATCTTGAATCTTGAATCTTAGACGTATCCAGTCCTTCTCTGTGTGTGGTGTGTGTGTGTGTGTGTGTGAGATTTACAAAAAATATCTCTTCACTCTGGAAAACTAATAAGTGAAAGATGAATTGAGAGACTGAAATGTTTGAGACACACATTCATGTACATAAAGAAGCCTTGAGAATAAGGCTTTAACATATATAAGCATATAAGCATTTACTGCAGGTGTGTGTGGTGTTCATATTTTATATTTTATTTTAGATTTAGCATTTCATTACTTTGCAACTGTACAACTCCCCGCAAGAATCCCTGTGACTTGGTTAGGTTAGTGAATAGCTTGAATTACGAATGCTGCTATTTTGACTGCTTAGTAGCAGAACCTTAAATAGCAAATGTAGCCAATTTGACATAATTTAGTATGTTTGTTGATGCCTGAACCAAGTATATGGACTACTTCCACTGGGAGGGCTTTATTTTAGACCCTGGCTGCAGGGATTTGCTGCAATTTAGCTTAAGACTGAGGAAGGGTGCTGATGTTGGCCAACGAGGCCTGGCTTGCAGTTGGCCAAACTGCTGGACGGAGTTACGATCAGTTTTTTGTACACACCTGTCAAGTTCTTCAACAACAAACTGAGAAAACAGTGTCTTTATGGAATTGTCTTTTTGGGCATTGTCGAGACAAGAAAGGGTCTATCCTACAAGGCAAGGCAAGGTAACAAGGAAAAACAATTTCCCTCTGGGATTAATAAAGTGTTTTGAATCTTGAATCTTGAAATGTTTGCCACAAGCTTGGATGAACACAATTTACATATTATTTACATCCGTTTAAGTGTCTATGTTCAATACTATCAGAATTTTGACTAATACTAGAAGAAACCTGGGTTTCGTAGACGAACCCCAGGGTCAGAAGTAATTTTTCTAAAGTGAAGCAAGGGCGGGGGAGAAATCTGAACTGCTGCATGTACGCACACATTTAGAGTAACCAGTTACTACAGTGCAAATCAGAGCAATTTCCTGCTTTACCAAATGAGTGACCTGATTTGTTGTGTTCTTGTAAACACAATGATTCTGTTGAGGCCAAGATTTTGTTTTGGTGCTTTTAGCCATATAATGATAATGGTGATATGAAAGTGAAAGTGATCACAGTGATATTTTCTCATAAATAATTTTTGATTTCTATTTTATAATCCAATATCTAATCAGGATTTGACAAATTACCTTCATGTGTTTGTAATACTTTTAAGTACTTTTAAGTTTATTCTGTAACTGCACCCATATCAATAGAAGAAGCAGCAGCATCTACAGTACCAAGCTTATCAGTCTTTTACATTTTTTCATTTTCATTTTTCAATTTGACAGAGCTATTAATGTAAGTCCATATGTAACAAGTGTAAAGCATTTTTTTTTTATATAGAAATGAGAAACTGTCAATGTTTTATATTTTTTTCCATCACCACGTCTAATATAGAAATAATATCCAAAAGAAATATCCTGCATTAGCACTTGTTGAGACAGATTGATTTACCTGCCCCGTCACCTTCTGCTCACCAACCTATCAATTTCATCAAATCTATTGCAATCACAGATTGGCATACCCACTCAACAACCACCCCAAAACTGCTCCAAATATTGCACACACCCATAACCCTGCCAAGCGATAGTATGCTGCTTAATTGCTCTCTCAAATCAAATCAATAACAGTGAGGCATGTGTTGGGGTGGGGGGCAAAAAATCAATTGTTGCAGCTTCACGGCTGAGTCAGAACAGGAGAAGGAGGAGTGGATTGAAGCGGTCCAAGAATCGATTGCTGAGACGCTCTCCGACTATGAAGTGGCAGAGAAGATCTGGTTCAACAAGGCCAACAGGAGCTGTGCTGACTGTCACGCCCCACAGCCGGAATGGGCGTCTGTCAATCTGGGTGTTGTCATCTGTAAGAAATGTGCAGGTAAGGGACACACTAACATGTCCTCACCTCTTTCTGTTGTTTCCTCTGCTGTTTGAAGGACACCCAAGTGCTGGATGCAGGCAAAAAAGAAAGATACAACAAAAGACACTTCATCTAAAAGTTCCTGAAGTGTTGGTTCCCTGTGAGTAAATCGTCACAAGTTTTAGGAAATTTCATTTCATTCATTCATAAATATATACTTACCTACAGACACTTTTAGCTGACCTACTTTGCTACTGATAGAAAGATACTAGAAAATTCCAGGCCCTTAGTGCAATTTTTTTATTTAAAGTGTAGCATTGAACTGTTTGTCTATACTATTTTCATTTTAATTAGTACTAAAGTACATGGTTCTTTACAGTAAACAACATTTGTCAAATGTTTGCATCTTACTTGTAGAGAGAACTTTGTCAGGGCTGAAAATGAAAGGATCTCAAAAGGGGACATCAGTGTTTGACTGAACTGCTGTTAAATGAACTGGAGCTCACAGAAAGCGGTGCTTGGCTAGCCACAGTGGTTGGGAATCACTTGGAAATGGAAATGGAAAAAACACACATCAATGGCTTGCTCATATTATTTTATATTAATTACTTTTTATGTCCGGTCATAGCAAAAAATTGATCTACAGAGAGAAACAAAAAAGAGAGACCATGCTGTATAAGAAAACTTATTAACTTGATGACATGCTAAATAAAAAAAAATCATGCATGTTGGGACTGTCAAACGGTCTGATCTGTGTTAGTGCCTATGTGAGTATATAGCCTGACCACGAGATTCTTCTGGAATAAGATCTCAGGTGTTAAGCCACTTATGGGAGTTGGCATTTGGCCTCTGGACTCTCTAATCTATTTGGCAATGCTGGATAGCTCAGATGAAATGACAACAAAGATTAAGCCACAGGCGAGAACTTGGGGGATCCCAAACTGCTTCTTGACGCACTAAACATGATTAGAAAGAAGCAGCAGCCATGCTTGACGTGGTGGGATTTCAGGTTGGTGTGATTTTTTTTTTCCTCTGGCATGCTCCTATACACTTCCCTCCAGAGATTCTCCTGGCCTGAGATTTCTCCTAGAGTCATAAATTTTAATGCAATTCTTCACCTCACCTCTGCAAAGCCAGTGTAATTGGTACGCATCAGATATCCAACATCCTTTTCAAACACCCTTAAATGATTTCATGTGCAGTGGCGTTTAATTTTACATTTTGTCGACACACTGGGAAGAGGGTGAATATCTGCAACGAGGAAGCTGTCCTCACTGTGCTATCCTTAAATTAGGCAGTGGGTCATTTGGAATACCAATGACTGCTTGCGCTTTTAATTAGTGATCTCATGTCATGGACAATAAAGAGAAATGCTGAACAAGAGGAAGAGGAAAGAAGTAATGAGAAGGCTAATGGTAAAAATGATCCCAGATTGGCTTTCCTCTTTTCGTGCCAAGGCAGAATGAATTTTAATAGTCTGTAGCTTCACTCTCTGAAGCTTCATACTGTAATATTTTGTCTTTGTTTGCATACAATGAGAAAATGTGGGACTGTTAGGGCACAATATTGCAATGTTATTAAAAATATATTAATATGTGTTTATTTTAAATATTAGAAAACAAATGAATCTGATCCAAAATTCAATATTACAAAAATGTGGGTGATAACATTTTTATTAGAAAGTAAGAAGTAAGCAAGTTTTTATTACTGGGGCATATTTTTAGTTGTCCTTGTTATAAGAAGACTTGATTTACTAAAACTGCAGTGTCTTCTTGCAGCAGGAACATTGTCTACAAGGAAATTTTAAACAAATTCTACTTTCTGAAAAAGTCTGGATAATATTTGGGTAAAATTAACAAAATCTAAAAGCAGGCGAACATTAAATATGATTTTTAGGCTGCTTGGAAGCAATACAACAACATGTAACCACACCAGTGACATAATGCATTATCACACCATAAGGTTAGCTAACAACTGCCTGTTTACATATTCAAAAGCCATAGAGAAATATTGGGATTGATTTAAAGTTTTGTTTCTCTTTAGATCTGCTTTGGTCTCTACCAGTCCCTGTGTCAAATATTTGTCACATTAGCTGCTAAATGCACCACTGTGTTCTTTAGCTAGTTGCTACCATTGTCTTTCTGCACTGTGGTGCTGAGAAAGTAGCTTACGGTGGATTTATCAAAGCCGTTGCTGCCGAATTTGTCACTACAATTGACCACTTTTACAATACATCTTGTCTTCTGGTTGATTGTTGACTTACAAATATTGATTAATGCAGCTTTATAGTCTGTAAAGGATATTTTGAGGGAAACCTCTCCCGTTCTTTATTGTCCATGTTGCTCTTTCACCACAGACTCAAGATGTAAACACTTTTTCTAGCCCCTTAACTGGTCAGACTTTCTCAGCAACTTTACTCTCCTAATAGCTGAAGCTGTCCCTCTTTCTACAGTCTTCCTCTTGTTCCCACTCTTTGCCCTTTCTCCTGCTATCTTACACAACCACCAAAGGAAATGGCATTACTCCAAAGACTCAGAGTCCCCTCTCCACACATGTAATTGCAATAAACTCCTTTAAACCAGGATGCAACTTTTAGACACGTCAGCTGGCAACAGTTGCCATGGTAACACAAAAAAGCAGTTCTCATTGCTGTGCTTTGTTTCCTTCTGACTTGTCACTGAGTGAGGGGAAAATGCCACACAATTATGGAGGGTAAGAGAAGGGCTCCATGACGTGCCGCTGGAGTCACTGGGAAAGTTTTTAATTGGAGGTGAAATCCTTGGCAGGTTGGGCATTTTTTCTGTGATAACTGCTGTGCTGGTATTGCCCTTTTACATGTTTTGATTCCACAGAAAGGATTAAGATCTTTTATGTGGTTTCTTTATATGGGAAGATGTACACAGTAGCACAGGCACACGTTTTTCAACTTTTTTACACTTACACAAGTATAAATGGTCCTGTGATGCTATATGGCTCAGTGGTTGGAGTGTGGTTGTAGCAGAGTGGCAGGCACCCAGATGTGAAATATATCACTTGTTTTCAGGCAAAAGTGACAGAATCTTGTTCTCTGGCCTTTATTTGTCAGGCTGGACTCATGTGGTCTCCAAGCCAGTGTTTATTTATTTATTTATTTTTTAACTGAATTTTGGGGTTGAAGAAAAGCAGAATAAAGAAATCATTTTTATTTGTAGTCTCAGGGCTCATCTGTAATTAAGATTTTGTTTCAAACAATTGATCAACTACTGAATAAATTTACTGTAATTAGCAGACTCATTTGCTCCAGGGTCTTTGTTAAAATGTGAGTTTTCTAAATTTTTCAATTAGAGAATGAGAAAACATCTGGAGTGCAACAAAAGTACAGTGTTTCTCTCCCTAGGCAGTTTTTTTAACTAATAGGCTAGATAATTAATAGTTTTTTTTAAATATAAGAATTAAAAAATGCTCACCTACTCCCTATATTAAATTTCAACATGCTTCCTGGAGGAGGTTTTTTAATCTCATTGGTCATGTTCAACTGTACTAGTAAAAGTCTCAGATTACAACTTTTGATAATGAGGCTATTCAGGGCAGGTGTGAAGTGAAACCAACCTGGAAGATAAAATAATGGTCTCCAACGAACTTTCCTCAAATTGATTAAGCTACTTGGATGAGTAGTGAAACATTTTGACCTAACAGAAAAGAAGTCTGGTTGCCATGACTCAACTTCCTGATATTCCCCATATGGTGTTCCACAGGGTTCAATACTTGGTCCACCTCATTTTCATTATACAGTTCGGTATAATGAACTATATATCAGTTCAACCAAATTATACGAACACCATATAACTTGTTATAGCTATGCAAATCATAGCATAGCATATCATATAATATATGTATTATTATTATTATTATTGTTATTACTATAGTGTTTATCTACTTGGTATATGGATCAAATTGATTGATTTATTTGTTTTTTCATGTACAAATTATAACACCAGCTAACAATTTGAGAGAACAATGTAGCTCTGACTCAGTGAGGAATAGACTCCACAAAACCTCTGGTGTCCTCTTGTATCTGGCACCAAGACATCAGAGCGTATCCTTTAAGTCCTGTAAGTTGCAAAGTGAGAACGTGCAAAATCTTTATATTCATTATTTATTTTAATTTTAAAATAAATTTTAAATTTTTTAATTTTATTCATGCATAAATAGTTTATACTATACTAATACTTTTTATTTCCAGTTTTACATTAAAATATCTGATTTTTATGTGTTTCAGTGATATAGTTTGTAGAACAACATTTGAAATTAAATTATTACAAAACTACAAAAAGTTATAGTCATTAGTACAGATCTTAAAATAGACAGAATTTTAAGTTGACTTAACCTAAAGCTGTACCTATGGAGAAAAGAATATGGGTCCATAACTTTCCTTTGTCTTTAATTCACCATCTAATCACATCAAGTCTGACCACTATAGGACACGACTTGGCATACAAGATTTAAAATCCTATCTGGGAGCAATTAGGCCTGTCAGTTCATGTGTACCAGTGTTACATTCAAAAAGTAACAACCCAAGATGTTTGTAAGACACTCACAGTTTTATAATGAAAACACATCTGGAAAATGTAGTACTGTGTAAAGTTTGTGTAGCCAGTCTGTCCATGCAATACACCAGAACTAATGGAAATGGACTTTTTCAAGAACTTAAAATCAAGTCCAGTTGCCACTGAACAGACGTTTTGGGATAACCATGACCTGGATGACTGGGCATCTTCACAGACAATTATATGAGATGTTGAATGCTAACAGAATATTCTCTTTATAATCTAAGACCCTAATTTTATGGTTTGTTCTGCTCAGTATTGATATGGCAAAACACCAGCATTTCTAAAGTAAATAGAGCAAATACTGATCACTTGTTATCAAAACATATTTCCTAGTTAAATTGTCTATTTAGTATCTTAGGTGACAAATAATTCAAAGATGTTTGGCATCTGTGCTCTGTAGATCTGTCTCCAGACAGCCTTTCACAGCCCTGCATTTTCATTCACATCTGCTCTACTTGAGCATAGACGACAGTAATGAGATCATGCCAAATCTAAATCTAAAATTATCCGCTGTTATACAAAGGACAATTATTCACATTCACACATACAGCGTGTTTCTGCCTAATGTATTATGCATGTATGCTCTGTCTTTGGCCATAAGCAACCCCAGAAGCCTCTCATTCACCCAAATAAACAGGCCGACCAACAAACACAATGAATTACTCATGATTCATTAGCAATTAATGGCCCTCATTCTGTGCTTTCATTTCCAATTAGGAGCGCTGAGGGGACTAAATATGTCTGTTGTGAGTGAGAGAATGAGCTTGCAGTAGTGCTCTGTTTCTCCATCTTGTAACTGCCTGTTTATTGTTTATTCCATCATTGACATTTGGTGTGTATTTATGCAAACTGAGGAGATTTCTTTGGATACATGTACTTACGAATTGTAGTTGTTTTTATGTGAGCTTTTCAAGAATTAAAAGTGTAGCTCGATTGCCTTGTGTTTTTCAATAAATCTAATTGAGAACAGTTTCATAAATCCTAAAGTTGTATGAATTTTCTGAATGTGTGACTTTCTCTGTGCCAGGACACCACCGTTACCTTGGCCCAAGTATATCCAAAGTGCGGAGCTTGAAGTTGGACAGCAGTATTTGGAGCAATGAACTAGTGGAGGTATGTACAACATAAGGTGTAATGTGTAACTTCGTTATAAATTTTGGGACTTGAATGACTCTCACCTGTATGTGTCCCCTGTGTTCTCAAATTTGTTAGCTCTTCCTGGAGGTGGGGAACAAGAATGCTAATGGTTTCTGGGCTGCTAATCTTCCCTTGGAGGAGGATCTTTACAGTGGGGCTACAGCGGAGCAACGCGCCACATTCATTCGCAGGAAGTATAGGGAGAGGAAGTACAGGAAAGTTCTTAAAGGCTTTCACGACCTGGAGCAACTCAATCAGGTACAGATTTCCTCAAGACACGAAAAATCAAAAAAGTTCTAAGCAAATGTTGAAAAAATTGATATTCAACCAGTATTCTTAGCATTTGTGATGTACCTCCACTGGTTGTAGTGGCAGCACACTATAGCTGTAGGTTACCATCTTCGATCTCATCTGTGAAGAATTTCAAAAGGCTTTTATGCCCATTTCCAATATTGTTTAATTTAATAGGTCTATTCTAATATTCACATCCAATATTTTACAAATATTATACTAATTCAGAGTTTATTATCAAATGAATTTATCAGCTTTTAGGGTAGTAAGCTTGCAGATTAATATTTTCTTGGTCTAGGGCAAGTAGAAAATGCAAAACTAAACAGTTGGAAAGAAGGGTTTAGACACACTGCTGAGCCCCAGTAATCTGACATCTTCTGTATTAGGGCAGCAGTAGCTGAGTTCGTAGAGCAGCTGTCTACAAACCCCAGTGGAAATAGTGCGATTCCCGGTTCCACCTGGCTACATGACGAGGTGTCTTGGACAAGAAACTGTAGTAGCGCTGACGTGTACTGTCTGGCATTATTACTATTATATTTTATAGGTATAATACTGGGTTCTAATGGATCAGTCCTTATACAGGATCCAGATCAAGTGACATGCGCACATGATTTAATCAAGCTAAACACAGTGGATGGCTGCACACAATGCCACTGTACTCTGGCTCTGCTTTATGTGAATAAATCCTGTGCACTATGTGCATTTGGCACGAGATAAACAGACAAAGTGTATTTCAAAGGTCAGCAAATGGTCGGAGTGCTGTGCTGGTCGTTACAATCATTTAATAGAGGCTCTGTTTCTCCTGATTGGTCTCTCAGCTGTCTGTCTTAGCGCAGTGGTGTTACGCACGACCATCCACAGTGTTATTTTCTGTGTGTTCTATGCTGTCCGTTATACGCAATAAAGAGCAAGTACTGCTGTTTCATATTTGCCGATAGGATGTTTCAATTTGTAACGTGGGAGAGTAGAATTAAGACAGAAAAAACATTGGCTCTGAGACGTGTGTTCACACCATACTGCAACATGATTTTTTTTATTCGATTCATAATTTGTTGAGCTGTCATTCTTCACTCAGCTGTTTCAGAGCTATGCTTATGATATGATATTAATCACCCTGCTCTCCTATTTATTTTCCACCTCACCCATATGAACTAAACATAATCTGTGCACTATGTATTTTCTATTACTCTTTATTTTGTCTGTCTCTCCAAGCATGATGTCCTGGCTCTGTGCATAGGTGGTGCAGAGAAAATTGAAAGAAAAAGCAAACTTTTTTGTTATCCATCACTTCTGTTATCAAAAATATTTTATAAATTATAATATATTAGTAATGCCACAAGGAGGCACCCTGGCCTGATGGGGTCCTAGGTGGCTGCTTACAGTATATTTTATATATTATATGAACTAGATTAATCTGGTGCCAGATGTTTATTTGATTGTTGGAGCACACCCTCACTAACTGACAGTTGTAGTGCATTTCAGATGAAGACTACATTTAGCATATCCACTGTGTGGGTAAAAGTCAGTGGCTTGAAAATCTCACAATATCTGTAGTTATGAGAGCCACTGGATATTGATATTAGATGATGGTTTTGTAGCCAAAATATCCATTGTTTAAAATAACCACTTTTCATTTGCTGTAATGTTGTTCTACATCATATTTTAAGCTCTAAACCTCTGACACGGTCATTCAGACAATGAAATCTGGATAAAAATATATATGTTTTGCCACACCTGCTAGCAGCATTGTTTCAGTAAGTCAAGAAATATGTCCTGTATCTTTTAGACTTTTAATGTTTTTTTCTGTCTCTAGTTATCTAACTAATTTTCTTTTACAAAGAGAGCAAAGTGCAAATAGTTCACCAAGCATGACTCTGTGAGTAGGCACCTAGAAAACCCTCATTTGTTCTCCTTAAACATGGTACTCCATTAGCTAAACCCACTGATCCTGAAAAAGCACATTTTCCTGACCTTCTGACTATCTGTAAAACATCTCTATCTTAGAAACTACACTGTCGTATAAGCAGGTTGGAGGTAAGGCCTTCCCTGCCAGGTTGTGGTTTAGGGTTTATTGCTGTGGGGAAAAAATGCCTGTTTTTTGGCTTTCTCTAAAAAAGAGAGTCTTAAAAGCACCATGCACTGTGCTTCTTAACAGTTTCCACCTGCGTCAGCATTTACGCAGATTGGCCCTTTGTATTGTTTTCTTGAGTAGAAAGGGAGGAATGGAGATGTGGAGAGAAGGAGGGAATGAAGGGAGAAAGTGAGGGGAAAAAATATACTAGCTAGCTAAGTGGAAAAGTGGATTAGGATCCTCAACAGAAATGCTTGGGTTGGTTTTATTGCAGCTTTGCTGGCTTTTGCATGTGTCTGTGTGTGTATATGTGGGAGTGTGGTGTGCACATGCGTGTGAACACGCTTCCTGCTCTACTAGAGAAGTGTGAAGTTGCTGTTATTGCGAGAGTTTTTGACAGAGAGTGCGGCTGCTTGAAAGGGTTTGACCAGTGGTGTCTGTGTGTATGTGTGTGTGAAATGAGAGAAATGGGTGGCAGTGGGTGTTTGTGTTTGCTTTCTCTCTGTCTAGTCCACTTTTATAAATGGGCTCAACAGATTTGATAAGGATCATACAGACTCTGACTCAAATTTATGGGTCTGATTTACTAATCATTGTATCATACACTCATTGTTTTAATGACCGTACATTCATGGTGCTTTCTGTAATGCAAGCAATGATTTTACAAATCTTATAGCCATCTCCATACTCTAAATTTGGAAAAAAGAAATCGTTCCTCAGAAGGAGTAAATCATGTACTGATCCAGGATATTAGGCCACAACTTTGACACCACTGGAGTCAAAAACGATGTGCACATTCAAAGAATGTGTGTGCTTACGATTCCTGTGCACATGCTCTGTGTTTGAGGGTTGGTTGCCCATGAGTATAGTCAATCAATCAATTTACAGTCTTGGGACAAAACACATGAAAACCTACCAGAGCAGCAACAGCTAGAGAACGCTGCAATGACCCAGACACAAGGAAATGCAGAGATGCAAGAAGTTTTGGCATGACAGATATTGCGCGTTTCCTTCTTGTGGCTGTGTCACTGTATCCACTTAAATCGCTCGACAGATGATATGTTTGTATTATTTTTTTCTCCCCTCATTCCAAATATATTAACATGAGTGGTAAACACTCATGGACTCTTGACACTTTTGTTTTTCATTTCTCTTATGCCTCCTCATCACCAGAACAACAGCAGCCATCTGTGCATCAGCAGATGCCGCAAACGCTTTCAGGCTTGATACATCACATTGCGTGGGTTCAGTTTATGTATTTGCATTTTCTCCTCCGTGTATTTTGTACACTAGGGCAAAAACACCCCACTTTGCATATTTATAAAGGAAAAGGTGCAAAATCCACAACCTGAGCTATTTTGCTTATTTGAAAGACCCAGTCCTTGGTGCGCACCCCTAGTGGATCAGCATATCATGTTTTTTGCAAGTGATATCAAGTTTGCACGTTTTTGTACATGCAAACCTTTAGTAAATCCGGCCCTCTGTGTGTGTGCACACACACACACGCAACAAACACTCAAAACAGTTCCACTTATTTTACCATAAAGTAATAAATCACAAGCAACCAATAAAAAAGTAGTTACGAAAGTATTTTTAACATACTGTAAACAAGGACACTGAGCTTAATCTCATTGGACGTGTTGTTCCAGTTCTGTGTCACATATACTTACTGTATGAATATGAAAAAATAAAAGCTATATAAAACCTATTCCTTTGGGAGTTTTGTCTGGAACAAAGACAATAATACTAGCAATTTCCTCATTGACATTCATGCAATTTTGAAATCATCTGATGGCATTATAACAGGTTTTATGGGCCCAGGGGTCATGAAACCCACTCAACACACACACAGTAAATCACCGTTTTAAGTGTCAGTTCAAGTAATGAAATAAAAATAAAAATGTAGTGCGGTGATTTATACCTGACTGTGTTAATATAGCTTCTTATTTAATCTCAACCATACGTGCTTATTCTGTTTTCAGTCTATCCGGTTTCTTCATTTCATGCCCTGTCTTTATCCTGCTCTCTCTGTTTCTTAGTCCCACGTTCCCCATTAGAAGCTCATCTCCCAGTGACCTCCACAGAGTCTCCGCAGACCACATGACCTAGAGAGGAGGGTGTCAAAGGACCTTCTTATATCATTACACACACACATAAACCCTCTAGTGGCTGCAGTAATTGCTATGACTCGGAAGGTCATTTCCAGAGATGATACAGAATAAGGCCAAGTTGCATGGGAGTATTTTGGCATAATCTGACCCTCTCTTGTGTGTGTGTGTGTGTGTGAGAGAAAAAGATGTTTTCTGTTGATGAAGATGATCGTTTTTTCATTGATTTTTTTAGATATATGATATATGAATTTGTGTGCTTGGAACATACAGTCCTAAGTATCTTTATCTCCATGCAGGTCTGGGTATGGGTGGGCAGCTTATATTGACAGGTACTTGTTTGAGTGTGAACTCTGCCTGTGTGTATATGCGCAGCCTCGCCGTGCCTCACTTTCAGACGGATCTCGCTTGTTTGTGGCAGATCGATGAAGCTTACCGACTTGGTCCAAGTCCAATGAAAGGAGAGGTTGCTTGTTGAAATTCTGCTATTTGCCACTTGACTTCTCTGTTGATCCACTTTGTTGCAGGTCATCGTGCACAATGTCACATCAATTGACTTTACTGATAGGAAGAGACAAACAGAGAGAGAAAATATTTTCCTCGGTCAGACCTTATTCTTCTGGCTCTTTTATCTTCTCTCTGTTAGTTGGCTCACCGTGTGAAACAGGTGACTAGACTAAAACCTGTCTGCATTGCTAGACACTACATACGGTATGCGACAGTCCAACTCTGAAAATACAGGCAAAGATTACCACAGTGACTGCATAGTGCTGAGGTTTGAGTTTCCCCATATAGAGCTGCATGAGTGCAAAAGGTGTAGGGGAGAATGAACTTACAAATAGACACAATTGGTAATTAACATTTTAGCGTTGTGATGTATTCACTTTTGTTGTTTACTCTATATTTTCTACTTGTATTAAATGAGAAATTTAACCTCATGTATTTAGAGAAGAGGTTTGTTTTTCAGGTCCTGGAGACCAAGTGTTTACCTCCATGACTGAATGCTGATGTCTGCACTGAAGTGCCTTAAAGCAGCAGTTCTTTTAATGGCCATGCTGGCACTAAAGAAAATTCAGTCACTACTGAAGTCAAGGCTAAGTAGCTGTTCAAATGAATGCAATAAAGAGAAAATAGAAGTGTCAGAGAGAAGTTAGAAAATTCAGGAAGTCTCACTCAAGTGTTTTTCTCTTCTTCCTATGTTTTGATTGTAATATTTGAATGAGTCTGGTTGACTGGCAGGTGTCTCAGCTTATCACAGCTCACCTCCTCTTTACTCAATTTATGGAAGTTTTCATCACATTTTTTCACATTTAAAGGGACATGCACTCTGTTTGCACAAAGATCACTTTATTTCCCCTGCAGAGTACTACTCAGCTAGTGAAAACAGTTGTATATTATTTTCTGCAGCTATGTAGGAGAGTTTTAAAGTCAAAGAAAATATCTCAAGTTTGACTTGAGACTACATTGTGTATTAAAGACAGAACCGGTGTTATAAACTGGAGGAATGGAGTTGGAAAGAGGAGGAAATCTGGGAACAGACAGGGAAGATGTAATGAAAGGTTCTATTAAGTTCTATTATGAAAACTGTAGACTCCATGATTGACTCATTTTTATGGAGTAAATTAGATTTATGGTTTAGCTATGTTCATTTTGCTTGTTCTTTTTAAATCTGTCTCTCGGCTTTATGAAATTGTACTTTAGAACTACAGTATGTCGCTGTCGTAAATATATACTGTTTAACATACATTTTGTGTATTAAATGTCAATATATTATATGTTGCATGAAGACATTTTAGGCAAATGTACATAAACCAGTGTGCTTTTATATATAACTGCATATTTTACAATAACATTTTTTAAATTTGATCTCAGACTTCTACATTGACAAAAGGCAAACTGATGCTTAAATTGTGAGCAGTACTGACATATATTGTATCATATTGGTGTTATGGTTTGTATGGCATACGTTATTTTTCTTTTTTGTTTCATATGTGTGGTGGGTTTTTATACAGCATATTTCCCTTTGCCTCTGTTGTTGATCACTTTCTTGTTTTTTTTATTTGTATTCCCTCATTTCTCTTATTTGAAATTGTTAGTTTCATTATACTTAATATGGCCTATTTGTCCTGGTCCTATTTGCTATATTCCTCTTTTCCCCGGGATAAGAGATTTAATGATTCCCACGGGGAGTATTAAAGTTTGATCTTATTTTAACTTCTCTTTTGAGATCAGTGGGTGGAACTCAATTCTAAACTTTATATGGTTTTCTGGTGCCGCTTTATAGACTATTTGTCCTCTATCAACCTGACATGCGCACATAGACATGCGGAGGCACCAGGCTGCTCCTACACAGGGAAGAGAGACAGTACTTGCATTTTCAGGGATTTTCACTGGTTCATTGTATGGGGTGTGATAATTTAAACGGTATTAATCCAGCAATAGAAAGACTGTTAGAAATGCAATGAGACATGAAGCACCTACTTCCTGTCACACCAGGAAACATTAAGTGACACGTGGACTCATACAAAATAAGATTTGTAACCATTAAAAATCACTTTCAAGAATCCAAATGTTAGAAAGAGAAATTCAGTATTATGCTACACATACATTACTGAAGATTTTTATAAATAATGTTAAGACCTTAGGGACCAATAATAGCCCAAATGAAGGCACAATAAACTTTTATCGTGTTTTATGTGTGTTCAGGCTCTGTGTGCAGCTGTGGTGACTCCTGATGTGCTGCGGACCCTTGCACTAGTGTTCAGTGGGGCAGATGTAATGTGTGCCACTGGGGATCCAACGTACTCCACCCCGTACCTCTTGGCCCAACGTGCTGGACAGAAGCTACAGATGGAGTTCTTGCACCAGAACAAACTAGCGGGTAAGAAGCTTTGGGTTCCCCCCTTTGTTTGTGTTCATACCACTGTCAACCTTGCCACATGCTTACAGATAACACTGGTAGATTTTCCACTGAAAATCTGCATAATTTTTTTAATGTGTCTGATTTCGCAGAAAAGAAATAAAGCAAATTTCTCACTGTTAGGCAACAATTATGGATTTCATTGGCTCAAATGTTGGCTGTTGGCAGTGAATATTTTTAGATAATGCACTTGCTAATATGTCCTCTGAGTCGACTTAAAACATCTCCAACTGACACACTCTTGCGATCTGTATTTAGATGACACCCACATACATATAGTACAGTATAATTACTGCCTAATAATTTTACATAGCTAAAGCTACATGTCCCAAGCAAGATTAGCATCCTCACCAGTTGAGTATCCATGAGTATCCCTAGTATTATAGCAGAGTATTGCAGGTAGAAATGTAACTATAAAATTAACATATTCCTGTAATATGTTACTAGTTAGTAAAGGTCTATTTGGACTAACAATACAGCGGTAGGTAGGTCACTAAGCAGTATTTTAGTTCATTTTATGTGCTTTTTTATGACCATTTACACCACAAAATGGTCACACACACTTAACCATCAATATGCTCCTTGATGTTAACAATTTGTATTAAAGCTGCTGTATGTTGTGTTCAGAGCAACTAAGCATTTTTTCCGCAATTAATGTACATACTGTTTCATCCATCAACAAAGGGAAAATACGTTACACTTATATACACAAAACACAAAACTTTTCCATGTTCATTGTTATACCCATCTGAAGTTCTGGACCACAGAAAGCCGCTATGAACCTTAAAAAAAGCTGACGTGCTCACACAAATCTGTGAACAGGCCTTTAAACTAGGTGTGTGAGTTGGACTTTTACAACCATCGGCGCCACATTTTTCAGCCCATTGTCTTTATACTTTAACAAGCCAATCATGTTTAAAACTCATACTAACTGCTGTGCTGCCATGCTTATATAACCACAGTGGGAGTTTTTTTCCACTGCTATGAATAGGAAATTAAGGCAGAAAAACCCACAAATTTGAAGCCATTTCCTTTTTATTTTCAAAATCTATTTTCAAAATGATGTTTTTTTTCTTTTTCATTTCTCTCTCATCTCCTATTTCATCCTCAACTCCTCTTTGTATTGCACATCTCATGTTTCCAGCATCGGACGTACGGCACAGATGTGCTGTGTTGTATAGCTTCCTCATGACGGGTGCGTTTTGTTTGTGTAGTTCCACACAGGGCTGATGATAAGAATGTGTTACATTAAAGGAACGAGAGAGGCCGTTTGCTGGGGACTGTATTTTACATAATGTATGCGCTAGATCTGCGCGCACTCACCGGCACCAAGCCTGAGTCTTCTAATTGCTAGCATGGGTCACCTGGTCACTATGGTGATGGCCATTACTTGGAGGTGTGCTAGAAGACACATGCAGACAGACTGAAGCACACACATTTATGTTGTCCGTCTGAAATATGTAGCATAGAGGCAGTCTCTATATCCTCATTATGTGTCTGGAAGTTATAGGAATTCATTACAAATAGACCAATATGGAGTTAACCAGAGTCATTCTGTAAAGAAGGATGTCCGACTAAACAGATCAACTACTGCAGGCTCAGGTCAGGGAGGTTACCAAGAACCCAAACTCATATATCTATATCTATATATATATTACTTCAGCACATTATGTTAATGGAAACATTCAGTGTCAGTGCAGGAAGCAGTGTGGACCTTTATTTAGCTTTGTGGAAAGTAGGAAGGTAGAAGTTGTGATGAAGGAAGCCAAAGTTCACATAGTCCAGGAGTTAAAGCTACAATATGCTTTTTTTTTAAATCTTTTTTTACTAGAAATAAGCTCTAAAACTTTTCCTAATGTGGAGAGGTACTGTCCAAACCACATGTGATCTAGAGTCATTGAAGAGCACTGTCAGAAATACAGAGATATTCACTTCAAAAAGCTTTAGAGCAAGTCTCAACCTTCTAACCAATAAGAGGATTTCAATTATTTCTGCTTTGTTTTAAAGCATTGCAAAGGTAGCGTTGTAAAACACAGCAGAGCAGGGAGAGGGAGCGTGAGGCAGAGCAGAGTGGATTGATTTCGAGTCTACTGCTAATACTAGCTTAAGTTGCATATTGTCAGTTTAATGTTAGTTCTCAATTTTTAATATGATCACAAGTATAAAATTAACCTGGAATTTAATCTGCACAGCTTTAACGTGCTTAATGCAAATTGATCTCATATCAGCTTTCTGGTGAGTAAGCCCAACAGCATTCATTCTGCAGCCTAATGTCCACAACCTGATACAGTTACAGATACAACAAATGTCAACTGTAATCATTCCTTTAAGTTAGCAGGTACAGTTTAGTATAACTAAATACTTTTGTATACAAGGTATGACTAAGACAAAGTATGACTGACTGCAGTGTTTAGAACTGAACAACCAGCTGAAGAACACTGCCCTCCTTTCTAGCAATGTCAAAAAGTTAAAAAAAGTAAATTAATAAAAACATATCTATAAATTTCATATTTGAACATGCATTGAATGATTGTGGTGTGCTGAGAAGATTAAAGGTTCCAAACAAAACATTGTTCAAATTTTCTTTTTGACATTTTCCTACTGCCGGAAACACTGTCACATCACACAAAGCCGTGGTAAATGGCATCTGCATTGTTTTTTCTGCATGTGCCCCCTTGAGTTTGCAGACATACTTGTGAAAATTCTGATTAAACAGAAATTGAACTTTTTCAGTTGTTGTCTGCAGTGTTATGTCTGGCATAAACCGAGAACAATTCAATACCCACATGACACCATCCCCATTGTATAGCATGGTGTTGACAGTGGGAAGAAAGACGAAAGAATAGAAGGAGCCATATAGCAGCGAATATCAAGGATAAAGTGGAGTTTAGAGTGGTAAGCAGTTTTGAAACATCCGCCTTTGCCTACAATTACACAACTGCAGACACATCTATATGTAAAATATATATATAAACATATATATATACATGTATATATATAACTGTCATTATTTAATTTGTTTACAGCATTCCATCATGTGCATACCTATGATATGCACATGATGCACTATGTGCTTGTTTATTCCCTTTTGTTTGTTCTATAAACCATGCTTCCACAACAAGGGTGTACTCCAGACCTTCATTCTACTGCCGCATGGAACGGTAAACCAGACACTATATTGAACAAAATGACGAGAAACATGCTCCTTTAACAAATTCATAATCCCCCAGTGGGAGACTGGAATAAGCCAGCAGAAGAATTGTCAGACACCTTGAACAATTTTCAGTCTTAACAACTAAAGTTTAAATTGGAGTAGCTCTTAGTGTGCCGCGTCTCTTCACAGTGTGATTCACGCTCCCAGTTTGTAAAAATAAAAATAGGAAAACCATCTTTCCCCTGGATATAATGAATCAAAACAAAGCTGCCAGCCTACTTCTCCCCGAACCCCTCCTCTGTCCTTTCCCTCCACAGCAGCTCATTTGTAGCTCTAGCATTAGGACATCTACTGATGGCAGAGCATTGCCACTTCATTAGCTGCTTTTCTCTGTGTATATGTGAGTGCATGCTTGTAGGCCACAACGGACCTCATTCTCCACCCATACCTGCTCACCCCACAGCACCCTGGGATACTCCAGGACCAGGTTCATTTACATTCCAGATTTCATTAAAAAGCCAATGGCAGCTCTCAGAGGCGATGTTTCTTCGCATTTTAGCAACCCTTGAGGGTAGCTTCAATGATGGCTCTATCTCGTATAGTCAAAGGTTTCTTGTGTATTTTTAGGTTCCTTTTTTATTCTTTATGTCCATTGTATTCCCATAAGTTACACTCAGGAGGCCACATTAAACCAATAAATGAATTTATCTGTCAAAAATGTATATACAGTATAAGGTCTTTAAAGTCTTTGAAAACATTTTTTTCATTTGATGTTGGACAGTTTGTTTTGGCACAACTAAACTAAATTCTAAAAATGAGACTGAGACAGCGTAAATGTTGAATGTTTTTCAAAATAATCTCTTTTGGCACAACTGGTGTCTAACCATATTGGCTGTCCACCATATTCATACTGGCAAATGTGATGGATATGACACCACATGCCAAATACTGAGGATCCTGCACTCTGATTTGTGTTGAGACCACTTTTGCATGCTAATTTTCAGCCTTAGAGTTTAAGAAAACAAATCTCTGTGACTTTGAAATTCCCCTGTGCCAGAATCTCCACAAAACCCCATTAAGTCGAAAATGATAAAAGCATCAGTTGACCAACTAAAAATCCGAAAAACATAGTAAGCATTGGAAATCACAAATATATGTCAATATCTCACTTCTTGCTGGTTGCTTTAATGATTAAAGAGCACTGATGGTGTTGGTAGTGATGTAACATCCAAAGTAGTCTTGGTTCCTGGTCCTGATGCCACTGGTCCCTGTCCAGCACTGACGACAAGTTGGTAATTGGCATTAGCAAGTGAACTACACCTGCCACTTGGCATCCTCGCCAATTTATTGCTCCCATACTTGTTAAGATGTATCAGGTAAATACAGACTACATATACACCTCGATATACCCTTTAAATCTGTATTGTCATACTTTGACAGTCCTGAGAAAATGTCACTAACTCTGTAGTTATTTCCACAGGTTACAGTACATCATTCCTTATCAGGCTGGTTTGGTGAATCTGGGAACATTGCATGGTAGCATTAACACTTTATTATTTAGGTAATATATATTTGTTTGTTTGATGTGTTAGGGTGTCTTCATAAGGAGGTACTCATTTATTGGCTGAATTATGTATTTGAAATGTAAAATCTTAACAAACAATATGTTTGGCATCTGGTAGATGGATATAATTTTGAGTTGTGCTACATGACAAAAAAATAATTAATTACAAAGATGTTTGATCATCTATACACCAGCCAATGTTGGCTATGCAACAAGCAGCAAACAAAACATTAACTAACTGTCGCCTAATAGAGTTATTTTGGTGAATCTGTTGGCAAGCATCCAGAAGACTCAAGACAACATGAAGCTTTAGTTGTTTGTGTCTACCTGGCTAAAATATTAATATAGTCAAATATTCACTCTCCTTCTTGCCCCACTTTAGTCCATCAATCCCTGAAGGAAATAGTTATCTGGCTGTTCAACTGTTAATTACCTAACTGCTAACTCTGTTTACTTTTGGATCCTGTGCAGGTACCATATGGTGAGTTTATGAAATCCTGTACACTAATAGCACCTTCATTTTGCATCTGAAAATAATACTGATGAGAGCAACAAGACTGAACTAAAACAGTAAAGTTGTGGGCCTGAAAACCAAAGCAGTGAGCTGAAAGATGCTAAAAGCTCCACAGAATTGAGGGGAGCTACAAATTCCCTGTTAGTTTGTCACTCGAAGCAACACTTTTCACATTAAACATAGCTTTAAATCAGCTACAGTATATTTAGAATTCATACCTACCTACTATACCACACATCTCAGTAATAGTAATAAAACAGACACTGACAGAAAGCAGTACCATGTTTTTCCAGGACTCTCTTAGTTTTCTACAAGCAAAATTGCTCATGTCACATCTTTTTGTAAGGTGCAAAACTCATAAACTGCAGCTTTAAGGCTACACTTTAGTTTTCTGCACTAGACAACCTGTGTGTCTTGCAGCAAGACACTGAAACCTTATGAGCTTTTAAAAAATGTCATCTAATGCCTAAACTATACACAGAGTGATATACAATAAATAAATAAATAAATTGTATTTGATGGCAGCTCCACTCCACCCATGACGCCATTGTTCTGTAAAACCAAGTTAAACACCAATGGCTCTTACTGATGTCATCAGTGAGCTTCTTCTTAAATGAAACACCATGGATTTTGGAGGCAAAGAAGTTTTATTGTTTCCACCCTAGAATCCCTGACACCTCAAATCTCTGAAACTGCTGCTACATTAAAAATTTATCCAGTAGACTTCCTGTGTGGATAATAAAAAGATGAACACTATCAGAAACAGAGGAACACATACGCATATATATATATATATTTATATATATACACAAAAAGTTAGGGATATTTGGCTTTCGGGTGAAATTTATGGAAAACGTAAAAAGTTCACACTACACTGATATTATATCATGAAAGTAGGGCATTTAAGTAGAAGCATGTGCCTGGTGGTGTGGTCAGGTATCCTTGCAGGTCGTCTAGCACGCAGACCACGCTGATGTAAACGGTTTTGAATG
>JAUMHL010000011.1:7156659-7167761 GCA_032362345.1 Sandelia bainsii
TAGTGCATTTTAGGTTTATCCTGAAATTTCACCCGAAAGCCGAATATCCCTAACTTTTTGTGAGTAGTGTATATATAAAAATACACAAACACTAAATCGAAGGCCCTGCTTCATTGTGGGCCTCAATTCTGCCGCTGTTGCTTGTTGGCATTGTTTTTAATTTTAACCAATACACAGGATTGTTGACAGCACTGTGAGAGAGTCAGGAGGTCACAAGCAGCTGCTGAGAATCTGGGAAAATTAAGGGTTTTCCGCTGCTGGAGTATGTGGATAGATTTAATTTTGGAAAGTGAAAAAGCTTGTGTGTCTTCTGGCCTCTTTTATGTTTAGCTGACTTGCCCATGTTATCGGCACTTGTCTTGCATATGTTAGCCATTTGTGTTGTCATTTCCTACATGTGGTTGTGTGTGTGTAACTGTGTCTGCAAGCAGCCCTGATTACCCCACTGTCCAGTCCTTGTTGGGGACCACTTTGTGACCATTGCCGTGGGCGACCAGATGGCTAATTGAGCACTCTGTCATGTCACCTCCCTTCGCTGGGGACTGAGCCAATCAGCACAAGCCAGACTTCTCAACTGCCACCCCCACAGACATCACAGTCCCATCTTAACAGAGTCCAGCTTTAGGGGCCCAGAGGGACTGTTTAGAAACCTCACAGAGACCCTTGTTACAACTGTTACAGCATCAAGCCAGTGGCTTATCTACATTCTCTCAACCTGAGTGGTTTGAAAAATTGTTTGTGTATTTTCACGTGTCTGTTCCTGCAGGTCGGTGATTTAATTCTTTGTCAGGTTCCATGTATTAATGATGCTGCTATTGGCATGCAGCTTCTCCATGTTAGATTCAAAGCAAGATTACAGCTGTTGCAAAGTAACATCACTCAGGCTTTATGTCACTTCATACCAGATTGGCTCTACATCATTGGCATCACGTCAAGAATATATTACACTTGCTAGAATGACTGTGGTGAATAAAAATGCCTGTATCATGCTAGGCATGATGATGTTGTTGATTTGTTTGCTACATGCTACTAGCTAGATTGCTAATGGACCTAGATGGTGGGGCACATTCATATTCTATTGGAGTGAGTAAAAAGTACAGAAAAAAAAAGTACAGTGCTGTGAAAAGAAATGACTGACTGATTTTTCTTTGCATATTTGTCACACTTAAATGATACAGATCATCAAACAAATTTTAATACTACACAAAGATAACCCGAGACAAATACCCAAAAACATGAAAAACCAAGAAGGGGGCAAATACTTTTTCACAGCACTGTACCAATGCTGCAAACCAGTCTTGCTCAGTTCAGAGCTGGTTTGAGGAGTGTCTACAGCTAACCTATCCTGATCTCTTTCTCAATATAAAACATAAAACAAAAATACAATTTTTACACAGGTCCCACAATTAGATCAAGGGAACCACAGTAAACAAATGACACAAAAAAATAACACTTATCACGCCAATCTTAAATATTTGTCTGTGGCGATTAAAATAATTAATAATGGGCTTTACTTCTTTGTCATCATTTTACAAGCTTAGGTTTAAAAAAACAAACAATGTATACAATATTCACTTTGTTTAATTTTATAATGACACATTCATTTATGAATAATATTTCACTGTAATTTATACAATATTAACATGAACGTGAGCATGATTAATTAGTTTCATACTGTACAGTGAATCCACACACAGAGCACAGACACATTCAGAATAAGCAGTTTTAAATTATCTGTTTTCTCCAACTCTTTGTGGAATATGTGGCCCTGAGTTGAGACATTGGCAGTGTCAGTAAAGGGTGGAAATGTTGCTTCAATTAAAAATGGCTTCAATTAAAGTTATTTTACCTTGCTTGATGAGAGGGCCGGAGGTAGTGAAGATAAAATCTCTAAGATATTGCCAAGGCTCTGGCAGAAAATTGAACTCCAGAATTGAAGCTAATTGAATTTGAGAATGATAAGGTTGAATGTGGGGAGCTCTTAAAGCTAGCAAGAAAGGATGAGTAGAGGGAGTTTAGAAGAAATAAGAGAAAAATGAGCGAAAAAGGCCCCTAATTTAAATGAGATGAGAACAGATAAAAAGATGACGGAGTGTAAAACTCATTTTTTACAGATATAGTAAATGGAGGTTTGTGCATTTTAAATGCTTGCAGAGTAACTTATCTTTGACTTTGCCATAGAATGGCCATGTGACAAAGTCATGACTTTAAACAGCAGCTTGTATAAACATGTTTTATGCTGCCTATGGAAAAGTAGATTAAAATAATAGAAAGATAGAATCCCGTCTGGGATTAGCATTTATCATCTGGCATCTTAATCTGGAAACATTCCCACATTCCAGGCCTGTTTTTATGACAATATTATGGGTTGCCAGCTGTGATTGATAAAATGATGGAAACTGCACGACAAAACGACAGATTATATCTATATAATATACAGCATGATATTGCTGCAGTAATACAGGTGGAATGCTATGTCCCTCTCTGTGCACTGTGTACAGGAGTTTAAGTAACAAATGTACTACCATGGGTGATTGTGTGAACATATTACATTATTATTTTACAAAAGTTGGTTGAAAAGCTTAGAAAAATTTATAGCATTCACATTTTTAAATAAAATAACATGAGACATTTAAGTTGATGCATATGAAGAGTTTTGCATTTGTCATGCATAAGAATGGTGCACAATTACTGTTACAGTCTCCGGGGAAAACTATTTCCTTGCTCATCTACTGTGTCTCTGCCCCTCCACCTTTTTTTTAGATTTCCCTAGACTTGAGGTGTGGTCAGAGAAAGCTTCTACATCAGACTCTTCCCTCTTCATGGATGGCTTCCTTTACATCTTCTCTGGCCTTTCCAAGTCAACGCTGGACCGCCGCGGAAGAGATGGTGAGTGTAAACCCCGGGTAAGGCCAATCAATCCATCAGTCCATTTGTAAGCAATTTACACTGTGTGTTTGTCAGAGGTCTACTCCAGTTATGGGCTGATCAATCAATCAGTGTCAGTCTGTCAGTTGTCAAGCTGCCAATCCGTACACCAAACAGTCCAGTCAAAACCATCAATGAATCTGTCTTTCATTGTTCCTCTGGGAATACTTGTCAGACAGAAGGACATTCTTAGACTGCCCAGCACTGAATGCTACATATGCAAGGGGTAAATCAGGGCCACATTAAAAATCTGTTAGAATTTTGATAAAACACTGTTCTAAATGTACCTGAGAGATGTTTCCTTCAAGACTTCTGCATTCTCTCTCTTTTGTCTTCAAAAGCACTTTAAAACTTTTAATCAGGCTCCATTTTACATTCAAACTCCTCAGCTGCTGCTGCTGCACCTCCTGCTCTGCAACGGTCCCTCTTCTCTAAACAGCTGGACTGTTTCTGGGGCCCATGGGTAATTAGGAGAAGTAGATGGCTGTGGATGCTGCCCCTGGGGAAGGGGGTTATCCGGAGAGTGGGGAGATGGAGGAAAGTGAGGGAAGAGAAGGTGTGTGGGTGGGGGTGACAGCTTGCAGCTACCAACCAGTTGAATGAGATCTTCTACGTCTGGGGCAAGACATCCATCTCTATTTCAATCACTCCACACATGCTCTGCTTTCATTGGATGTTGTATATGGTGGCTAATGAACAGGGCTGAGTTCTGGCAAATTGCTTCTTAAAGGAGATGGAGAATTCTTTTTAAAACAGCATCTGTTAAAATTTTCATTATTTGGACAAATGCAATTAATTTTTAGGTATTGCGAATTTTAGTTTAATGGTTTTTGTCCATCATTTCTTGTGGTTCTGACATTTTTTTTTTTGTCTGAAGATTTCAGTAGTCAGTGTAAAGGTACGAGGTATAATGACCCATTTTACTGATAGCAAAAACTTAAAACGTAGTGTTCAAGTTGTAGGAAACCAAAATTACCATTCCAAAGTGGATTTTTGGCCAAAGGGGACAGTGTAAACAATATAATATCACTCCGTGATGTTATACCAAATGTGTTCAGTAGATTTGGTTTAGTAGAGAAAACCAACACAGCATTTTTTTTTTACTATAAAACCAAAACAATGAGCTTAAAGATGCTGAACTGCACTGCAGAGCTGAGGAAAACAGCAGAGTTGGATGATAATTACCTGTTCCATCACCAGCATCTTTTACATTAAAAGTAGTAGTTTTATCCATGGTTGATATTAAAATATTGATTGGAGCAGCTTTAAGTAAGCATTGTTGTTGTGTTAGAGTAACTGCAGAAAAAGAATAATATTGCTGTTGCTGTAATGCCACTGATATGACCATATGTGTGTTATTGTTCCACCTACAGTACAGCAAGTTCCTGTTTCAGATACAGCAATGCCACAGGTGACCTTTTTGTCCAGGTCCATTTTAGTCACTGTTCCAAATTTGTCTCTCCTTAGATAAGTGCTTGTAAGATTTTGGCAAGTAAATACCTTGTTATTTCATCTATTATGGAGAACCGTACGACTTTGTCTTTTGTGCTTTAATGGCGCTTTAACTGCAGCTGCACCTATTGAAAAATTTAAAGGGTTGGATTTAAAACTCTATGTGTTCCAACTTCTTCAATCGTGAGGAAGCATTGTCAGGACTTAGTGAGCATGGCGCGATGAGGTATTTTTGAATGTACTCCAGGATGCCTTTCGCTTCCAGGCTAATGGTTTGATGGTCTATAGATACACCCAAGTTCTTAATAATTCATAGGCTGTGCTCAGGGCTTAATAAAAGCACTGTGCCACAACATCTTAAACTTAGCTCTTTTTTTGTCTGGAGACAACTCCAATACTTCCACTGATGAGAACTAAATTCAGAGTATGACATAAATGGATTTGGCAAGCAATTCTGGTAATGACCTTGACACGGATGGCTTTGTGGATCATTGCGCTGGTCCAGTGTAATAAAATAAAATACTGTGCTGTTTTGCATTTAGCAACACACGTTCACTCTACATGCTGCACGGAATATAGATTAGTATTAGGAAACAATAACCCTTGTTGTTTTATTTGTACCAAAATCAAGGTTGAACTGGTTTATTCTCCAGCAGTCTCCGCCCCATATCCGGTTAGCGCAGTTGATTCCGGGGTAAATTAAGAAGAGTGACTCATGCTACTCTCACATTAAAGAGTGTGTACTTGCTTGGTGTTTATCTGTCTGTGTCGGTGTGCTTGTGAGAGTCGGGAGAAGAAAAGAGAGACAGTAAGCAGTTACTGTGTGAAAAGGTGAGTGGCAGCAGGGAAATGGCTCCCCTAATTTCTGATTAGTTTTGTCTTTTCCTCATCAGCAGTTATCTGTTTTTGCCTGCAACAGTAACTCACAACTGACTGAGGGAGAAGAGGGAGAAGTGGGTGTGGAGAGGAGAGGGAGAGAAGTAGAATTATGTTAACAGCTTTATTGAGGACACAAATCTGAGCCCACATGAACAATTCAATTACTTGCAGCTACAAAGCTGGAGTCAAGTTTTTGATAATAAACCAAATCTTCTTTATGGTTTACAGTACAAATTAGTTGTCAAAAAATGTTAATAGATTAAACTTTCTAAGTCACACTTACAGTAAGTTATTCTTTTTATATTTTATGAGAAGCACACAAAGCCTATTTAAACCATTTGTTTCAATTTAATATGCTTTTTTGAGTCTTTTTGTTTATATGACTGTGCCTCTACTTGCCTAAATGAGTAAGTAGTGCTGTTACTTGGCTAGAAATACATGACACATAGTGTTTTTTTTCTTTATCTGATGCCATATCTTTCCATTCCTCCCTGTAATGAAGTGGGCTGTAATTCTGGCACAGACAGATCCCTTCAGTTTCTCGATTTCCATTTCCAGCCCCCCTGACAAGCTGTCCAGCAGATGTCTTCATCGCAGATATTTTAGTCTGATGGCGAGATAGGCAGAAGATTGGCGGGAAGGGGGAGAGGTGGGAGTTTGAGTGAGGGAAGAGGGTGATTCATTGGAAACGGGCACAGCCTGCTGTTTCGATTCATACTGAATGGGTGTGCAATGTTGATAAAGTTTATGGGGACATTGGGTAAATCTGGAGGAGTGTAGTTAAAAATAAAGCTTGAGACACAATCAGAGCCAAAACTTTTTACTCAATGTAATTTTTTAACTTCGTTCATTCAGTCGGTGAACAATAATATAATTTATTTGCCTCATTGATGACTTGACTAGTCTAATCAACCTGCTCATCTTGCATACTTGGAGCATTTAGCAAATTTTACATGTTGTTGAAATGAGAGAGGAGGTTAGAAAAAAAGCAGACAAATTAAGGAGATTCCGCATTGTAGATTTGGAAGCTTTTTTTTTTCCTTTGCTACGCAGGGAGCACTCTTGGCGTATGAGCTAATTGACCCAATTTAGCTGGTGGAGTCATGTACCACGGTTGGCTTCCGCTCTCGTTGTCTCTGGCGGTTGGTTGTGGGCTCCCGTGGAGAACGGCTGGGCCATGGGGCCGTTGCTGTGTGTGGGGAACAGCTGGCAATGGACGCAGCTGCTTGATTGTAAATCAAGCACTATTGTTCCCTCCATTGCACTGGTGCTCGTGCAGAAGCTAGTGGTATCACACCCGCTGAACCACAAACAAAGAATGAAGAAGGATGCTTGTGCTTTAGTGATGTGCAGATTTTTGATAAAGCCAGTTTCCTGGTGGATTATTTTAAAGGGATCCAAAACACTCATTTCTGTGTTAGGAAGTAACTTGTGCCACAAATTCCAACGCAGCTCAATAATAGTTACATTCATCTGTAGAATTCATTGCATCTATTCCACACTTATACTGTGCAGTCATGATAGTACTGAATCAACAACTGCACCATTGATAAATGTTATTGCTTAGGTCAAATCATTACAGCTTTCCGTCAGATTTTTTAAAAATTTCCTGTCACCTTTATCTGAATCAAATGTATTCAAAATCAAACCCAAAAGAGCAAACTATATCGGAAATTACATTTACTCTCGCTACACACTTTGGCCCTCCTTTTAACCTTCTCCTTTTCCTAGCCTATGTTTTCAAGCCATATTTAGGCCTTATGTGGGCATCTTTACCTGGGGTGTGTTTTACTGGTTGGCTGGATATTGAGCCCATTTGTGCATCCACACTGTCTGAACCCATAATCCCACAGCAATTTGCTTCCCAAGTTCACAGTGAAATTTTTACCATCTTTGTCCTTGGAATGGAGAGAAAATTAAAGATTTTTTTTTCTTTTTCTGTGGAGTTTTAGTTTTAGTCAAATGCCTATTGAATGAGGCAGGATATGGATCCCACTTACTCCAACATCAAAATTAGATCTTTTAATGCTTCTGATGTATTAGGGCATGTGAGTCTTCATATATAGAGTATATCTTAGAGTATATCGTGTAAACTCTTTAGGATTTTAGAAGCCCTTGACCATTGATTCCCTGCTGTTTTGGCTTATTACACTTTCAGTTGATAAACTGTCTCCTGCAACCCCTATTCACTGGTGGATGTTGAATCCTTATTTATTTAGGTATTTTTAGAGATAGAAAAAGAGGTTAAAATAAATTGCAATAAGATGCATTCATTTTTGTTCTTGCGGGATTTGTGGGTTATCAACCAGCAAGCCTTTAGGTGTGTCCTTGCAATAACACATGAAACACAGGAAATCCTCAGATTGGAGAAGCTAAGCTAAGCAACGTTTGACATCTATGCTTGAAAACGTAGTCAAATAATTAGTCAATTATCCAAATAATTCAGGTTCATTTTCTGTTTAATAACTAATCACCAAGTCATTCTCAAATTGTTTCTACTATATCATTATTATAGGCTAGCCGGGCTAAGGTCACAGTCAGGCTTCTTGTTACAAAGAACACTAAACTGTCAGACAAAGTATTGGACAAAAAATTCATAACCCTTTGGGACAGTGAATACCTTTATAAAACATAGTTATCATGGTGTTCTGAATTGAATATGGCTTATCAACATTGCCAAATAGCCAAGAAAAATGAAAATTCACAAACCCTATTTCTGGATAGTTAGTTAGAAGTCTTTCTAAAATGCAATAAAAGATACATAACCTAAACCTCATAATAACCTCTACAACTAGGAACCATTAAAAAGTAAAATGTCTAGATAATCAGTGACATTACACCTTTCCAGCAGCTTATGATAGCAATTGACTTCAGTTAGAAAATCAAGTGTGCCTCTTAAGAAGATGATTATGTGGGGGTTTCAGGTGGAAAAACGAAACTATTCAATTGTTACCCTATTAGAAGAAGGACAGAGGGAAGGGAGGCAGAATTACAGAAAAATATGGCATGAAACAAGAACTTAACTATCTTCTGGCGAGAAATGATAGACATGACATTTTCTGCAAAACCTTAGCAACCCGGGGACACATTTGCGGAAGTGAAGTGCATTACGATCTTTTATGTCACCAAGACAACAACATCCTGTCAGAAAGATTGGATTGGTAATGGCTTTAAATACCAGAGTTGGTCTCTGTCCCCCCCCCCAACACACACACACACACACACACACATTCATATGCAGACCCATACAAATCTACCACATGCACAGTTGGTTTCAGATAGAGATGATTCTTCTGCTAATCGAAGTGAGGTCAGAAGAACAGTATTTTTTTAAATGCCAGAGTAAGCAACTAAATATTAGTCATTTTCCAGTTTTAAAGCTGTTTGCAGAATCTTGCCCAAATGGGTATTTCTTAGACAGAAGAGACAAAGAAAAAGTCAAAAAGGGCCACACAAAGAGGCGGCACAAGGGTGAATATAGTGAAACTGACATTCTGGTTTCCTATGCTTATCACATCTTTTTTTCTTTTACCAGCTAGTTGTAGACACTTCCTTCTTTATTGGAACTATATCTGTTCCTTCAAAAACATCACACACAGTTGGCAGAGGAATGCACAATTAGCATATTCATGAGATGAATACAGTGGAAACTTTGGAGTCGCAAGCGACAGGGGGTGGCGGTAGTTGGGGTGCTGTTTGTATGTGTGTGTGTGTGTGTGTGTTTGTTGCGGAACAAAAAAGCAGATGGCACGATGACTTTGAAAATCCAAAATTAGGTATGTTTTCATGAACTTCATGCTCATTGGCTATGTAAATCGCACAGTCAGACAGTCATGAAAGACAACGTTGTGTGTTTTCCAGCTTTTCCACTGAGATCATGTTTGTTGATTGAAATCTGCTCAGTACTTGGAGTCTCTTAACTATTGTAATTCTGTGTGTGTGCCTTTATATGGTTTACTTGAGTTGGCTCTGTCCTCTAATGCACAGAAAGACGAGGTATGGTCATGTGATTGCAATCACAAACAAATTTTGATGTGGACAAACCAAATCTTTAGATCTTTAGCAGAAAAAAAAAGTTAATTTTACTTGGTCCTTGCCAGTACTTCTTTTGTCAGTCTGAAAATGAAGGACAGAGTCTGCCAGCCTTTTTTAGACTGTATTTTTTCCTAATTGGCGTACAGATGTTCTTCTTTCAGTAGTGTTGTATCTTGGATGTTAATGCTGGAAGGATGTTTGCTTGAAATCCTGGTTTCAGGTGGTGTGATCTCTTTATGTCTGCCTGGTTTGGCTTTGGATAAAAAACAAGTTGTTGTTTTTGTATTAACCGCACCCTTAAGAACAACAAAGCCAGGGTATGAGAAAGGCAGATGACACTGACATGTCTCCATACATCCATTCATGTGTGTAAGCTGAGTGCAGTGTCTTATCTCCGAACTTTTCAACAATTTCTTGGCTGAGCTGTCTTTGCTTGAGGAGAGTCATTAGCTGTGTTAAATAGTGTTGGAGTGGTGCTAATTGTTCACAAACCAATAAATAACATTGCAGATTCTCATTAAGTTCTTCTCCGTATGCTGCAGACAATAGCCAATTTCCTCTGTTTTATCAGTATGCAAATCAGTATGTTCTATTGTACTAATACAACGGAAGCAGCAGATCAATCTACAAGATGTATTCAAAATATTGCGCATTTTACAGAAGACTTTGGGGCTGATTTATTAAGATCCCAAATAGCAAGTACTAAATTGTGAGCAGAGTCTTGAAAATTGCACATTTCATTGGTGGATGTTTTGCGGGTGATCTACTAAGAAAAATTTTCTGCTCGACAAGAGGTGCAAACATGGTGGAGTTAGTCGTACTGTATTTAAATGAGGGTTTTGTGTGTTTCACTGGTGTCCATCATAGAGAGTTTGGAGAATACATGATCCTTTCTTTAATCAAAGTAATGATTTTACAAATCGCCATCTCTATACTCACTATCTCTTAAGTTGGACAAAATAAACTGTTCCTCAGAAGGAATGAATCATGTACTGACTCAAAGTATTTGGTCACAGCATTGGTTATGACACCACTGGAGTCACCAACAACCTGCAGATTCAAGGAATGTGTGTGTTTAATCAATATGTGTGTTCAATTGATACCACTCGTATCTATATATGGTGAATCTGTAGCTGGAGCTAACAGCCAGCTTAGACTAATTTAATTAGATTAATTTACTATATACTGTAGCATAAAAACTGCAGACAGAAGGACAAGAAGCTCCTACATTCACCTCTTAAGATCACTAATTAACACCTTAAATGTTTTTTGTCAGAAAACCTAAAATGTTAAAAGCAGTGTGACAATCAGATACTACCATAAAATTGTGTTGAAAGCTTGGCATACAAAATGTCCATGTTCAATAATCCAATAATCTAAAGTAGTTTTAGTTAACTAATGTTGAAAAAAGTATTTCTGGTCTGTCTTTGTCCTTTCAGTGGGGGCACTAGATCAGCCACTTGTATTGGTCATTTTGCCAAAGTAAGTATGAATATATGTTATGTATAACTGGGTCAAGATGGCGCCGCGGACGGCTGCCTTGGTCCATCGTTCTTTAGGACTTTTTCCTACTGTATGTGTGTTTGTGTACCCTAACCCTATTACATATACCAGAGCAGACCTACTTAACATTGGACAATCTACTCTGGACTTTTTTCCCCCACTTTTTATCGATCCTGGGAAATACTTGGAGGCCCTGATTGGGGGAGCAGCGATCGCCTGTGGGACATGGAGAAGACGCAGGCGGGGGAAGCGCGCAGGTGCGCTTGTGAAGTTGCGGCAGCGGGGATTACGCACTTCTCTCCCAT
>JAUMHL010000011.1:7167861-7186288 GCA_032362345.1 Sandelia bainsii
AGCCACAAAAGACCAGAAGCAAATTCCTTGTATGTGCAGCATACTTGGCGAATAAAGCTGATTCTGATTCTGATTCTGATTCTGATGTTTTACCTGTCTCTATACGTTTCTGCTGTGTGAATGGTGATATGTATATTTCAGACATGGCACGTCGGTGGTGTACCCTGGAGAGTGGCTTCCTGAGTTACTACGAGAACGAGCGAAGCTTGTCACCCATTGGCAGAGTTGATGTCACAGAGGTGGTTAGCTTGGCTGTTAGCGATACGGAGACAATGACTGGAGCTGGGTATGATCACCCACACACAGGAACACATGAATACTTGATGCACATGTCACTCACTGCTATTTAGTCAAAGCCTTATATGTCCGAAATTAAACTTTTGAAGCAAGATAGAAAATGTTTGTTTGATTCAGTTCATGTAGTTGATTTTGAAAGTATTTTCTTCACCTTAATTGGAACATATCAAATGGTTTACTATAGATTTTTACAACTGAAGGTTAACATTGAAAAAACAAAACTTACAATAGTTATTAGAGTATTAATATTATTTACATAACTTGAAATATGTATCTGTTTCTTTTTTTATTCGGTTTTTACGCAATCTGATTTCCATGTAAACAACAACAAAATTGAGGCCTAAACATTTCTATCACACACACATACATAAACAGTCCTTTGTGTCGCCTCCACTAAATCATAATTCACGTGTGATTGTTCAGCCTGTTCTGTGGACACAAATGATTTATCTTATTTTATTTGGCTGATTTACAATTTACTGGACATATATTTCATGTATTAGAGAGGCTCAACCTGCTGTAAGGACATAAACACACACATGTAAACACAGGCTTATGCATTGTTTTCATTTCTTGTCTCATTAGCATAAACTTAGCTTGAGCATTATTTCAATTTAACAGAACCTATCAGGGCTTTATGAGTGCTATATTTCCTGTTTACTTTGGCGGAGACGCGGGCGAACGATGTATGTTTAACAGCCCTCTTTCTGTTCTCTTTACCGCGCCGTCTCCATCATCAGTTCCCTCACTCTTCTCTCAGATTATGATTCAGTTAAAAAGTTGCTCTGACAACAAACTTTTCTTTATTTCTTCTGGAAGTGTTACAAACACACAATGAAGAAACAGATGTCTTTCCCGTTAAAGTGTTCCCTCTCTTGCTGAATCGTTCTATGTGTGTGTTTGTGTGTGTGTTTGGTTCCTTGGTGAAGAGTCTGATAATGGCTTATGATTAAAGCATAAGCCAGGTCCTTAATGACAGCAGCAGATGTTATGAAGAAAGAACAATGCTTTTATTTGTAAATGTTATTTATAGAGCCATTAGAAACACATCTGTCCAGCTAAAACTATGACCTTTCTAATGAGCTGGACACATACAACCAAAACAGAATGATAATATTCTGTGTGTGTGTGTTTTTGTGTGAGCTCAGTTGCTACAAAACAACAGTGACTTGCACCATTTTAGCTAAGTGCATACATGCCAGTTACAGGTCATGGCTTCACTGCCAGAAAGGCTATTAATTCTCCATTGCTGATGCTCATAACGACCGTGCGTTTCACTAGATTGAACTCTGCCTCACTCCCTCTCACTTCTGGAACTTCCAGAGTTCCCAGCGTGCCTGCGCGCTGAGAGAGAGCGGGGACGCCTCACCCCTTGACTGTCTGCCTCTCATGAATATTAACGTATGCAGATGGCACACTCCCACCAGCAGCCTATCGGCATGCTACAGGAGGCCGTAGGTGTCGCTTCCATTAAACACAGCATTTGGGTAATTTCACCGTGGCAGAGGACACCATGAATTACTGCGCAGCCCAGACACATAAGTTGTATGAATATTACAAGCCCTCACTTAAGGAATTAATGCAAAGGGAGTATGTTGGCTGGCGATAAGTTCAGGTTTTCTAGGGAGATTTTTTTGTCTTGTCTGCCTATTTCGAAAAGAGTACTATAAGTCAATTCTGACCTTCAAATTAAACTAAAAACCTTAAAAAAATCTTTCTGCTTTTTTTCTCTTTTTCTTTTTCATCTGTTTGGAAGCTTTTGCACAATTTCACTCACTTTTTTTCACCCTGTCTTCCTTCCAACAAAAATAGTAGACACATATGGTCTGGGAAATTAAGCCTTTCTTGGTGCACACATAAGGCTTAAGGATAAAATAAAATGCTACAGAAATACCTATATGTAACCGTATGCATATTTCAGCATGAGGATCTTATGCAGCACACTCCTCCACAGGGAAAAGTGTCGAATTTCAAATTTCAGTTGACAACAAGAACTACTTTTACAGCACACCCAAACAAACACAGGAGCTTGTGTGTGATTTTAAAAAAATGTTATCAAATCGAGAAATCCTCCTAATCGGAAGGGAAAAGTATAAGTGAAAATTGTCTGCTTTAGAAATCTTAAGTCTTGGACATGTATATAAATAGTGGGCTGTTGGTTACAAACCAATCACCTAAACAATCCAGATCAATCCAGATATAATATACTGTATTTAATATATCATATCATTTGGAATCATTGTTATATTCTGCTGGAGAGATAGCAAATCTGTGATCCAGTGTGACAATAAAAATTATCCACCATATCATACCTTTGGTCAGTGTGACTGTGGAAAAAGTGTTGAATTGCATTATGTGTGGTATTTAAAAGCTTTTCCCTTGTGGAATTAAAACAAATTCAACAAGTACATACATAGGAAAAGGTGACAGCGTTAACCATCACACCACTGTGTGTATGAGACAAAAACCATTTAAAATAACAGACAGATACAATACAAAACAAGAATGTGCGATGACGTCCCTGTGTCCCGTGTCTTATCTCAGGTTGTTCTGGTGCTCCATTTTTTTCATGCACGTTATTATTTCAGCACCTTTCACTCTCGTCTTTCTAGCTTGCTTTCTCGCTCTCTCTCCTCTCCCCAGCTACTTGCTCCCTCTGGGACACTCATAATGCAGCATTTGTCTCCTATGTTTTCTCGTCCTATCCTTTCTTTATAATGCCATTTGCCCGGCACATTGGTTTACCCCTTCCACTGCCTTCTCTCACTCTCCCTCTGGGAGCGTCTCTAACAAGCACCTGCACACCTACTAGTGAGACGGAGAGGTGGGAACGAAGATGAAGGGGGATGGGTTCGTGCAAGGGCACACAGATACCCATGTCTCACCTGTTCCCCTGACATGCGTGAGAATAGAGCGATTCAGCGCTGCCGTGACCCTCCCTCGTGACTCACCACCTTAAACACCCACCGCTGCAGCATTTAGAGCCTCCCTCGCTGTAGCGTTACCAATGAAAAAAGGAGCTACCGCTTTGGCAGTGTGTTCAAACCATTAAGACAGTGATACTCTGACCTCCGTACCCTCGCTGAGAGAGAGTTAAGAGAGACACAGAGAGAGAGAGAGGATGGAGGTGGAGACAACAGTAGGAGAAAGACCAACAAAGATTAATAGCTGCCCTTTTGCTTCCGACAGCAAGGGCTTTGCCTGCAAGTCTGTGTCTCTGTGTGTACGATCGAGTGCGGTAGTGCATGTGCACTCCTATGTTTTGAAGAATTATATATTTGATGTGTACTGTATATAACCACATTTTATATTTTTATATTAAATCCGTAGACAGGAGGGCGAATTCTCCAAAAAGCACATTCAGTACTGTTTTAAGCCAAAGACATGCTGTGAGCAAAGCTGTCGTATGTTAATATAAAACTTGAAGGTCTTTAGACTCAGTGAAACTGCCCTGGAATAATATAGTTTAACAAAAAAAAGTTGTATATTATGTTTTATTCAGTGTCACGATTTACATGACTTTTTGCAATCTAATTTTCAGTTGGGCAAAACTTGGTTTTCCTAGTTGTTTTAAAATATAAACTGTATGTTTTTATCCTATGTAGGTAAATGCACATATTTTTGCCTGTTTCCTGTGTATTTCTGACGATGTATTCCATCCCAGACATCTAATCGTGAGCTGTGTGTCCCTGGCAGGGCTGTGTTTACTGTGGAGCTGTACCTGCAGACAGAGCGAGTACTGATTGTTGGAGCCGAAACACAGGAAGCGCAGAATGACTGGATCCACGCGCTAACAAAGGTGACACACTTATGCATATAGCGCACACAAAAACACACTTATTGTCACTGCCTTTAGAAGTTAGTTTTTCACTTAAAGTTACAAAGAAGAAGCTGTGTGAAAGTGCTGCAGAGCTACATCACCTCCATCTCACACTTTTTTGTTCTCTCTGCTACTTTGCAACACACGCACACACTTGCACACATTGTCACCAGTGAGACCCCGTTCTGCCTGCGTTTGTTTTAATAAGACATGTGGTCTTGCTATCTCTTCCCCCACATGCTCAAAGGATGTTGTAATAACACCCTACATAAATGTGCTCCCTATTCCCTTTTTTATCTCTTTAATCCAAGGCAACCCAGCCGTAGACAGTGGGAGGTGTAGCTGCATTAGTCCATATGTCTCTCCATCTGTAACATAGGCCTTCAACACCTCCGTATTTCAATTTGAATCCCAGAACAATGGCCAGACAGAACTAGGCATGAGGGAGAGAACTGTACTTGGAAAATTATTCAGCCAGGTACCAGACACTGAGCAAAAGTTGTTGTTTTTTTCAGCACATGCTGTGTATTTTTCGTGTTGTTTTGAGATGACACACCGCAGTGACAAAGTTTCATGCTGTTAGTTGAGAAAGTTCTTAATTTGCAAAACTGTTCTTGCTTTGTTAACTTTATGTGTCTGACTCACAGTGCTTCGTCCCGTCTAAAGTGGAGGGACTGGTGCAGAAACACAACGAGCTGATTGGCAAACTCTACTACAAAGAAGGCCATGACCTGTACCACTGGAGGAAGGCTTGGTTTATGCTGGAAGGCTCTGCCCTGCACTTCAGCCGAGGAGAAGAAGAGGGAGAGGAAGAAGTTCTTCAGCTCAAACAGCTACAGGAGCTCAGTAAGCTTGTCACTTGTTTGCATTATTGTTTTTCTAGTTCTCACTGTGCCGTAGTGCTTGGAGGTAGGTGACGTAGTGACTGCTTGCAGTCTTCGTTGTTAAAGGAATAGTTCAGGATTTTTGAAGCTGGTCTTAATTCACTATTGAAGTGGTGATACTGTGTACATAACAGGGGCACTTGGTTGCTTCAGCTCTCTACAGCTCTGTGCAAAATATGCGCCAAAGTTCGGCTGAGAATCAAGAAACTTTAGAAGTCCTGCTAATCTCAATCGAGTTGAGCTTAAGATACAGTGTATTTAAGAGAAATTTCCCTCATTTTTTTTCTCGGAAATTATTATTTTTTTGCCAGCTTGGGTACAGGAATATTTTAGGGGGAAATATTATACTTTTTTATTCCACTACAGTTACAGTTGGATTGATTTTCACTCTAATGCTACCACTAACTTGATTCCCAAAAGCAGCATATTGTAGTTTTGAAGCTACAGTATGCAGCCGGCATGAGGCTAGAAATTAATCCAATCTGCTCTGTCCAGTCCTCCCTCTCCCTTCTCTGCTGTGCCCCACCACCTTTTGCCCAATGTTTCAGACAGTTGTTGTTATTCGATTACAGTAGCAGTGCAGATGCTTTTCTCTGGCTGTTGTTTTTTCGTCTCATCGTGGCTGTCTGTGACAGGAGTAATTCTCGGCTGCTTGTTGAATTATTCTGTCCAAAGTCAGTTTCTGCAGATGTCTAGAGACGCTTTCCACTCTTTTTCACTTGTCAGGAATTTATTTCTGCCATAACAGCAAAACACGTTACAGAATCCACTAGGCTAGGGACCTTTAGTGCTAATTAACACTATAAACATATATGAGATGCTACTGTGTGAAGAAACCCGCTCTCATAGCAGCATGAAGACTACTAATATTAAGAAAAAATCTTATATTTAGGCTAATATTGTACTACTGTCTCATGAGTGAATCTAATATTTAGCTTGGGTTTTTGCTCAGATACATAACCTTTGCATTAGTATACTATATGCATATAGGAAACATCAGAAACACAATGTAGCACATTTTGGTTTAATACACTTACCTCAGCTCTGTCTCAAATTGCTACAGTTTACATGGGCAAACTGCCCTTTTTAAATAGCTTTAGAGGAGCTTTTAATTGGCATTAAATCAGATTTAAAGTCCCATAGCACAAAGTGACCATATCCTTCTCTTCTACCACTTGCATTTATTGCTACTTAATGATGTCAAAGGATGCATGTGGTGTCTGAAGACATTTCAGTGTCTCACCCCATTACACATATCTGTTAGGTCTCTGCTCTAATTGGCTAGCTTAGTCATCCATTAGAAAAATCATGCTTTGACTTGGACTGGTGAAGAGTGAAAAGGTGCTAGTATTAGGTAATGCATCATCAAACGATCAGTCAAAATACGATTCAGATTACCCTGACCTGTCCTCACAAAATCTCTCATGAAAAAATTATTTTAGAAAGAGTTAATGTGATGTTTGTTGTTCCCTGTGGCACTGTTTTCAACACCCACTAATGTGAATTTTGAAAGTATCTCCACATTTACCAACAAACATAGATATTTAAGGGACAGTGAGTGGAGGCAGTCTCTCACTTAAGGTGGATGGTTCAAAGGGTCACGCGTACTTTGGCAGATAATCAAGATTTTAGGACATTTTTAATTGATTGCACTAGTGTGAACAGAAGGAGGGGAGAATCAGTGGATCTTTTTAATCCATTTACAGCTTGACGTGGATCAAATCATGCAAAATTCCACCTCATCTTTTCACCTGGGGCAGGATAAAGAACTGCAGTACTGCTCATTTTTATTCCCAGCTTTCTCAAACCATATTTGTCACAGCCGGAGAGCTGTTAGTGCCAGAAGGGACTGTGTTTTGTCAGAGGATGGTAGGTTCTGGAGCTTTGAAAGGATCCCTTTAGGAATCACAGTCTGTGACATGGGATTAACTGTTATTTTCTCTACAGTGACACCACCACATGAAAGGTGGCCCTGTGTAGCATCAAGGGATTAAATAAATAGACTTTTCAATTAAAATAACTACATGTTTCCAACATGCAGCACTTCAAACTGCATCAGGACTTCACTGCAAGTGTGATGCTGTCTGTTCCTGGTTTTCTGGTCTTAGTGCCAGAGTTATGGTTATTTTCAAAATCTCATCTCAAAGCCGTCCCAAAGTTTTTTCTCACTGGGGATAAATCTATGGCTTTTGTTCATTTATCCATAATTTCTTTGTTTGTCATTTATTCTTTGTTTGACACAGTCTCATAACTTTTTATTTTTACTGCCTTGAACTTAATGTTGAGAATGTTTTATTGTATATAACACGCTTCACTTTCTGGAAAGTGCTAGATAGGTAAATAAATAATTTCAGTAAAACAACAACCACAAAAAAGAAAGAATGCCATCTGAGTGCACTACTTTTCAAAATGGCTTCACGGAGGCTTGGCTGTGTACTTGAGAGAAGATTGATATTTTTGTGATGTTCATGTCAAGATGCCTGCCACACAAATAAGAGAACCAAAGTAAAATGAGGTGAAAATGACAAATCCAGTTGGATAATCATTAACCTGTCACAGTGCACAAACCAACCTTCTCACCCAGAAGTTTCTGAAATGAAAGGTTTTCAAACAAGAAAAGCACACTAACTTTGAATTCATTTGGTGTAATATTCTCAGTGGACTTTCCTTAAGATGGCAGAATGGTGGAGTAGTGTGGAGTAGTAGTTAGGAAAGTCACCTCATAGCAAGATGATTGTGGGTTCATATTCCTTGCACAATCCAGAGACACACAGATTGAGTTAATTAGTGACTCTAAATTGCATATAGGTGTAAATGTAATTGTGATAGACTGGTACTACTACCCAGGGTGTAGCCTGCAGTCCAGTATCAGCTGGGATTGGCTCCGGCCCAGTGGCTTCAGGTAATCTATGGCTAAAAAGTCATTTTGATATATACAGTAGGTAACATTTCACAGTAAGGGCTGCTGTGATGCTGAATCCTGTTTCATGTTCAGATTAATATTTCTTTTCTAACAGGATCCAGTGGCGAATGATACAAAACATTCAGCAAGCAAATTTACCATTTTTAGCTGGTGCTGACAGCTACATTCACTGACTAAATTATAAACAGGGAAAGTCACTAATGAACATCAATTCCATTAGTAACTTGTTGGTTAACATGCACTATGTAGTTAGTGTCTGTACTCAACCAAGGATTGTTTGTGAGGTAAGACTCCACTCGATAATATCAGTCCAAAAACCCAAGTGATCTGAGTATATGTGTAGTTCCACAAAATACAACGTATTGATTGATGTTTGATGTATGTGTTCACTCTAGTGGATTCTGTTATGTCAATTTGTCCCAGTTATAGTCTTTCATTAATATCAATAATTCAAGTTTATAAACTTAGTATTGAACCAGGACACCCAGTATTTGGATCATGGAGCTCCTGAAAAATAAGGTGTGCCAGATTGAGTAGGATATAGTGTTTGAATGTGTCAGATGCAAATTTGTCTATTCATCCATTACCTTTCCTGCTTATCATGTGTAGGGTTGCGGGGGGGTTGGAACTGATCTAACCTGTCACTGAGTGAGAGGCAGTGTACACCCTGAACAGGTCGATAGTTTGACAGTCTGTTCATACCTGCAGGCAAGAGTTTCCATGTTGATTACATATGTCGCAATTTGTTATCAGTCTATACTGCCGTTATATTTTAAAGACCCACTCCAGTCACATTTTAAGGAATATATAAATACACTTGTGAAAAATCATATTGTCTGACAGTTTTCTTCTCACAAAAAGTTCAGTAAACCCCTGAAAAAGGCATTGATCTTTCTCCCTCTTTGTAAATCCCTGGATTCCTGCAAATAAACTTGGCTTCACCACCACAGCCGCTTCGCCCGGTACACCGGTGAAATAATTGATTGAAATAACAACACGATAGTGAATGGAAATACTGGAGATATTCAATCGTATATGTTTGAGCCTCAGTCGGAACCAGACTAAGATGAGGAGTCTGTTCATCAAAACCGCCGTTTGGCAGACGTTTCAGATTGGTAAGCATTCTTTTTTTATACAGTTGTACTTACTTAGACTCCATTTAAAAAAAGGCTGATTTTAGCAAGCGAACGCTAACTTAGAACATATGTTATACGCAACAGATTTTTACTTAGAATAAGTAATAAGTAGAATAAGCTTGCTATAGTTGTCCCAAAATTAATAATTCACACAGCATATGGCTTCAAAATGTGTCTCTTAGCAAAACCCTGTGACTTTTGCTTGTAGTTGGGGAAAGACTCCCGGCTGAAATGTGAGCTCCAGGCTCCTTAGGTGTGTGAGCACGAGGTCTGTAAATAAATTCTAGCCATTGCTGCCACAGGACGGATTCTGTTGGTAAAATAGTGGAAAGAAGCTCCAGGTTCTGGTTTACATCCCAAAACTGCACACTCCGGCATATTTACTGTCAACCGATGAAAATTTACCTCTGTCACTTAAAAGTTCATCCTGGCTGACTTCAGGTCAGTGGTTTCAGGTATCATGTTTCAGCAGGCAGCGCCGAGCTCTGCATTTGCATGTTGAACTGTGATTGGTTGGGATTTTCAACGTAGATAATCTTGTTTTCTCTGCCTAATTTAAAAATCTGGCTTTGCAGGAAGTGAACCTACACTAGCCCCCTTTAGCAGAACAATGTGAAAACACCCTATTAGTGACAAACTGAGCCACCACTCAGTATAGTAGAAGTCTAGGACATACACATAAGAAAAACATATTTTTGAGTGGAGTGGATCTTTAATAACAGCCTCAGAAATTCAGTATCAGTTATCAGTTTTTATGTATTATCACTTTTAAATGCCTTACCCAGCCAGTAGAACTTGCTACCACAGCCACAAGAAAAAAAACACTAACTCTGGGTCCGTCAACTGCTTCCCATCCATGAACACAACCAGCTGTGTTCATTAGAGACTTTGTTCAATACAAAATAACCACTGCTGGTAAACAAACCCAGGTGTCTGCAGAGATGCGTAATGGGGCTGGTAGTAATATGAGGTTATTGTATTATCAAAATAAACAACTCTTGCACCAGCAATCGAAATAAAATAATAAAAAACATGATTTTTTCAGAGGGAAAACCTAATGAAAACCTCTTACAGGACGGCCAGTACAAATTATGTAAAGAACAAGGCCACAAACTTAGCTCCTTATCACACAAACATATTAAGTAATAAAAATATTCCCACTGAGCTGTGAGGTGGATGAAAGGTTTGTTGTGTTGTTTGTTCACACAGCGATGACAAGTGTTTTGCATTTACCTGATAACACTGTTAATAAACCTCTCTCAAGTCAATATCAGTCTCTAACGTTCTCTGCCTTCTTTTTCTTTTGTTTATATCAGAATGAAATACTGCACCCTTGAAAATCTGCCAAATGAAATAAAAAGCAAATTATTTCTTAAGAGAGACTTTTGGGAATTAATTGCTTTTGTTGTTTAGCTCAACATTCAAAGGATTTGTTTGCCAAAATAACACTTTTATGTTTAACGTTTTTACCAGTTCTCTTTGTTGGCACTTTTTTGTGCCAGCAATCAAATTAAATTTCCTGTCAGTGCAGATTATCAATCAATGTGTTTATTAAAGCAACGGATGCAGAGATTGTGTGGTAGAGGAAATGGAAAAGGCTTTTTTTTCTGTGTTGTGATTGTGAAATTTTACATTTATATTCAAAAACCAGTCCAAGGATAGTTGTTTGTACATTTGTATGCCTCTGGGAACTCTACTTCCAGTAATTAAAATGACCTAAGTGCTGAATGTTGGGTACAATTAGAGGGCAATCCAAATTGTGGGGTGAATTTTGGTGTGGGGTGAATTTTGCATTTTATATACTGTATAAATATCCATCATTTAAGCACAGCCAGGGCGAACTTGAAAATGCTGAAAGTGCCAGATGTCGTTGCTAGAAGATTTGTGACTTGACTGCAGAGCTTTGTATCTTTTTTGTACTTTATCTGCTGTGTGTGATTGTTGCTGTGATCTGAGCAGCTGTTTCAACCCATAAAAGAGATTATGGCAGAGCTTTTGAGTCCCGCAGCCCAGTTTTTCCTGAATCCTTGCACTGTTATTTCGATTTTCAAAAGGCTGATTGAACAGATGAAGGATGTCAAAAACTGTTAGTGTCTTTCTTATTACTTTGTTTTGAATACTGCCCTCAGTGCAGTCTTATACTAAAGCATGACGACGTGACACTGGTGTTTATGCCCACTTCCCTCTGTTGTTTAAACCACCAGTAAGCATCAGTAAGTCACTGACACAAAAACTGAATTCATGTTTCCCATTACAACAAGAAAAACCTATTAACTCCAATGGGATGCATTTGGCGTTTTCCACTCCTCTACTGTCCTCTCACTTTTCTTTCCAGTGAATGTCTGCACATTTGAAAGACTAGTTAGATAAGTCTAGACATATTGTGCGGTGTGTTATTTGCCACGATTACCTTAAACCATAAATGAATACTGAATAGAAGAGAAGTGAGACCTTTCTGTTAGAACGGTAATGATTGCATCGACTTCCATGTTTCATGGCAAAAGCTTTCTAAGCATTCATGCTTTTTGACAGAGATTGAGCAGCTGCAATTTTCTCCACATATTACTTTGCATTAGGACAGAATGTGTTGCACTTTTACACAGTACTGCATTTACTACAACTTGTTGCCCTTTTCCCCTAGCTGTCTCCACACATACAGAGGGCGAGGACAAGATCCAAGTTCTGTTGATGGTGGAGGGCAGAAGGTATGTCAGTCTTTAGAAGAAAAGAAAAAAAGGTGTGCTTAAGTGGGAACGAATTTGTGATAGAGCCACTCTGCATTATGCAACACTGCTAGCTTTGATTGTGCCTTTGTCTTGTTAGTCAGAATGCACTTTACCTACTGTAACCGTCCAAGGTAATTAAAACCTTGCTAGACTGCATGCTTCATTTAGAGAGAAGAAGTGAGATGGCAGTAACACATCACGGCCGTCGCACAAGCCAACAGTTTTAGGCTCCCTTTTTAGAGTAATGCAACAAGACTTTGTGCTTATTTCGTTAATTGCTGTTTGTTTGTGTGTTTCTGATCAAACCTCATGGGAAACTGGTGGTTGTTTATAGCTGTGTGTTCTGTAGAAGTGCTTTTGGATTCCTTTAATCTTGTTGGCTGTTTATTTAATGACTTAGCAGTACTTTTGCAAATGTATTAACAACTTCAGGTCTTAAGCTTAAAATATGAACTACCATATTGCTAATGGATATTATGTCATGGGATTCCTTATTAATAATGATATTATGTATTTTTAATAGAACAGTTTACATCCATGGCTTTAACAAGATGGACTTTACACTGTGGCACTCTGCCATCACGCTGGCTGCTGGCACAGATGGCAAAGCCCTCAGCGAGCAACAGCTGACTAAAAATGGTGTCCCTATTATAGTCGACAGTTGTATTGCTTTTGTCACTCAGTATGGTAAGTTCCTTTAAAATTATGGGCAGAAAAGTTTTTAAAAAACAAGTTTTGTAGGACTATTATTATGATTTCCCCTTGAGGAGCTGATTCATCCAGTATGCTGTGTTGTGATGAGAATTTCATGCTTTCTAATGGTGTCTAACCTTATGCTGTGACATTATCCTATCGATCTTTTCAACATATTTTTGGAAATTTAGAAAATGTAGTACAACTTTTCACTGTGCTACTATTGCTCCATCCAAAAAATATAAACACACGCAAAGAAAATATATGTTAAATAAAATGTGTCACCTTAGAAATGCAGCATAAATGCAAAAAAGGGGACTTATACAATACCACGCTAACTAGTGTGCAGTGTAATGAGGGACTGGCATTAAAGTTAACTCTTACTGAAACTGAAAGGTGGTACAGAAGGTTAATACGCCTTGCACTGACAGTGTTATTCCACCTGCAATTTAGATTCACATGTGCTTATGTAACGTTGTTATATCCCACAATTCAAAGTGCCCATAAGGTTGGTTATTGCCCTATAATTGTATTTAGTCATATGGAAAAATATGTAGTCATTTGCTCTTGCAGACACTACACATTAGAAGGTATTAATCATCAGACAGTGACTATATGGCCAAAGAGTGCACAGGTTTTTTAAAGTTATGGGCTGAAAAACCAGTAGAACCACTTTTAAATAAAGGAGCTTTTCCATTGCTTACTGATTAATAAATTTGTCATTACCTTTTTTGCGACTTTGTACTCAGGATTGTGCCACGAGGGGGTCTATCAGAAGCCCGGGAACCCTGGTCGAGTCTCCCAACTCCTGCAGGAGTTCACCCACAATGCTCGTAATGTCAAGCTGAGGGAGAAGGAGCACCACCTCGAGGACGTGACGGACACCCTGAAGAGCTTCTTATCCGAAGCAGACGATGCACTGTTGACCAAGGAGCTTTATCCATACTGGGTGTCAGTTCTGGGTATGTGAGTGTGTGTTTTTAATGGAGGAATAATAGCAAGTTTCTTACTGTAGCAACTCACAGAACATGCGTCTGGTAACATATGTTTTATGCTTTGTAGTACTACAATATTCAAGCTCTTTGGACGGAAGAGACATAATTTCATGTTTAAATTTGCTGTACAAACAATTTAGTGCAGTATGATGCTAATTTCTTTTATGTGTCTCTGTTTAGAGTTTGTTATATTTGGCATTATTTGAAGTGATCTGTCTCATCTGTGTGTGTTTTTTTTAGATGAGAAGGATGAGCGGCAGAGAGTAAAGATGTATTCCACTTTCATACAGAATTTGCCGAAGATTAACAGATCAACGCTCGATGCTCTGCTACGACATCTGTACAGGTATATGCACACAAACAACACGCTTCAAACTGCAGACGCATTTAGAGCTCGTACTACAGTACTGAGGCTATTTCAAGGCCTCTGTCAACTTAAATTTTAAAACCCTGCAGGGGACATTTATAGTTTAAAGTATGTCTAAAACGTTAAAAAGAGGACAAGAAGACGTCAAAACAACATTCAACAATGTTGTTCACGAAATGCATAAATAAACAAGCAACATATTCTTCAGACTAACAGACTCATCCTTTAATCTAAAACTTACCTCAAATGTAATGTACACTGGCTACTACTACTGCTCTGTAAACTATTTAATTTATGGTATACTTTTTCTTAGTCTGTATCTTAGCCTGTTCTCTTTTTTTGAGCTGCTGTATCCAAAATAAAATGTTTCTGATTCTTTGCTCATGTTACACCCCAGCTAACTAACTGTCTGTTGGTTTAATGTGATAAAGGATCAAACTAACCTCATCAGTGCAGCCAATGGACACTTCTGCAGCAACTTTACAGCACTCAGTGCGACCCAACAGATTGCTTCCTTTATGCAGAAGCCCCTTCTTTTTGCCAAATTATGCACTATAATTCTGTTAAAACATCAACATAATTTATATTTGTGATTGAACTTGTGATGGAACAGGTGTAGCTCTACAGATACTAGATATAGATGTCCCTTGTGCTCTGCTAATGGCACACTCTCCCTTCTGTATATGCTACTACGCAGAACTTATGTTTCTTAACATCGTGTTAATTTACTTTGGCTCCTGAATCCTCTTTGCCTATACGCGTCACATGACAGATCAGTTGCCACTTAATAAAATGATCTTTTTAGACACTTCAAAAGGCACCGTCCACATTTTTCTGCTATAAAACGCTCCCCGCTTCTGCCATTTTTCAAATGACACCCTCACACTGTGCCCATTTATATTGAATTTTTATTGATTTTATCGATTTACTGTTGCAGCCTTAGTGATTATTTTTCTGGTCAGTCAGGTGGGATACTGTCTCAGATTTAGAGATACTATATAGTACTGGATAGATATAATTGTAGGTCCAAGTTACAAGTAACATCCTGAAAAGAAAACACTGTTTTCACTGACACAACAGTGCCTTTTTGAGTTTGAAATGATGAATCAATTGCTTGTACCATTTTTTTGGCATTTTCCAAGGAAAACAGCTCCAGTGACTCATTATTAAAAGCTCAGTCAATTTGCAAACACATAGTTGTTCATTGTCCATAACACAAATTGTGCCTTTTTTGGCTCTGTGGGCCTTTTTGGTTGAAAATTATATATTTCAAGTATATACTCCAGCTATTTAATTACAGTGTTGGAGACTTTTCAGTTTATGTTATTGTGGACAGGTTCTATGTATAAAAATGCCTAGCAATTAATTATAGGAGGAGAGTAGAACCCTTAACACACTTATCTGGTATGGAATATAACAAAACACACTTACAAGGAATGGGAAGCACTTACACAGTGTCTTCGTTTTACACAGTCTATCAGATAGGCCTACAAATACTCTGATGTCTCATTACACACCATTCTCTCAGCAATGTATAACTATGATTTAGCTGTATTATGTTAATGATTTAGATTGTTTGGAGAAGACTTCAGGCCTGAATTTGGACTGAGGCCTAACATTTCATTATATTTGGTTCATGGCAGAGTGTACAGTGTGTGGGCATGATAGATTTTGACAACCAAAGTGTTTGTGTTTATTTCTGTGTGTAGGTATTGTGTATCAGTTTTCTTTTTTTTTGTTCTAAACATGTCTCTCCCTGTGATTCAGGATTCAACAGTGTTCCCACCTCAACCATATGCCGAGTGAAAAACTGGCCTCCGTTTTCTCCTCCTGCTTGTTCCAGACTCACGGACAAACCCCACAAGAAATTAGCGTGGTCCATGACCTCATCAGCAACTATATCACTCTGTTTAGTGTAAGTCATAACTGCTGTTTTTTTTTGTTTGTTTTTTTTGCCATCTGACAGTGCTGAAAATGGTGAGGAAGAGCCATTAAGGAGGTTCATAAAGACTAGTGTGGCTAAGTGATATAGGTCTTCCACCAGTAAGTAGGAGTGTATACAATATAAACTATAAAATACTAAACTATAAAAGAGACTAAATAATTTCTAGAAATAAATAAATAACTAGTTGGTATACTTTTATTCTTGGATTATTTTGGTATAATAACAGTCAAATATGGAAATCTGCGTCTTTGCTGATGTACTGCACGCACAGACGGCACACATCTCCAGAAAACAGAGATTATATATAAAAAAAACAGGTCACCTAGGACTGAAAATAACAGTGGAATCTTGTTCAGGACATCTTTAGCTTGAGGCAAAATGGGGCCAGGCTTATGACTCTGTTCTATATGTGAGCAGCCAATGTAATGGTAGAAATATGTAACTTAATTATATAAAAAGAGAGAAAGAAAAATATTTTCCAATATGTTTGGAAAGTCTAATTATGTTTGTATGTGTTGTTCTTAGATTGAACTAATTTTTAGCTGTGATTACATATTCTGTACCAAATAATAATGGCATATAAAAATGTTTTAATATTTGTATTGTAATAATAGTAATAAAAATAATACACATTTTTCTATAGAACATTTCCATACAACAAAGTTTTCAGGAAAAACCAGATGAGCTATAGTTTGTCTTTTGAAAGTTATAAGTAAGGTACAAATTCTCAACTCTAATGAAAGACTGTTCCAGAGTCAGGGTCATATGAAATGCAGCTTTGCTGTAGAGTTCAGTCCTGGTCTGAGAAACAGTTAATGTAGCAAAGCACAGTGGTCTATTAGGAACATAAATTGTGAAGAGCTCCCTTATGTTGTCTGGAGCAAGACCGTGCCATGGTCAACATGGTAAACAATAAGAAGTACTTTAAAATCAATTTTAAAACTAACAGGCAACTAGTGGAGAGTTTTTAATATGGGGAAATATGTGTGCTCAGGTTAGTTTTGGTCAGGATCCTGACTGTAGTGCTTTGAACCTGTTAAAATTGTTTAATCAGATTCTTAGGGAGACCTGTGAAAAGGGAATTGCAGTAATGAAGTTGGCTGTTGTTCCACCAAGGCTTGGGCTATAAGATAAAAAGATTTTTAAACTATTGTGAAGGATGTATCCTAATAAACAACCCTTATATCGTAAATACAAAAGGAGAAAGATAGTGCATAGCTAATCATTATTAAACCTGTAGTAAACTCTAAGCAATAAATAAGACTCTATAGTGATGTTATACTTCAGTTATAGTTCAGTTATCTGTAATTAAGCCTTATATGTGTGTGTGTGTGTGTGTGTGTGTGTGTATGTATGTACACCACCTGGAATGACTACAAGAAAAACCTATGACACAATGGCTCAGACACGGATCCTGGAATGCTTAGAACTCTACAGGATCAACAGGACACTAAGAGCCTTCATCAGGAATTCAGTGGGGCTGTGGAAAACAACCCTAGAGGCCAACTTCAGACCAATTGCACAAGTCACCATCAAGTGCAGGATTTACCAAGGATATGCTCTGTCCCCACTGCTGTTCTGCATAGGCCTGAACCACCTTAGCCTGGTCATTGACAAGATTGGTTATGGATACCGACTATGGAATGGAGCAAACATGGATAGCATCAAGCTGTATGCCAGGAGTGAATGAGACATTTATTCACTGATCCTTCACCATTAGGATCTACAGTAATGACAATGGAATGTCATTCGGACTGGATAAGAGTAGTCGGATGGTAACAAAGAGAGGGAGGGAAGGTAAGATGGATCCTCTGTGGTTGATTACCAAGACTAAGTGAAGTACCCTACTAGAAGATGTGAATGCAGCACTACAAACAATCCAAACTACTATTGTTACTGAGACCAACAACAGTGATGCTTGGCTATATAATTAACAAGGCAGTCCGGAGGGAAGTTAGCCAACTATCAGAACCCCAGAAAGGTGTGATGAAGAAAGGTGTACCTGTCCATTCCTGAAGCCTTAAAGAGAATCCAGGAGAATAAACCAGATGTTCTCCACTGAACCATCTAAAGTGTATTCTCAGTGGCAAGGTAATAGAGCATATGGGAGAAGGGGGCATCACATAACAACAATGCTCAATGGCTAGTGGATCTGAGAGCAGACCACAGCAACCTCCCTGAACAAGATCTAGTAACTATCACAATGAAGAGACAGGACAGCACTTGGCCGTGACATGATCCACGCCTACTGGATAAAGAAGCTAACTGCACTCCATGAGCGCCTGGCAGCAGCTGGGTGTAAACCAGCTCCCAGTTCCCTTTTCTCATCTCTTGTCCATGAGTGTCTTGTTCTTGTTCCAGTAGCCCACTTATTGTCAGATTGTCCTATTTCCCCAACATTTGGTGCAGGCCTTGTTAATCCGGGCGATATCTAAGCCGTTGTGATTCTTTTCTAGCGTCTGTCTCTTTGGTACGCAGAGTCAAATGTACTGGAGGTAGGCCACAGCGGGGATTCAAACCCTGGTCTCCTGTATGAAAGGCAGCAATCTCACCATTACAGTATACATACACTACTCACAAAAAGTTAGGGATATCTGGCTTTCGGGTGAAATTTATGGAAAACGTAAAAAGTTCACACTAC
>JAUMHL010000011.1:7198683-7213323 GCA_032362345.1 Sandelia bainsii
CGTAGTCAAGGAACTAAAACAAGTCCAGTTGCCATTAAAAACCGTTTTTTTGAGATAACCATGACCTGGATGACTGATAATCTTCACAGATATTTATTTATAAGACAAATGTTCTTTGTACATTTGCACTGCAGTTGTCATAATCTGTAACAATATACATTTTACTCATTTAATAGTTTTAAATAACATCCACTTTAACATGATTCAGGTAGCAAATTTGGAACATTACCAGTGCTGTTGATGCTACCCCGCTGAAAACTGTGGAAACTGTGTGGTCACTTTGGGCTTATAGCAAATATTTCCCTGTAATTGATTGAATATATTTTTACAGCAAACCAGAAGCAGTTTATTAAATCTGAGTATCTGAAGTTCAACGATGGATCCTCCAAACTGCTGTCGGGGCATAAATTCCAGGACAAATATGTCATACTACGTGCAGAGACGCTGCTGCTCTACAGAGATATCAAAGTAAGTACACTTTTATTTTCAGTTTAATCTACTGCTACATCTACTGTAAACACTTGCTGCCACGGGTTTTTGTGTACAAACACAAAGAATCAGGTGAACAGAGATTGCCTTGTAACACAAGGGAGTTTTAAAGGTTACACTGTAGATCTGCTTAAAAAAACAAAAGAAATAATGACCAGATAGACCGAACTCCACCCAAACACTGCCTGCTTCATATTCCTGGCAATGTGTCCATCTGAGGGTTCAAAAACTTTGAATTAAGGAACAAAATTCTACATAGTGATAGCAGCAGACTTCCCACTCCTTTCTGAAAAAGGAAGAATACAGTGTGTTTTCAGAGAGGACCAGCAGGCCTGAGTTCCCCGGAGGGTTTTTCTTCTCACCACATTTCTGCAGTTGAAACATGGGATTCGTAAAGGGGTGTGAAGAAGTGTAAATAATTGATGGAGGTGCAGTAATTCTGGCAGTGTAGGGGGAGGAAAATGGGTGTCTGTTAGCGCTGTGTATGTGTGTGGGGTGGGTATTTTCAAATATAAGATTGTGCAATGTGGTTAATTACTGCGTAAACGCACAAGAAATTGTTGCTGAAATTTAATTGATGTACTTTGGCCTCTACAATTATTGCCAGGTCTGTCTTTAGGACAAAATATGTTGAAAGAAACAGGAAATGGGTGGTGGGTTGTGATGTGTAGGTGTCAGAGAGATGTTTGATTTTGTTCACTTTGTTCTCTCTTAGTAGGATTGCTGATAATGATTCAAAATGATTGTCACGTTGTGATGTTGTGAAATGGCGCAGATTATTTTTTGGCATTTTATTTTATTTTTGTTTGATAAATTGGATGTAATTTTGTTTTTCCTTTTATTTATTCTTCCAAAATATATATTTTTTTGCAGAGCACTAAGGCAGAGAAAGTGGTCCAGCTTAAGTCTGTGAAATGTTACCTAGGTCTAAAGAAGAAACTCAAACCTCCAACCAGGTAAACGATGCTCACATTCTTAACAATTGTCTAATGTCTTTCTCTAAATTTACTGTATCCTGAATATAAATTTATGTCAGCAAGAGATGGATTGATATTTCTGCAGTATTTTTTTTTATACAGGATTATCCTAACTAGCCTCCTGACAGCATGCTCTGCATTATTGGATACTTTTGATAATACTGTCAATATAAATAAATGCAGCAACATTTGAATTCATTTGAAAGATAAGACCTTACACTGGGCAACAGTGTACAACATCAAGAAAAGTCTTTAAGCAAAAGAAAAAATATGCATTTAGCATAACACAAAGGTCTGTGAATAGGACTTTTTTTACATGTCAGTAAGTAAAATATTTATATAACAGACAAAAAGTAATTTACTCTAGGTCCACTTTTTATCTTTCTCACATTATCAGATTGACATTTGCTGTGAAAGAGTCAGATGCTAGTAAGTCAAGCTTGAGTTAAGTTGTTTTTTATGTACAACTGCTATTTCCAAGGTCAATGTTGAACTTGCACATAACTAAGTATCTGATTAACTACTGTTTACAAATTGCTGCTTCAATCATAATACAAAAGACTGATTCTGTTATAAGCTGTTAAATGCCTGGGAAAAACAAAACAAAACAAACAAGTTTAGTCTTACAGCATCTGTTATTTTCCATTTGTTTTTGAAAAGGGAGCTGTTGTAAAGTGCACTTCACTCTATGCACATTTATTCATTTGCTCCAGTATGCTTTGCTTCCATCACTGAAGGGCTTTTCATTGTCATTTAGACGTTACTGAAATGTTGACAATAAGAAGGGACAAAGTCATAGAGTACTCCTTTACTATCTCCTTCTGTGTGTGGCCAATAAAAAACCAGTGCCACGAATTTTATACGTGCTTCTCCTAGACTTTAATTCCCAGACACATCTGCCTCTGCTGTAGTGGTCAATCAACAATTATGAGCCACTTTTAGTGGCCAATTGTTTAAATTTCCATTTTCTCCTTGGATATTTTATGAGGCCATAAATATTGTATTAAGCCAAACAGCTGATTTAGATTTTTTCTAGTGCAAAACTTTGGTGCAGATTCATAATAATACATATGTTGATTCCAAAACAGCTGCTGCATAGTTTTAGCAATTCAACCCCTTTGTGTTATTAAGATGAACTACTGATTATTTACTCTAGCCACTGCCGTTTTAGGTGTATTTTCCTTATTTTTGTGTATTTGTTGTCCAAAATATTGGTCAACAAAGACATATTGCCCTTTCTCTTCCCTCAAGATGTTGTGACACCTGGGGAAATACCCAAGCCACTCTTAACCCCATCTTATTTTTCACTGTAATGAAATTGATTAAATGTAATTACATTTTAACAAATACAAATTATCAAACTCTACTTCTGCATATAGGAAACCTTACTGCCTCTGCTTTATTTTAATGATCTTTTATTATTATAATTTATGACACATGCCAAACCAGCAGCAGGATGTTGTTGAGAAGCCAAACCCTATATTTCACATTACCCAATTATAATTCCTCATAATTTTCTCCATGTCAGTATTTCAAGTCTGGAGAAGCGTGAAAAATAAGTCCAACAAGCAATTGTCTGCATTACGCAGTCCTACAGGGCAGAAAACTGGATGAGACAGAGGGAGTGGGAGATGAAGGGAACGAGGAGAAGGAAAGAGTGCGAGTGGGCTGTGAGAGAGGTGATACAGTGAATAAAGAAATAAAGACAGAGTGCTGAGGAGATTGGAGGGAGTCATAGTGAGAGGGTTAGGAGAGGCAGCGCTTCAGTACCTCATTAGGCAGAGGTATATCTGTGAGCGGCCTGCTGCAGGGTTGGATCGGCTGCCTTAACTCACAGGAGTGGTGCTCCAGGCTGCAGGCTCTCCATCTCTGCCCCCTCTTTCACTTTGTTCTTCCCCTACCTCTCTGCTCCTGTTCAGCCACAGCTGTGAACGGTTTCAGGGAAGGTGTATTCACCGAGAAGGTGGTCTTTTCACCTTCTACTGCCTCTATGCAGATTAATTAAGACAGACACTGTATACATTTAAACATACAGTATAGCAGTGTGGGAAGAGGGTTATCCTCCTAATTGCATCGCTACATTTTAGAGATTCAGTATTCACAACAAATTGTACTTTAAGGCTTATAAAATGCTGTGAAAAACTACTTTCCCCCTTCCTGAGGGGCTGGCCCACCAGAATTACTCCAAGAGCACATAAACAACTCATCCAGGAGGTTATAAAAGAACCCTGAACAACAACTAAAGAACTGCAGGCCTCAGTTTAGGTCAGTGTTCATGATTCAACAATAAGAAAGAGACTGAGCAAAAATGGCATCCATGGGAGAGTTCCAAGGAGAAAGCCACTGCTGACTAAAAAACCCCCACAAAGGCTCATCTCACATCTGCCAAAAAATAACATCTTGATTATCCCCAAGACATTTGTGTAAATATTCTGTGGACTGATGTACTTTTTGGAAGGTGTGTGTCCCTTTACATACAAGTTACAGCGCACTTGGGTTATACAGTAGGACAATGATCCAAAACACACCAGAAAGTGCACCTCCGAATGGCTCAAAAAAACAAAATTAAGGTTTCAGAGTGGCCTAGTCAAATTCCAGACTTTTAATCCAATTGAGATGCTGTGGCATGAACTTAAACAGGACGTTCATGCTCGAAAACTCTCCAATGTGGCTGAATTAAAACAATTCTGCAAAGAAGAGTGGGACAAAATTCCTCCACGGCGATGTGAAAGACTCATTGCCAGTTATCGCGGACGCTTGATTGCAGTTGTTGCTGCCAAGTGTGGCACAACCAGTTTTTAGGTTTAGGGGGCAATCACTTTTTCACTTAGGGCCAGGCAGGTTTGAATGGCTTTTTTCTCTAAACTGCATTTTGTATTTACTTGGGTTATCTTTGTATAATATTAAAATTTGTTTGATGATCTGAATCATTTAAGTCTAACAAATAAGCAAAAAAATAAAAAAAAAATCAGGAAGAGGACAAATACTTTTTCACAGCACTGTAGGTTAGCAGCGTGTGCCTGGTGTATTGCACACTTTGGCCCAGAGCATATTGAGGTCTGCCTAAGCATAAACATGTGGGCTGAAACTGCACTGATGAACTTAATTAATTCCACTGTTGAGCACCTAGCATTTGTTGTGGATGTTTTTTCCTCTTTGCATTTTAATAAGATTTTGACCTGTTTTCTCATAAGGTTTTTTTTTCTTTTTTTAAACTTTTGAGTTGTATGAGTTGTATGTTTAAAAATTCCACGTGTCCTTTCACAAAAACATGTTTATAACCTCTGCCTCTAAATGAAACTGGTGAGCGGGACACTGCGCGCTTCAGTTTGCAGAAACAAAATCTTAAACTTTGACCCATGTCTTTCTCTTTTCAACAGCTGGGGCTTCACAGTCTACACTGATAAACAACAATGGTGAGTGTCATGTAGAAGTTCTCGATTTTAATAATTGATGAATGTGACTTTGACACTTTCCACTTAAAATATCTCTGCAATAAAAACAGTCAAGGGGGAAGAAAGTTAAAGTTAAAGGACTTAATAGTGAAGTGGGTTTGTAATGGAAACCTCAGTGCAGTTAAATATATCAGTAATGGTCACATTGAGACACTTGTGTCTGGTCGACTGGAAGTCAAAGTAATATATAATTATATTTAAAAAAAATCATCTCTATTTCTAGCTTCCTTCTGAACCATTATCTGCTGTCGGTCATAAAAAGCTGCCTTCTGAGTTCACAAATGCAATTCTTTGATGAAAGCTAGCTAGAGAGGATACACCGATTTCTGATAGATAATATAAACTGTTAAAAATTATTTTTTTTCAGAATAGGGATATTTTTGACAAAATAGTTTTGTAGACTAGGAGCTCAATTTTGTGATCTGTGTGCCACCTCCTGGACTCCGTACTTAACCATGTGAAACCAAAAAATAATAATAAAAACTGAATATTTATAGCTTGGAAGGGCAATTCAGTGCTAAAGTGCAGGCCAAAGAGAAAAGGACTTTGCTACAAAGACAGTTTTAGTCGCATTGGGGCGGTATGTAGCTCAGTTGGTAGAGCAGTCGGCTATAAACCCCAGGGTTAGTGGTATGACTCCCAGTTCTTTCTGGCCACATGTTGAGGTGTGAGTGCCATCATCTACTGCAGCTGTCCAAACAACAATTTCCCCAAGGGGATTAATAAAGTATGTCATTATCATAATCATTTATTATCATTTTGTACGTGCGTCGCAAACTCACGAATGTGCATCGAAAGGTCTTAATAATAGTGTACACTATAGCACAGTACAGTCGATGACAACTGTAGCGGACACCAGAAATAGCTTGAAACCAAACAGAATATTGTACAAACCTGAATAGGTGACAGGTATTATTTAAACCATCATCCTAGATTGCCACTTACAGCACTACTCACTGCTGCAAAGGGAAACTTTACTTGTGTTGAATCGTATAACAACAGTTAATGATAGCCAGCCCACCTATGGTCAAGTCAACTGTGATCAGTGAACTGTCCCCTAAGAGGAAACTGTGTCCAGTGCTGTGACTCACCAAATCCTGTCACCTGGTTAAAATTAATGTGAAAATAATGAGGTGGAAATCAATGACCGACGCGAGTGAGCTTTTCCTCCTCAGGCATTTCTGCTGTGAGAAGAAGGAGGCGCAGGTCAGCTGGGTGGCAGACATCATCAGCATGAAGGTAAGATGATGTGCGACGGAAATATTAGAACAAGAGTGACGAACACACTCATGCAAAAGCTTGATGAAGTGATTTAATGAGCAGTCGGTCAAGCATGCAGTGACTTTGGGAGTGCAACAGAAGTACATATGTCTCTCCTTTTTCCAGCCCTTTTATTGTTGTGCTGCAAGCCAAAAATAACAGTAAATGTGACATATATATTGCCGCCTTTCTTATTTGGTTGAAAAATAAACTAGATTACTTTGGGAATAAATCAGCTTTTATAATCCATATCTTAGAACAAGGAGATTTGATAAATCATATTTTCCACAATCATCTATTTCCATTGTGCTGCTAGGCAGATGAAATACGTAAACAGGGAAAGAACTGTAAAGTTTTCGAGGTCACTCAGCAATAACATAAATCACTTTATGTGGAAAAGCTGTGAGAATAAGGTCAAGGCGACTGTGACAATCACATTGTGGTACTTAACCCTCAGATACAGCAATGCTCTGTTGCTGTCAGTCGCTGACACAGCACATATGACATAAATAATGCAAGGCAAAGCAAACACAGAGGAGAACAGCTACAGATATGTCACTTTTTTATATTATTTTACCCTCATGTTCATTGCTGCTATTGTCTTAGTGTATATAATCTTTTTCCTCATTAGATTTATTACATTTCCTACTCATTTTCTCTAACTTGAACGTCACTTTGAAGATCAAACCCAGATTTCCACGCCCTTTATTGTATGCTCAGCACATTTTTTCAGCATTAGCTCTCTGTTTGGCTTTGTTTATGGGAATGTGTCTGCAGAACAGAATTGTTTATCACAGGTGCTTACTGTAAAAGCCTTTTAGTGCCTTAGAGTGGGTTAGCAAGTAAAAAGGGCAACATTGTCAGGGAAGGATTACTCCAAAGGCAAAGCCAATTTCTGTCTGTTGTTTCTAAGTGTTTCAAGGTGTTTATTTCAGTGAGCTCAGTGACTTTTCTCTGCTCTTCGGAGCAGCTCTGCAACGAGTACATCTATAGCAGACTGCAGCCGGCTAAAAATATTAGGATTCTCCTCCCAAATCCGCTAAATATCAGGATTGTCAGCTTCCAACAATTGAGGCTTGTGGGAAGGGCACAGGACTTGTGGGAAGGGCAGAGAGAAAGTACAGATGAGAAAGTAGAGAGCACTTCAGTGTTCTTGATTTCCTTTCTCTTACCTGTTAGCAAGCATTGGGCTCCAACAGTTTCCATAGCAACTAGCGATGGAGGGCCTAATTTTGAAGCAAGGTGGAATGGATGGTGGTGGTGAGTTGTTGGAGAGTTGGGAGGGGGTGTAAAGGTCCAAGGACAGGTTCGAGCAGTGATGAAATAAGGGTTTGTTAAAGAGAGATACTTCTATAGGTCTGGGTGTCACAGAGATACAAAAGAACACATTGTTAAAGAGAAAGTTTAGCCTGGGATCAGAGCACAGTCGGACCACTGTGATGGAAATTAGCATCATCACCCTCTGACTTTACCTCATTTTTAAAGATGCTGGTGTTGCCCAGTCTTTATAGTGAGTCTTGATGTAGGACACACAAAATCAAAAGTAAGTACTTGTTACTCCATGTTCCCCTCATCTACTGTATGCAAGCATATGTACATAATTTAAAGTAAAAACAAAAGCAGTGAATTAACATGAAATGTCTTTGTTGTCCACAATAGTTTATCTATTACCCTACTACTAATTTCTGCTGTTGGCTGTGTTTCTTCAGTACGGTTCTGACCTCTGTTCAAAGACCGTTAACCCCCTTAAAGAAGCTGCTGATAACAAATCCTCCAGAGGGGGCGCAGTGAGTACTGAAAGCTGCAAGATCACACCACAGAGCCACAGTTCCAGCAAACAGGTGAGGAAATCAGTAGTGCTATTGGTTCTTCTACTAATATTTCCTACTCTCTAACATGGCTGGGCTAAACATATTTATGTATTTATTAATATGAATGCAATCTATTTAAAAATAAAGCTTCTAATTTCCTACATGGGAAGGTTGCGATCATGATGATTGATTTATAAAACTGCTTAAGTAGCTGTTTTCCTTGCTCACAGTCTTGTTTTTATTTCAGCATCAGACTGTGTTTCTGGTACATTCATGTTACACAGGAAGAAGCAGAAATTCAGCTTTCGTTCTCAAAAATCCAAAATAATTAAGATTTGATTTCTTATTTCGATAATATTATTTTTATTATAAAGAAACATATATTTTTGACATTATATTATATATATTGTATTTTCTTGTTTTTATGGGATACCAACCTTTTGTGTTATAACAAAATACAGTATCTCCATCTTGTTTGCAGCATGTAACCAAATTGATGATCGTATAACATGAGTAAGAACTAGAATAAAAAGGGTCAGGTTTAAGTTACTACGTAAAGCTACACATGTATGTACATTTGAGTATGAGGAAATCTCATTCTGAAAAATGTGTCAAAGTTGGCCGCTGTGGTTTGTAGTTCAGTCTACCTTCAGTCTTCCTTAATGCTATTTTTGACCACAGCAGACAGACAGGAGGACTTCTCTTGGTGATATCAATGCAAGGCCCTCCAAGGATGCTGGAATACACCACAATACCAACACCATGACCAGCTGCCTAAAACACAATGACCCACTCATGCCCCCAGAGGTCCCGCACAAAAGAACCTCTGTGGATGTTCGCCAGCCTCTACAGCTTCCTTCCACATCCAGACACCAGCAGCCGATGCCATTGCCTGTTCCTTCACAGACTGGCTGCAAAAGCAGGAAACCCGTTCTTGGTGGGGAGTGTATGATGCCGCCCAGTCTGTTTAATGAACTTAATTCTGTGCTGAACAAGACTGGTCGCAGTGCCAAGAACAATGAGTGACAGGAAGATAAGTAAGCAGTGAAGAGGTACATAGACACACATTAGAGGGCTGAAAAGGTGAGCAGACTGACAAACAAAGACTGCACTGTGCAGTTGGAGGCAGAATATGTTACATTTAGGAGGCAGGATCATAGCCTGAAGACTGCGTTTGAACTACATAAAAAGATGCCAGTACACAGTGGGATGTGCAGGAGACATTAGAGGTCAGCCGGACACGGCGCTGACCGGGCACTACAAAACATGATGATGATGATAACCCTAACCCAAAATATTACAATACAATTTCTGTCAATTATCAGATGTTTCCACAAATGCTCCGAACTGCTCACTATATGCTTCTGTGTTGACTGGTATTTTGAAAATGTTGTTTTCAACCCTTATGCTGTGATATTTACCTTTTTGGTAGAAGCACATTTGCAAAGAAAGAAACCAAACCAAACATGCAGCCATTAATGGTGGCTGATGTATTTTTATAGACATGAGATGAAATATTACCTGGTAGTGGTGAGTACTGTGACCTGTAATTATTTATTTGTAATTATTTGTTTTTTTTTGTAGTAGTAGTATAACCTTTAACTGTATAGCTATGGTGCTTCTTTAAGACTTAAAAATCATTTTTTAGCACATCATTTCAAACTTTGCTCTGGCTGCCACCAAATGTCATTTTAATGTACAGTAAAATATTTAAATAAGTTTTTTTTTATTGAAATTTTTATTTCTAATTGAGTACAAATGCTGTACACAGGTCTCTCGCTGGTGCATCTCTTGTGCAGTGCGAATTAAAAATGTCTCTTTGCCAAAAGCTCTAGCTAAAAATTTCTTGTGTTTCCACAGAAATGCAGATGGTGGGAACAGTGGAGGTGGTAGAGGTGTCACTGTGTGAATGTGTAACAGAAAGCTACACACCGAATTTTAGAGGGGGGAGAGAAATTGCCAGTTTTATACTTTTTATAGCAATGGAACTACAGCCACACATCTATCCAACAGATAATTATAGTTTGGTAAAAATACTGCAGGAAGTAAAGCCATTAAAATAATATGAGAAGAAGAAACGTTACATAATGATACAAATGTGGAAAATCCAAAAGTGAGAAACATAAATGTTATTGTTTAATGATAATTACCATCATAGCTTTCAGGTTTATTATAAATTATGATTGGAATTTTTTTGTTCAGTTCCAAAGAGTTTTTTTATCTGTGTTTTGTTTCTACTTTAATATTGCACCTGTTCTCTGCAGGTTTATATAACACAGCAATTTAGGCTTTTTTTCACCAGGTAAATCTGCTCAGTATACAGCAGAACTGAGTACAGCCTTGTGCAGCATCACTATGTTAAATGATTCAAAATTGTGCCATCTTACAATAATTGTACAATCTTAAGTTGGATTGTGGAAGCATATGAAGCAACAGTGTGAAAAAGACTCCATACTCCATCTTTGACTTATTTATGTAAAATTCTGTTATTATTTTATTCATAGATTTCATCAAATTCTGCTTTTCCTCAAGTGAAATGTAAGAATAAACTCCCTGCCCCAAGTCACACGCGCTTGTTGAATAATGTATAGCAGTCAGAAAATGCACACGTAGGCAATTGTCACACAGGTTCCTCCATGAAAAATTCATATTAACATTTTATTTTCATTATGCCTCACACACCAGCTGCTTGTCCTTTGTTTCATGTCGTTATATTCCAATCATGGAGCTGCCACATTTGTGCATTCATGGTCTGGGCTTCTCTCATTATGGATTTGTTTAGACTGTGCAAATATTTGTTTTCTTCTCTTGCCTGTATTAATTATGTTTATTGTATGGTATGCCATGTTCATTCGACTAGTAGCAATGAACATGTATCTAGCTTAGTCTCCTTTTGAGAGTCCTTTTCATTCCAAGCAGCTTCCACATGCAGTAGACTTCTAGCAAAGTGGTTCTGCTGTGTTATAATATACTATGTGCCTTTTTATCATTTGTTCCACATTAAATGCTTGTTTGCTTTTAAATCATATAATTACTAACTTGAGAGTTGTGAAGATAACAATTCTGCATAAAACTACCTTCTAATGTCTACTGAATGGACTTCTACTGATATCATACCAGCTTTACATCCTCTGTATCTTTTCTTGGACTGTCATAAGTATGCATATTTACCTCAGTTGCCCTCTGTGTCTGAATAACCCAGCATTATTGCCATGAGGCCTGTAGTGTACAAAGGAACTCTCTTACACCATATGGTGGTGTAAGAGAGTTCAGTGATGAGCTCTGCGAAGTCATGAAATTATTATATGCATTGACTTTGACCATTAGGGCATGCAGTGAGTACATTTATTCAAATAGTGTTTTAAAGTACAATTTAGAGTGTGAAAATGTGTCTTTTCTATGTATTGAGACGAATATTGAACTTGTTAGTCCATTGTATTTATTCTACAACTGTAGTCCCTAGTTTGCAGATTCAAAATTTACACACACAAAACATACATTATTCAATGATGTAATGTACAGCAAGTGTATTAACTCAGGTATTGTTCTTAAGTACAATTTTGACATACTTGTTTATTTCTGTCTACTCCACCACACATCAGCAGGAAATACAGCATTTTCTCCCTAACTACATCATATTGATATGTACAGTCTATGTATAGTTATTAGTTACTTTTAGTTACTAGTAGTTACATTAATTAAATGCCCATATGAATACAAAAACAGGTGTTTCTTGCTGTGATCATTGCCTCTGTTCATTCTGGCTGTTTAAAGTTAATTTCTTAACATTCAGTGTAAGTGATGGGGGACAAAATACACAATCCTTGTTTTGCACAAACAAATACATTTCACATTTTATGACTTGGACAAGTCATATCTCCTACAGTGACATCTTTATTAGGATCAGATTTATTGGCCATGTATGTGCATATGCTTACAAGCAGTCTCTCTAGCAACATCAAACAATATGAGCAATGTACCATAGCAGGGTCGATGGACAGTCAGTTTGCTATATACAGATAAGACACCGTGGATCAATAAGTAGATATATGGTTCTATGCACATTATGTAATTATAGTCAATTATAAGTAATAAATATAGGTTGTGTACAAAGTAAATACTAATACAGTTGTATACTAATAACATATATGATTAATATAATGACATTCAATAAGGTCTTGTGCAGCTTAACTCATATGCATGTCCAGATCATATTAGTCAAATATACATTGGTACTAAACAGTGCAACAGAATGCTAAGAGTTGGTGATAGAGGTATCGAAGAAGCTACTACTGTATCGGTCAGTTTTTGTAATAAAATGCAATATACACACTGATCCATCAGTATTAACAACTGAATAGTGCCATGTGTAATATAAGTGATGTGGACCATCCCCTGCAGAATAAGTCATTTTAATTTCGTTCCTTGAAGTACATTTTGCTGATATTGTACTTGAGTGGAATTTTTAATACAGAACAGAAGTATACTTTTAATGGGGTATTTATAATTGCTATGGTACTTTTTACAATCTTACTCTTACTTATACTGTAATGTTGAATATTTGTTGATATAGGTTTTACATTAATTATATTTTTATCACTGTGGTCACAGTTACGACAGCTGGGATAGACTCCAGCACCCCCCGTGGATTGGCGACCTGTCCAGGGTGTACCCCGTCTCTCGCCCGATGACAGCTGGGATAGGCTCCAGCACCCCCCGTGACCCTTACGAGGACAAGCGGTTAAGAAAATGGATGGATGGGTCACAGTTACCTGTGCAGCACTTGACTGCATTATGTTGAAATGTGTGTTTTTAGATTGCCCCTGTCCCTCTAATACAGTACAAAAACGTGTGGGCAAAACGATAGAAATACCTTTCTTTAAATAGAAAATATGGAAATAATCATAGTTAGGTTTAGTAAAATGACTTTGAAAGGTCTGATTTATAATATGTTCTCTCTTTACTACAGAACTTTCATTGTCACACATACAGTAAGGTGCGTGTTTAACGTTGTGGAATGTTCATGGATGAAAAAACGAACAACATTTCGCACTACAACTGAACCTAACCAAAACCATTACAATCATCGGGTCTGTGAATTACAGTTTAAAGAAGCATTGCAGTGGTTTAGCATGTTTACAAGTTATTTATACTTTACTTATACTTTTTACTAACTCACTGCAAGCTGCAGACTCGTCTGTGGTGGAATAAACTCAAAGTTTGCATACAGAATATCAGAAAATGACAATATAATTTGACTGCATAGACAGTATGATATGCAGTTAATCAGCAACTGTAAACCTTGAAAACTCATGGATATGGGCCTTTAAATCTATTTTTCAGATAGTACTGTTTTAGTAATACTGTTTGGTTTTTTTTAAGAAAAAAAAACATGTTTCTTCCACCACTCCATCCTCTGAGTCATGCAGCACACACATGCTGAGGTCTCCAGTATTAGAGAGTACCTGAGCTGTATGCAGTGTTCACACAGGCAGCGATGACAGCAAGAGAGCGAGGAGAGGGATTAGAGAAAAGAAGAGTGAGCTGATATGCTTGAGAAAGAGAATGACAAGTTATTTCAAAAGAGCAGACATGAGCCCCCTGATTCGATGTGCTTCTCAATTAAACTTGGAGCTGGATTGTTTTTATCAAAAAAAAGAAAAAAGATTTAATCTGATGCAGGTTTTGAAATATGGATGTTATTGATCAGCCCTTGGCCTTGTGGAAGTGTCCACTGAGGCTGCGATCTGATCTCTGCCTGTCTCTCTCCATCTTTGGTGTTGGCTCGCTTTGTCTGTGTCTGTGAATAATATAAACATGAAAGGGGAGATGAGTGACAGGTCTCAACACGACTGTAATACAACTTAAAACCTCTATATTCTAGTCTGCTGAGAAGCAGTATTTTACCCTCATTCTGCATTTCTGAAACAGGCATGCAATTAAAATACATATCCTTTGCAGCCATATGCCTTATCCTAGATGCTTACTCATTTTTAGAGTTAGAGTAAAAAGATACCATATTGATTTAAATGGGACCAGATGTCTATGAGTATAGTACACAAAAATGAAGCAATTCTCTTTGCTTTATTCCAGAACACTGTAAATCAGAGACACGGCACTGATAACTCCAACATACTGCAGCTGTATAACATGGGTGTCAAGCCATGGCCCTGGTGATTTACATTTCCAGAAAGGGTAAGGCTTATATTAATGGAGCCGTCCATTTTAGCAGCTATGAATAGCTCACTGCACTAAGTCGTTCCACTGCTGGCTGCCTTTTTACGCTGATCCACACTGCCCTCTAATCTCAATTCTATTAATGTCCTGTGTGATATTTACTGTACGACAGGTGGACCCTTTTAGGCTGACATGGCTGTAAAGTATATGTTCAAACCAGCCAAGCTTTATCTAATTAAAAGCCTCTGTAATAGCAATACAACTGGGATTGAGTCTTTGAAACCTCTGTCAGTTATGTGTACCTCTGGAGGAAAACTACACCGAAATAACTTTTGTGACGTCATCAGGGTAATCTTGGCTTTAAATTTTTTTTACTTAAATTGTGATGCTGCATTGTAATATCTGTGAAGATTCTCAGTCATCCAGGTCATGGTTATCTCAAAAAAACGGTTTTTAATGGCAACTGGACTT
>JAUMHL010000011.1:7213423-7268710 GCA_032362345.1 Sandelia bainsii
ACTGCGTTGATGTGTTTGGTGAAATTTTCCACCTCCTGTGTTTTAATCTTGACCCAGGTATCATCCACATACCTGATGTGATCCCTGGGAACGAGCTCAGGGCTCTGCTCTCTACTTCTTCTATGTAGAGGTTGGCCACGATAGGGGACACAGGTGAACCCATGGCACAGCCGTGTTTTTGTCTGTAAAAACAGTCATTGTACTTAAAATATGTGGTGGTGGCACATATTACATTGTAATGTAATATGTTGGCACATATTACATTGTAATGTAATATGTGCTACTGTAACTAGGTCTACAGAATCAAAAGGCCACTATCAAGGCGCTTTATGGAAATTGGAGGATGCAGGTTTTTTAGATGCTTGACTGAAGTCAGAACGTGTCAGCCTGTGCTGCACAGCTTTTACCATTCTGGTAAAAATTAGTCTGGATTTCAATAAAGTCCCCCAACTTATAGAAAGCCAGTACTAAATCTCTGGAGTACCCCTTTAAGATGAAAAATAAATCCTGAGATTTAATCTCTCCACATAGAAATGCTGTCTACTCAGTGTGAACATTGCACACTGCAGTGGAGGAGAATGATTCTAATATTGATACAACTGTAGCTGGCACATTCAAACAACCAGAGGCTGGGAAGCTTCATATGAGGGTCTTTGGGACTTGGTGGAGGTTCTGCAGCTTGAGTAAGAGAGTCAGATAAAGAAGGAAGGAGATGTGAGCTGATCAGGGTGGAACTGCATACCCTGCAGTCATTTCCATGTAGTAGTTCACTGGAGAGATGGAATGAGAAGCAAGGCCGAGCCAACCTCTGCATACCACTCTCCAATGGGAGAGGCAGCAAATACAGGGATGGGCAGGCATAAGCAGAAGAAGGAAAGTAGAAGGAAATGAGTGAGAAAAATGTGGATAATGGAAATGGCAAGATTGTATACTTGAGCATTTAACATAGAAATAAAGTGCTAATACTAATAAGTACTAATAAAGTTTATTAGTGAGGGACAATGCTTGACAGTCTCCTGACCCCTGAATCCAGAGTCCCTGTATTACCTTTCTGTTCATGTCTGGGGACCTTGACTGCCCTATTAAAGCAGGCGGCCCGCTCCCTGGAGTGACCAGCAGCACACACCATAAGTCAGCAATTTGCTGTGCACCATCATGCCCCCCAGCACTGCAAACCACATGATCCCAAGGACACAGATATAGATTGGACACCATTGATTTGAATTGGAGGGACTAGCATAATTTGTTGCCTCATTCTAAGTCCATTATTTATTTATTCCCTTCTAATCTAGAATGCCAGTGCATCCACAGTAACCTTCATCTCGAGATTGTTTGGTCTAAATTAAGTTATCAACACAGTGGGGGTACTAAAGTGGCAAACTGGAAGGGATTTAAACATTTGCTTGTTAAAGATGCATAGAGTTCCTATAGAGGGGCAGAGTAGTTGTCCTTTGAAGTTTAGATGCCCTTGTTTGGTGTTTGTTATAGCTAATATCTGACTTACTGTCTGTATATGCAGAGTTCAGATATCTCATCATTATTGCATAAAAGTAATTGTGTGGTATTAGTGAGTCAATATGAACACCAGATAGCTGTCGAAACCCTTTTAGGTGAAAGTCAGTAACTCACAATTGTTGCATGCATTCGATTTTTCTATAATGATCCCAATGTCTGTTTGTATGTATGTTGTTGTTTTTTTACATTAACCACAAAACAGTTTTCTTCTTTTAGATAAGTTGAATTTATGACAAATACAACACACTCTTTCTTCACTCAATAATATTGTTAGTTTTAACATTGAACATTTTGAGTTGTAGCCATAGTAGCTACTATTCAGCAAAAGTGCTATAGTCTTGCTTTAAAAAGTTCTGTTATGTAACTAACACTGTTCTTTAATTAAATAAATATAATGGAAGGAATAAAATAAAATTGCAACAACAAGTACAATCAGGGTTTTTTTCTGATAACCAATAGACCATGTTGGTTATCTTAGCAAACTTTATACTTTTGTTGCAGCTATTAAAGCATTCAGTTTTCCAGAAATTAATCTATTGTGGCTACAAGGGACACTGTTGAGCAAAAGTTACTAAATCTCACTTTAAAGCCACCTTGTGTGGATGTTTTATACAGTTATGTCCTTGAAACTATCATTTTTTTGCATGGGGTGTGTGTGAAAATTAGTGCTGTGCATGTGTTACTTTAATCTTACACTGTAATAGCTTTAAAACCAGATTTTTAAATTTTTAACCTTCTCTTCCAAATTGTACCCTCTTCTTTTTGGCTGATGGAGACCACTGTATTATTTATACACTTTTTAAAAAACTGCGTTCAGCTTTGTTTAACCATTTGAACTGCACCATTTTCAGCACTTCTTTGTTCACACTGTAGCTAGCCTCAAAGCTTTTTTTCTCACAACAATGTGTCTAGTCTGAAGGTGCAATTAGCCAGGAGAAGAAACAATCACAGAATCCCATCTCATAATTGATATTAAGCTCTTCCATATGCAAATGATTGAAAAAGATCCAATCTTGCCATTTTATTTGATAAGACTGTGAACTCTATCATCATACATATCACATAACACACATACGCACACATCTGTCTGCATCTTCCCTGAGGCAGGCTGGTCTTTTTTTCCTGATGGCAAGATAATGACCCTCATTGGTGTGCGAGATTTCTGATTAGCAGAACAACAACAATGACTGCTAATTACCACCTGAAAGACAAAGCTGCGCTGATAGAAGTTTCTTTCAGCCCCATGGCTCTACAAAATAGTATGTGTGCGTGCATGTGCATGCACCTGTGTGTGTGTAGCTTTGTTTACATGCATGTCGTTGATTTCCCACTAAAGGACATAAAAGAGATGGAGACAGACCAAGGGTGAGGGGCAAGTGCTCTAGTGAGACATAGTTATAGAGGTAAAGAGACAGAAGGGACAGATGAAAAGAAAGGCGGTGATGACGAGTTGATCCAGTTCATAGACATCAAATGTTTTGTTTTTTTCAACCCATCACTGACTTATTTAGCGATAAGACACATTCCGTGACAAGTCTGACCAGTGAACGTCTATATTACACATCTGGCCAGGTCGGATCTGTCCAAAGAAAGGAAAAAGCATATACACACACCGACACACACACACACTCACGCACACACACACCTGACGTTGCAGCAGCACAACTGTCAAAAAACAACCTAGCATCACGCAGAACCACACAAAGAGATGTTTTCACTGTTGCTAGGAGATGCAAAGGGTTGCTAACAGACAAATGAGTTTATCAAATGAAAAGGAAGTTACTGTAAATGTTTTTTTTCTGAGGCTTCTGAACATGGTTATAAAAATCCTTAAATCACTGCCATTTGCTTTGCAGTGTAGCAATGTAGACTGGGAACCCCCTACTGAGCCTATTGCTCTCTGAATTCATGTTTTCCAAGCTAAACTAAATCTTCTGTCAGTGCACTGCTTCCCATAGACTGACACTATTTGTTAGCTTTGATGTGTCCCTCTTGCTCCGACTGAGGTCAGTCTGTGCCCTCCAGCGAAATGTGTCCCAATGAATATTTGATTCACCTTGATTACCTATTGGTTTGGTTCAATATGGCATACATAATGAAGCACAATGCAGTCACTTCAAAAATGCAGCCCGACATCTCACAAAAGCTGATGGACCTTCAATTCTGCTAAAAGAGCAGCTACAGAATGAACTCACTCCCATCTTATATCTTTTCATCTTTGCTCCCACTGCGGTACAATTATCCTGTGACTATCACTTGTGACCACAGTGGCCGCTAAAGTACTCTCACATTGAATCAAAGCAATGTCTAAAGTAACCCCTCATCACAGGGTTAACATGTTTGAGTCTTGAGTTCAATGCTGAAAATGTTTGAACGTGGTAAATTATTTAGTATTAATCATTATGTTTTGTTGAAACAATTTGTTTCTGACTCTGTTTTACCATCTTGCCAATCTTTTGGGGGAACCCAAGTCACTACTGTCATTTTACAACCAGTATTTAAAGGTACACCAAATACGCAGCCTGGAGGTCCCTTATCATGTTTAATTGAAACTAAATCCTCTTGTCATCTGATTTTTGCTTCAAAACTTGCTGTTTCTTTGAAGGATGAAAGTTTGCCAGTATTTTTCCTAAAACTTCCAACTCCAATCGAACATTTCCTTTCAGTCGTCCTTGGATTAATCCATTTTCACTCTTCCTTTCTAACAAGCCTTTTTTCTGCTTAATTAACATTAGTCGGGGCTTGTTTGTGCAGGCATGCTATTCAGGTCATGAATAAACTAGGGACTGGAGCTGGTTTCTTTTGCATTCTGGGAACTGTTTAGTTCCTCCATATTAATCCTTGCTTATTGGGCGCATTGTCTGCATGTGTGCGCAGATGCATGTGTGTATGCGTGTGTGTGTGGTTTCCTAATGAATAGAGAAATGCTAATGGTGGTAAAACAGTGATTTCTCCAGCTGATTGGGTGTAATGGATGGTACTCAGAGCTCCTTCATAATTGATGAGAATTTCTTCTGGATGTCCCAGTGATGTTGTGTATTGATGGCAGTGTGCATGCGTATGTCTGTGTGTGGAAGCATAGTGTTTTGGGTGGGGCCCGAGACTTCGGAGAAGTCTGTTCTTGTTATTTCTGCAGTAGCTCCTGTCAATTCCTATTAACAGAAGCACGCTCCACCATCTCCATAATGTATGACTGTGGATTGCAGTGAGGAATGGTGTCAGATTCCCTTATCAAATTGAAAGAAAACAAACCCATAATCTAATTGTTTGCAAAAGGAAAATGGGATGATTAAATCTCAGTGTTTTTCTGTCTCTCTCACAGAAATAGAAAGAGACAAGAGAAAGAGAGAACAGGGTCCCATCACAATAAAAGGATCTACTAAGAGTGAGAGTGGACTGTCTTTTCCACAGAACTCAGAGATTGCAAGTGAAGTGTGTCTGTGACTATGGCGGCAAATAAAAACGCAGTTCACTTCGCGACAGCTGATGAAATAGCCAAAACTACATGAAGACAAGGACATTTGGCTTCTGTACACTGCCTCTACAGTTCTTTATCTTAATGAGTGATGGTGTTTACAGGTCTCTCCTTATGACATTGCTACAGAGATATTTCATTAATATTGCTAGCCAACACAGCAAGAGGCAAAAAATGGATGTGAGGAGCAGAGAGGGAAAGAAGAAAATATGGAAAACAAAAGCTTTTGTTGCTTGTTTTTATTGAAATAGGTAAATTGTAAAAGGACAAGGTGAGAAGCTGACTAGAGGCAACTTTATGCTTGTGTATTTATACTCTGTGTGCCTGTACATCTTTTATGTGCTCATGTGAATGTGTGTGTTAAAAAACAACAATAGTGACATCTCCACTGCAGCACACCTGCGAGATGCTGAAAAGGTAGTGCACAAACCTGCAGATTACGTCGGGGCCCCGCGGGGTCTCCCATCACTCCTACACAAGCTCCCGCAGTTAAACACATCTTACTGACTCGCTCTTTCTTCCTTTTCTTGCTTTCTGTCCTGTTGTTATGCTTTCATTTTGCATCATCGAACTCCCCTGGCACCTTCACTGCTATCGCATTTTTCTCTCGTCCTCCTCTCTTCTCATTCCATCTTTTCCTGTATTTCTTTCTGTTTCCCCTCTCACTGTTTCCCAGGCATCCTGCCAATCTGATACTTACTACTTACTACACTCCAACTCTCGCCATCCATCGCTCTCACAAGCTTTGACAGAAGAAATGCAGGCAGGCAGGTGAAAAGACAGATTTAAATAGCCAAATATTAGTTCAAAACAGGGAGAAATAGTCATGCAGGTCCACAATAACAAAACAAATATTTAAGTTGATCTGAAATTTAGATGTAAATATACAGGGGCAAGAAAAAGTAAGTAGTAAGTTGAAATTACTACATTCATGTACAATGTAATCAGATCGTCATGTTACAACAATGAACATTTTTTTAAGTAACTACACAAACATTGACAGTAAAGGTTGGGAAATGTATGTGAACCACCTTGGCTAATGACACCAAGAAAGGCTGACTGGAGTCAAGAGTTAGCAAACCTGGAGTCCACTCAGTGAAACCAGACTGCAGGTATGGGTTAGAGCTTTTATAAAAAATATTTAGAAATTTCTATTCAGAAGAAACTAAAGTGAACCTTATGACTCTTATGATCAAAAAGAGTGGATTTGTGTCAAGCTTTAAAGGGTCACAGTGAAGTAGGCCCTGAGCTAAGATGACGATGGCACAAGTTAGGTAAAAAAACAAACTCATGCTAAAGACTTTAAGGAATCACTGACGCTGGTTAACATTTGTGTTTATGAGTCTGCTGGCAAAATTCTAATTTCAGTTGACTAGAATATAAAGTATGATAAGGTAACATAGAGTTAAGTTCAAAGGAGGCAAGTTGTTCTTTATCTGAGAAAGTAAAAAGGTCTTAGAGCAATTATCAATAGAATAAAGGAACAAAGGCATGTTTTTATTGCACAAGGATTGGCTTGTTTTTAACTCCAAGTTGTGGTCTGTAATTATGCCATTACTTTTGAATAGAAAATATTCCTCCTAAGCAGCTCGCATTGTTTAGAGATTCCATGGTTCTAAGGTAACTTTTTATTTATTACTTGTTGGCTTTTTAGCAAAACCGCTTTGGCAAAAGTGTGAAGCCGAGAGAGGCTATCAATTATAAAACCACTGTGTAAGAGCTGATTCTTTATAAGCAACGAGGTAAAAGCTTGGATAAGAAAAAGAGAACTCAACTCTTCAGATGAAGCAAGGAAAAACAGATTAAACAAAGAAATAAGCGAACTTCAGCTGACAGAATTGGGTATTTTATTTAATTCTGCTCACATCTGGATATGAAGAAAATCAATTTGTTAAAATGTGGGGAAATTCAATAGTGCCTTTATTGCGGCTAGTACATGCACTAGCAGCAATTATTATCAGCATGCAAGACGAACATCGAATTACACAATTCCGTTATTGATGACCAAGATGAAACAGGCCCATGTCAAAATTATTCTGTTTCATCCCTGCACTGTTTGCAACAAGCTGCAGGGAAAAAAGTAATGAAATATCAACAGCAGAGTCTGTTGCCATGCCAAAACCGTGATCTTATAAAAAGATAAAAGTGTTTTAAAATGAGAGTTTGCCCTTTTCCTTAGTCTTTATCACCTATGGTAAGTAATAGGTCTGAGTTTCATAAGATAAAATAGATCTATGAGGTTTTACTGGTAAGTGGCGAAATGGAGGTAGGAGCAAAAATATAAAATATAAGTCGGGAAAAAGTGATAAGATCAAAAAAGTTTGAGCAATGATGTGAAATTGAGGTTGGAATTGCAAATAAAGCATTTCACAAAACATTTAACTTTTTCTGACAACACTGCCGTTCTGGGTCCTGACTTCCAGACGGATATCAAATTTGTTCCCGAATGGTGAAATGCCTTCATGATCCACTACCTCTCCTCAAATTGAATCTGGTCTGCTTCTTCCTCAGCTGATAATAAGATGTCTCAGGTTCTAAATTATAGAGATATAAATGTACACATCTATACCAGATATAAATGTACACATTTATATCTGGGACACACATTCGATTCACAGACGAAACACATGTTTCATGAAATACTTGATCATATCTGTAGAGAATAACTTCTCCCACTGCTTCCTTCTAAACAGCCAGAATAGAGCTTATATTCACACCTCCTTTAGCAGTCAGCATCACAGCGTTTCTCCTACATTGTAATGAGTATCGCAGGGACTAATTTATAAAAGCATTCTGACACTAATTTATGTTTACCATCAAATCTATGCCAAAGTTGTGATCTACAAAAATTAATCTCAATGCCAGAATCCTTTCATTACAAAAAAAATGATATAAATTACTGTTTTTACCCAAGATCCAAATGCTGCATTTACATTTTCATGGATTGCATTCTTTAAAATACAAGTTAGGGAAATTCTTGTGGACAGGCTGCCCCCTCAAGGCGCCAAGGGGTTCAGTATCTTGTCCAGGGACGCTTCAACATGTGGCCAGGCTACCAACTGATCCACTGTCACCCCCTAACAGGGTCAAAAGGATCTTGGGCAGGTTAGTAAGAATAACTGCAAAGAAGTAAACTGGTATACAAAGCATCCTGTTGCACTGTAAGGCAAAGCTCTTACATCTGACTCCAAAGCAATCCAAGACAAACCACAAAATGTAGTCATGCATTCTGTGTGGCCCAGTCTTAGTGTGACACTGCTGGATTCAGTGGAAGTCCTGGCCTGTTTCCTTGTCTGTACACAGTGTGGCTGTATCTTGTTTGCTGTACAGTACTGCTGTGGGTGATCATGTGGAACCCAGACTGGAGCGCTGGCCCTGTTGTGTGTGCTGTCATCTCAGATGTGCACAGAACATTGAGGAGTCACAGATCACTACCCCTCGGGGAGATGGAGCTTGTGTGTGTATGTGTGTGTGTGTGTGCAAGAGAGAGAGAGGGAAAAGAGCTGGTTGTTATTTTACTTCTCACGTACTTCTCACCTACCTTCTTCAGCCTTGCTGTCAACAGCCTCGCTTGGCACCATTACCTGACTGGCTCAAACCTCATGAGTGCTTCACCTGACCAGCAGACGTCACATGAGCACATTCCCTGAGTATCAAAAGTCAGAAATATGTAGGGTGCCAATATTGACACGTTAACACATGGAGTTTGTCTCACTGTGCTCTTTTTCTGCCTAGTGGGGTTTTATGGCTCCCTGTTCCAACCATCCTGATAGTTGAAACTGTGCATTTCTGCCAATATCTGTATTATGTCATTTGCTGCAGATGATGTGCATAGCAAGTAAAATACAATTAAATTAATGTAATATTATGAGTAAATAGGTAGGTTATCAAAGCTTTACTGCACTTAACCATTATTTTTAATGCAAACACAGGATCAAATTTACTATGTATGATGTTGAAAGGCATGCCAGTATTATAAAAAACAACCAGAACCCCCGTCTATGTGGATCTCCTCTGTGTTTGTGCATCCTATAGCTCAGTGATTTCTGTCTTGCAGCCCCACTGACATCAGTTTCATTTCAAGCCATTACAAGCAACAATCAACTCACTCAAATGAATGACAAAGTTAGTAGGTGATGAGTATAATGGAGTATTTAGCATGAGCCAGATATTTTCCTCAAGAGTTGGAGGAGACAAAAATAGAGAAAAAAAAGTTAATATTGGACTGTATATTTTTTTCTGTGTCTGCCTCACTCGTAAATAGGCAACTGTTACATGTTTGACATAAAACCTTACAAATACTGTATGTCATTGTTCTGCTTCCACACAGTAATCCACACAGATCCATTTATGGAGCTTTAACAGTCATTTCTGCCCAGTATTTTTGTGTGTTTGAATAAATCGGCTTTAATGCATTAATTATATCTCATGTCGATAATCAAGTGAAAATATACTTTCTTAGTGTCATTTACCTATCAACACATACAGTATATTTGTTGAGACTTCAGCCCCATGGTTCATGTCACATGAGTCTCTTTAGAGATGTCACTTTGTCATTTAGCTTAGTTTAGCTTCATGCACAGCAGGCAACAGCATCCTGAATGATTTCTCTATTTTTAAGCATGTCAAGTTTCTCTCCCTGCTTGACACGTCACTGTGCTTCACAATTTGAAAGCTGTCAAGCAAGTTAAGGCCTGCTATCCCACAGGTTAAATCTGGTTATGTTTCCTTTACTGTGTTCTATCTATATTTGCAGCTCTGACTGTGTGAGTTTCTGTCTTGCTCTGGGTCAGTGTCTTTAATTATACGTCCGTGCCGACAATAGCCAAGGCTTGAGGCATTATGTTTTTGCATTGTCTGTTCAATATTTGCAAGGAGTACTTGGTGGAAATTCTTTCAAATTTGGTATAACTGTCACCTTGGACTCAGTGATGAACTTATTAGATTTTGGTGGCCAAAGGTCAAAGGTCAAGGTCACAGTGTCTTCATGTTCATCCACAGCCCATTCTTGTGAACATGACATATGAAGAAAACTTTGAAGGAATTTCTTCAAATTTGGTACAATTTATCCAATTCAATTCTAGTTTTACATTATGTCATTCAACAGAGCAGGTAAGCAAAAGCAGGAAAAGCAAAACAAATGTCTAATCTACAGTTCAATTATGCATTCAGGCAATAGCTTATAGTGTTAATTAAATATCACTTTACCTGAATGTGATCTGATTGAGAAGCCAATAAGCTGAAGAGCAAAGAAATGGCTGACTGCTTTTTGAGCTTTTTTATTATCAACAAGTCATCATTAGCAACCGCAGTGCATAGCATATTACATGCAATATCAGAAGCAGTGGCATGAAAAGGTTTTTTCGTCTGTCTCTGACTGTCCATCAGTATGTCTCACACACAAATAGAAACACGCATGCCAACAATAAAGACCAGGCAGTGATGGGTTTTACATCACTGTGAACATGAGATATGACTAATCACGATTATGCGTGAGCACTCTATTCCAGGCTGAGCGAGCCTATCACTGCATAATCGGGGGAAAGGAGAGAGAGCGAGAGAAACTCCAGACACCAGATATTCGTGTGGAACCTAATATTTGCATAACTGTGTGTCAGATAAGCAGGGAACCATTATAGCATGGCACAGCCATAACCAAGGGGCATACCGTACAGACAGCAAGGCATTGTGGGGGCTGATTGGGTGATGGTGTGTGTGGTGACTTCATTAAAGATGGAGAGCAGATGCAGAGGATTGAGAAGTTCCAGTGGAAAGTGTGTCAGACTTTTCATGCAGAAACATTGAAAGTATTTTTCTACTGTATCTGGTTTTATATACAGTGAATAATGAGCAGTTTATGACATCAGTTCTGCCTCGCGTAGAAGAAAACACCCAAAAAAGACTCAGTGGGGTATGCATACAGTTGATAGTATTGTATTGAATACTTTGCAAGTCTTATAATCCCCTTAACTCATTGCTGTTATGTTTGTTGAGTGTTTTATGCTGAAAAGCTGATCTTCCTTTTAAATCCCTGAACCGCTTAAATTTTTTTTTTTTTTTTAAAGTTCTGCAGCAACTAACTTTTAGGTCTCTGTCACAGCAAATGAGTGTCGCAGAGAATTATCAACACAGGCAGCTTTCGGCATGTCACCTCCTCTCTCAGTATGCAGCCACATGATTCTGTCTAGACAATGGTAGACAGGCAGCTGCCTCCGAGCGCACAAATTCACACACACACATGCAGACTCGCACCGCAAACACATTCTGTCCCTTTCATCTTGAGTAGTTGCTTTAGAGGACCAAAACTAATAGATGAATGTGGCCGGCTTATCAATCAAGTTGGGGGAACAGAAAATCAATAAGCACAGGCGAATGTTTAGAAGAATCTGACACATACATATAATCTTAGATGTGTGTATTTCCCTTTCATGGACACAATGATGTCCCAGGGAGATGGCAACGTGTTGACCCAAATTTCCTGTGACAAGCATTCACAGCTGCCACTTACACACTCACCCTGTCACCCTCAACCTGATAACCAGCAGGTTGCATTGTTATTATCCCCCTTTTTCTTGCACTCTTTCCTTATTTTACTACCCAACCACACACTGACACTTCCTTGCTTCTCTCTTTCTCCATTTAATTTAAACTTCCCCTTCCTTGTTAATGTCCTTACAGCCCAAACAAACACACAACACAACTCCTATTAAACACAGCATTTGAGACACAAAGGGAGCGAGCAAACAATAATTAATGAGACACAACGTTTGCTGTTTTGTTTTGTTGAGCGAATGAAAGGGCAGAGGCAAACATCTGGAAAGTCTGACGAGGGACTTTCAAGTGGGACAGGGGATGAAAGCTCAGGCATATTAACAAATGCTTTAAAAGCATCTCAGGCAAATCCATTTTTTATTGAGGAGCGGGCTCTTTCAGTGGGGCCGCTTCGCTGTGTGGAAGGTTTTTCAACTACAAATAAAGAGAATTTGTGAACAGAGCTTTGGAACAATCTAGGCCTATATTTAGAGAAGGGAATGAATCCACAGGCACAGGCAGTAATCAGATAATTAGGAAAGCAAATTAAAACAGACAGATACAGTCTGCTTGCTGGAGGCAAAGCTGAAATTCTGCCTTTCCCCCCTCTTCCTTCGTTTCATATTTTTTGTAGTCAGTTAGGTTCGTTCTTGTGTCCCTCTGCACCTTGAGCTACATCAGTGCAATCAATACTGAGGTATGTTTTCGCTGCACATCTTCACTTCAACAGTTTAATGGATCTGTGTCTGTGTGGATATTTTTGTGCGCAGCCCAAAATGATATGATGTTTCCATTATAGTATACATGTCTCTGTCCAGCTACTTTGGCCTGTGGCGCTATTTGCTCCATGGTCCGTCAAAGTCACAGGGTCAAAACTTACAGCTTGTAGCCTCAGGCTGGACATAAAGATTTGCACAGCATGACATACTTCTCCCTTCTAGTTCCAAACTCAGCGGAACAGACTCATGGCACACTATTGGTCTCCACCATGAGAAGTGTATCTTTATTTTTCCCCACTCTATCTCTTTTCATCTCAACATTTATTGCTGTTGTTTAGCACCTTTCATTAAATCTCTGGGAATAGTTTGATCTCTTCTTCTGCAACACCTGGCTTAATTTGAATTCAGGCTGATAACATAAATAGTAACACAAATTTAAAGAATCTCTCAAAAATGGTTCTCAATATGGCATTTTGTGGTAATGTAGGACCACATTGCTGGCTAGTACAAAGGTGGTAGGAGCAAGTATGTGTTCTCGACCTTTAGGAGTACATTTCTTCCTGGGCTGGTATTTATTATGTTTTATCCTAATGGCGTATTGGCTTGCTGTTTGACTCAATGTAAGGCACTTTTGATATGAGTGTCAGCTGCCTATAATTTGTTGAGCATTTATGTGCAATTATGTTTCAGTAATAACTACCACATCCATTTAATAACCTTTGAGTGACATCAAATCACAGCTTGAAATCTTGCTTTACGCTCGTTTAAAATTTCACTGACTAAGAACTGTGTTTATAAATAAATAATCTGAAATAGTGACATGAAAACATGTTTTTCACCACTTAGCTACAGTGGCAAGAAAAAGTCACATGACTTAACAAACAAAGACAATGTGCCTATGCTAATAACACACAAATACACATAATCTTTAATGTCTTTTTGGAACACACCCATTACACTAAAGTGCTGTAAAATATTTTTAAACTGGTTGAACTTCCTTTGACAGCAATTACCTCCATTCTTCCTCACAAAACTGCTTCAGCTTGAGACGTCTGGTGTGAACGACTCTCTTGAGGTCATTCCACAGCTTCTCTATTGGGCTCTGACTTGGCCACTCCATAAGACATATTTGTATTCTGTAGTAGATTTACTCCCATGTTTAGGGTCACGGTTCTGCTGCGTCACCCAACTTCCACTGAGCTTCAGCTGGTGCAGAGCCAGATACCTAAGATAACTTAGGAATCCATTTTCCCCTCCACAATGGCAAGCTGTCCAGACCCTGAGGCAGTATAGCAGCCCCAAATCTCGTTGCTCCCTGTTTACGTACAGTAATTGTACCTGAACCTTCCTGGTTAATAATGACACAGGCATTAGGAATATATTAAAGTATAATTCACAAAGATATTTCACTAAATTGCCAAGCATTTGGGTTGGTTTCCCTATCACTTCTTCCATAGTTTGAGACTAAATACATATTAAGGATCACCCTCACAAACATGTTGTGTCCATCACAACATACTTAATGTGCACTGCACAGTAAATACCATATACTTATTTTCGTACAAAGGCATAACTTACAACAGTTACTTTACAAAAATTCCCCAGAATGTTTTCCAAAAATTGCTAAACAACAAGAAATAAATAAAACCATCAATTACCTTGAAGGCACATAGCTTCTAACTTCTGCAGTGTTGTAGCTCAGTGACCAACATTAAGGGATATTGCGGTTATATAACTAGGTAATAACTAAGTATTTGTATTTTTGTGTTAGCCCTCCAAATATAAAGTTCAGTGCTGAAAAATACAATACATGCCCCATATACAGCAAGATAAATAGAGGTAAAATGTCGTGTTATGTTCACAGGGCCCTTCAACACTTTACCACTCTTTTACCTCACATACTTGCAACACAAAGTGTGTGCGTCATAAAAGTGTACTCTATTTACCGTTCCTATGTTGACATTTGAGAGTTGACCTTTGGAATCAAACGGTCGCGTAGGCAGGGACCAGGGATGGCATTAATGAGGGAATTTGGCTCACAGTGTCGATTTAAAAGTCCATTAACTTTGCAGAGCTCTCTGCATACCAACTCCACTCTGTGTTTTTCCCCAGTCTACCGCAGCTAATTGCCATTCTGGGTAGGGACGGCTATAAAAGTTCCCGTTTAGCCATGCACAGAGGTTCCTAGGTGCACCTTGTGGTGTATGAGACAATATAAGCCTTTCTCCAAATAAATAAGATAAAGGGGGAAAACTGGTCTGCAGGAGCATCAGATTCTGCATGCTGAGCAGAATAGTTAGTAACAGATGTTATCAAGAACTAAATTCTCGATCCCCCCTGTGCAATTTCCATGTTTTGTCTTTTGAAATTGTAACAAATTATCAGCAGAGAGGGATGAAGGGGTGACAGAGAGAAATAATCCATAAACAAAAATAATGATAATAGTAATAGTTATCTTAAATGTAACGCTCTTTTTTTGCTCTTTGCTGTGGAGGGAAGTTTAGATAATTTACTTGCAACTTCTTGCTTAGAAGAAAATAGACAACAGACCCTCCTTTCTCTATGTCTGCAGAAATTTAGTGTTGTCTGTATTGTTTTTTCACTTTGTTACCCACTGATACTTTGGCTTTATTTCTCATCATAATTTCACTGTTTCATTTTGTACATAGCAACCCTTGATAAATAAATACAAATATTTCCCAATGGATTATCTGCTCATGTAAATGAAAGTGTTTTGCTGTGTACAAATACTGCAGTGTTTCAGGAAAGGGTCCTGTCCATGGTGCTGAAGATGCACAGCAGCCTCTACTGAACATACGTTACTGTATGTACAGTGTGGCTGCTGTCCATGGTTCTGAAATGGCCTGGACCAATACTAGCAAAGTGCTATGACTGAAGATGTTCATTATTGTGTGCCTGGGTGTGCATGTGAATTTACAGTTTCCACAAGTGCTTGTTGTTGTGTTTGTGCTCATCTTAGACCCTTCCAGAGTCTCCTGTCTTTGCCCTGATCGCTCCCCTTCATTTCGCCTTCACTGAGGGGAAGCCATGTGTAAAGATGCAGTTCACCCCATACCCACAACTAGACAAATAGCACAAACAGCAACACTAGTTTCCACTGCAACACACTCTATTAAACCAAACTGCGCAGCAGTCATGAAAGTCTGCATACACTCTTCAGTGAACGTAAGACACATATTGTTTCTAGGAATTCACTATTGTTAGATATAGTCTTATAACTCTGATCTTGTTTTTACTTGGGCAAAATGTCCTGAGGGAAACCACAGTATCATTCTACTGTGAAAGACTTTTATAAACACCTGTATAATTTAAAAAAAGGCACAGTGTTCATGTCTTAGAATAAAGCTATTTTCCTGAAGGTTGACACTGTAACTGACAGCAGTAAATTGCTCCCAGCAGGTAACTTTTTTTTCCATATTCCGTCAAGCTTTTGGGGTATATTTTCCATCAGCAGCAGATGTTTGTGAATCCACATGGATGTCTGAATGGCGTACTCTGCTCACATTATTTGCCACAAAAACAAGCAAATTGAATCAACCACTTCCAAACATCTTCGCAATACCCCGTGTGTGATTTGGAACTGATAGGATTCACATGGGATAATAGAGACCTACAGGGGACTTTTGCAATGGAGAGGATGTGGGACATAAAGAAAAGAGCATACAAAGGAGGACTGAGCTGACAACATAGCCCCACCATGAAGGCTAAGGATGTCTCATAGTTTGCAGCGTCTGTGACTGCAAGCCAAGTGTGTAGTAGAAAATACGACTGTATTTGGATCTTTTTAACCCCAAATGGAGTTTGGTTTTACCATGTTAAAGCCTCTTCCTCTATTTCTCTCAATGTAAAACACTGACAGTGACAAGGGTAAGAAGTAATTAGTCTGTTGCAAGAAGTTTTTTGATAGTGGCATTTCTTCCTTCCGAGCCCATCTGCTGCCATGAACATACGTTTCTTTCAGATGAATAAGGCTTTTGAACCAAAGTGAGTAGTGAATAAACATCTCTGACAAAGTACGTCTTACTAAAAGATACAGCAAGCACTCTTAGATGTGTTAGACTGGCTTTAGTAGATAAGTTTAAAATTAAATAATATTGTACTGCACCTGATGGTGTGTGTCTACTCTGTCATTATGGAAGCCATACATGCCCCAGAGATTACCAACAAGGGGTACTACCACCACCCCAGGGGAAACTTCTGCACTTCTTCAGGGAGGTTTGTGGAAAGACTGTGGAGTAGCTCAACTAATTAAAAAACAGAAATGATGATTTGATTAAAAAACGACTTTATCTTACAAAGTAAACACCCAGTTAGTACAAATTACTGCTGATGTCTAGTAAATTCACTGTGGCATTAAGTAGGAAATTACCAGCAATGAACTCCCACTGACCTGAGGCAACTAAGGTTGGCAATTTTCTATATTTTTATTTTTGTCAACAAATCCCATAAATTTACTAAAACCACAATGAACTGTGTCTACTCACTGTAATGTCTGTGAAGAACCTGATTTTAGCTTATCCCTCTGTGTCATAGAAACAAATAAGCAAAAATGTGACCTTAGTATTCTTTCTGGAAAAAAGAGCTTTAAAGGCTCAAAATGAACATCACTTCTTTCTTGCAGAAATCCATTTCAGAGACAATAAAAACTGATGGTCACACTGAGCTTTTGGAGCCTAGTTTTGAAAAAAGGTCACATTTTTTGTGAGGAAGAAACATGTCACTGAGTGCAGCAGTGTGACTAACTGATGTGTTTTTGAGCAATGATGGGGCTCTACGTCATGGACAAATAAGTTAAAATCAGGGTCTGGATTCACGTACATTACAGTGACAACGGTGTCTTGTCCAAGGTCACTTCAACAAGTAGACTTGGAATCGAACCGCTCACCCTCGGGTTCATAGACAACTGCACGACCCACTGAGCGTTACATTTAAGATAACTATTATTATCACTGACTAATTAGCAAAATAGTTAAATGTAATAGATAAGCATTTCAAAAACACAGGGGAATAATAAATAGTTGAAACTGTTGAAATAGTTAGCTACATGCAAACATTTAAAATAGCTAGCTATTAGCCAACCATTGGCTTGTATATTTTCCCTAACTCTGCTCAACAGCATATTCATTTATCAAATATTGAAAATGCTCTTTGAGTCCATTTATGCAGTTGACTTACTGCACCAGGCTATGTACTTTCATTGGCTTCCATCACCTTCTTTAATTTGGACATCATGCTGTCTGGAATATTGGATTCAAAGAGTGAGGTGGGGGGTAGGATTGATGTGTGTGCGAGTCGGGGGTTTAGACAGAGATGGTAAGAGGTTTAGGAATAAATTGCAGCTAAAGCAAGAGGGAGAAAAAGTAAGGGAGGGGAGAGAGACAGAGAGAGAGTAATGAGGGGAAACCTGCCGATATCTGATAGAAAAATGGTGAGGCCACCGCTGTCATTGAGAGTCAATTTAAACTCCACACATCCATTAATCCCATTGGTGTAATAACCATAGCCTCCTCCCTCCTTCTCTCTCCAGCTTGAGCATCCCTGCTTCATTCCCCCTGTTTCTCTATTGACGGATGGAAAGCAACACGCAGTGTGCCGAGAGGGTCCTGATAACAAGGCTTCCATATCAAGTTGCTCCATTATTGAGATGCAGAGAGGTATCAAGATCTCTGGCTTTGTTGTCTGAGTTTGTCACTGTCTCAGATTCAAGGCTTGATGCTGAGAGGAGGGCAACACAGGGATGATGGGTGTTATAAAAAAAGGAGGAGAGGGAGGGGAACAGAGGATGGATACTTATGAGGAAACAAAGCAACTCAAGTGGTACTGAGACAACATTTTGGGGCTCAAGAGATGATCCTGGAGCAGCGAGAGGAAGAAGAAAAAAAAAACATTGAGGGCTTTTACTAAGTCTTCTTTGAGTCTCAGGTAAAGAGACATGCAGTGTTTTATGTGCTCCTTCAGAGGGGTGGGTGGGTGGGTGGCAAGATCGGGTAAGGGATAAATTTCCTATTCAGTCATAAAGTGAAAAATCTGTAGCTTGAATTATTTATTCATGGATTTCAGGGAGGAACAGTAAGAGACACACAGGGTACAGAAAAGAGAATGAGAGGACTGAAGGGAAGATGAGAATCTCTTGACAATAACACAAGAAACTGACTCCATTTGTCATCTCTTTCGATGGAAATGATTTTACTTGCCGTGAATGCAGCTGACCTTTGTTTTACACGTCCCCTAAGTCGGTGTCAGAACATTTATCAATGTGAACCAGGAGTTCTGAGCTAAAAATGGAGATGTTCAAACACAGAACTTGTCTCTCTGGAGATGCTTGCATTTGTGAGCTTTTACAGTAAATGAATGGGTTGAAAAGTGCCACTATTTATCCTGTGTTACCTGGTGGTCGCCATTAAAATGATGTCTGGATTTCAAAGTCTTCCTTTGTAACTTTTCTGCCACGTCGTTGGCTTTGATGATCATGGAGAATCACAAGAAAAGTGTAGATCTTGTGGAAATGCATTGTGAATGTAATGGCGGCTTTGTTCCTTGAGAAGGCACATTTAAAGGGGATTAGCTGTGTGGAGACAGGATCCCCCTCCCACAAGCCTTTGATGCCTAATGATGGGCGGGCGTTTGGATTGATCTGGCACTGTGTGCGCCACATGAAAGGGGAGTTTTAGACAGGGATCTGCTGCTTTCCTCTAGAGGTCTTTCCTTTCTCCTCCATCCATCCATCCATATGTCTGTTCTGGATCTACCTTTCAATCTTGTTGTGTTTATCTGCTCCCAGGCCCCTCTCTTCATCTATTTACTCTATTATCGATCAACATATCCATCCACTGAAAAAAAGCCACCTCTCTGATTTGCTTTATACCCATTAGCGGTGAACTCGTCACAAATTGTTGTCATAGTCTTTTATTTATTGGTCCTCCCAAACTCTTACCCTGCTCTGCTCTACGTTGCCCTTTTCCTTCATCATCTCCTCATGTGTTCCTCTAGTCTCATTTTAATAGAGTATCCTGGGAATTTCCCTTTTCAATTAACTGTTCAGGTCATGTTCAAGCGCTTGCTCCCTGTGCTTACTCGAGCTCCTCTCCCTCTCTTCCTTTCTCTTGATCATCCTCTCTCTGCAGGGAATTATATGCTTCTAATCCATCAATTAAGAATATCAGTGCATCGCTTCTCTGCCCCATTAGGGGCTATGTCATCGTATGACTAAGTATAAAACCCCTCCACTCATCTGAGCCCTAAGCAATATAAAATACAATCTGATCCTCTCACTTTCTGTATTTTAGCTTCACATTGTGCATCATGTGCTCCAGGGATCTGTCATGCATGTCAAACCTTAAACTTTAAGAAGCCCAATTTGTAGGTCTGGATGTGTTGAAGTATATTTTTTTCAAAAAACAGAGTGAGAGAACTAAACTATTCAAAGTCATGTACAGGAGATCTTTTCTGGGTAATTAATTTGCATCCTACCTCTTCTTTAAGCCTTCAGCTCCATGGTTGTCATCTAGATGAATAAACAGCCAGCATTACTCATTTGCTAGTGAGGAGCACACACATCACAAAATTAATAACAAAACCCCAAAACACAGCCCCAGACTAATAAGGTGCTTGGTCTTACTTGCAAAAAAAATCAAGATAAAGGTTAAAAGTTCTGTAACAATATTCAGGTTTATAATTTTAAGTTTTTAGATGCTGTTCATTTGTTGAACACGTGAACTAGTGCAATTGCTAATGCAGATGTCTGTTCTACATCCCTGATGATTGCAGGATCACACAGTTGAAAATAATGAGTTCTTGTTTACTAGTGGTTCCAGGCAAAAGGCTTTGATTTCTGCAAAAGTTGCCCTCTCTGAGTTTATATGCCGCAGCCACAGGTGAACTACTGTAGAGCGATTTGTAAAACATTGCAGATAATAACTAAGCATCACTCTCAGGCTGAGGAAGAGAGATGGAGAGACATGGGATTCATCTGATCGAACAAAGAACTATTTGTTGTGTTATGGTTGTAAAAGATTAATGCGCTGCTGAGTTAGAATAGAGGAGTATTTGCTGAGACAGTTTTGGATTGAATTTGGTGCAATCCACTACTATTGCGTCACTGCACGCCCACTTGGATCACACAAACAAATCACCCACTCAGCTGTCTGCTGTCTAAAGATCTTAAACACATAAACCTACCCAGGGGAACAAAGCACAAAGCGCTCCACTCGCTCCCGAGATGGGGCTATAAATATTTCACGGCCTTAGCCCAGCCCTTAGGTGAGCGTGCCGGCCTGGCAGACTGTGCACTAATTGAAAAGGAAAGGGCTACACTGATTGTGCAAGGCTGTTTCTTTGAAGTCGGCCCCCTCCATTTTAAATCTTTAAGTAGTACCTATCTGAGTCCTTCTGCCTCCAAAGATGTTGCTACCTCACAAAGAGAACACAAATACTCAGACAAGGCTCTGCATTGTGGTATCAGCAAAATGAAACAACTTAATTCACAACATTTCTATTCATAAAGGAAAGCAAGGCTGTTGTAATGAAATAAATAATTCATGCTATTGGAGCATACCATCTATGGGGACAAATTAAGTTAATGACACGTAGGCGATGGGTGATTGTGAGATGGGGAAAAGGTGGGGTTGCACTTCCTTCCTGGCAGCCGGGCGTACCAGTACAGCACCTCTGGGTAAAATACAAAGAATTAGTACAAAGAATGAGAGAATAGCAATTAGAGGAAAAAAGTAAGACAAATGTTATGTTGTATAAACAGCTATAGAACATATGCCAGTTGTCTGCCATTTGGTCCCATTCTTGTATGCTATATAAATAACAACCTTGATTTTGGTCAGTTTTGCTAAGCTTTTGGTTAAGTTAAGAGTCTGAACTTCATCTAGTTTGCCTTTGTGTCTGCTTGGGTCCTTTATCCTATTGTTATGCTCAGGAAAGATGGGTTCCCACCTTAGGAACTTAACTAATTGGTTACCTGGGGTTTCCTGAAACAACCTAACCTGAAGTTGTGAGGTTAAAGTGGTCAGTTCGGGTTTACTTTTCCACTGAGTTTGTGTTATGCCAATAGTTCCCAGAACCTGGGCATTAGATACACTAGATACATATATTAACTACATAGCAACATAAGCAAATAAGACTGGCTGTGTGAAAAGTAGTATTGTAGTGCAAACATGTGTTTGCCTCTTTTTATGCTACCAAGGGCTAATTTATGTCTTCTTGGAACTTCTTTGTGTGAATGTGAAAGTGCAAAAAGGAATGATCGATATTTAATGAAAGTACTCAAAACTCAAAGATGTGCAACTTGTAATAAGGGGTTACAAGTAGAGATGTCATAAGCTAAAGAGTACCACTGATAGAGGTTTAAGTCAACATGTGAAAAAACATTAAATGTAGTTATGGTGGATTTTTAGACTCGGATTGATTTGTTGCTCTTGTTTTACTGTAACTACTGATGCCAATTAATGGCCAATCCTTCATGTGCTCAAAATCACACAAGCATGCACACACCGCCCTGAAGTTAGTAGCAAATCTGTAATCAGGAAGAATTCAAATCTTCGTGTCACTCCATCTTCTCCTCTGCTCCTCTTTCTCTGTAGCGGCGCTGTATAAAGATCTGCTGACAATGTGCCAGCTACCCCTGCGAGACCAACCGTAGAATTGGGAAACTCTCTATCTTCTTTCTCTCAATCTCTTTCTCCTTCACTCACCAGCTGCTCTTTCCTCTGCTATACTTCTGTTTTACATCTTCTTCCACTCCATACTCATTCCTAATTCTTCCTAGTTTTTACTTAAACTCCCACTCTTCCCTTCCTTGCAGAGATGAGTGTTGAAAACGCCAAGGTAAGGGAGAAAGGGTGCATTTGCTGCAAGGGCAGTTGAGGGGTTGAGCTGAGGAACATTTAGTGCTGATAAAGAAGAAGCAAGTTAAGTGAAGTGAAGTATGGGAAGAGGAGAAACAGGCAGGTGAGAGGGGAGGTGTGTGTGTTTTCCTCCCCCAGCAGAAGTAGCAGGCTGAGTTGCCAGAACCTTAGAGAGCGTAGTCTTTAGAGCCTCTTTTTGAAGTTGAGCCTGAGGATTACTACTGTTGCTTCCTCAGCAGTGGCAAACCAGTGTCTGATTCCGGAGATGAGGGGAGAGTGTAGGAGGCAGGGTGCTGAGAGAAGAGGAGTAAAGTTAAAACCTTTGGGAAATGGTGAACCCATGCAGCTGAAAGCAACCAGTGTGCAATGACAAAAGCAGGAGAAAGATACAGAGAAAAGAGGGTGGAGGTGTGTGAATCGTGCTGACAAATGCTCACTTGGTTCGTGCAAAGAGAAGATTCATGAGTCACTCATTAGTCACAAGCTTGTTCATTATTTAACACAATTCCCCAGAGATGCTAGGTGAGCATGTTCACATCCAAGGCTCCTTTAGAAGTGTCACGCATTACAGTACCATCATACGCGAACTCAGTTAACATGGCAAAAATTGAAAAACAGTGCCAAGAATCCCTTAAACAGTATTTACACCACTGCATTAAGACAAGATCTGCCCATGTTGTGATCTGATCTTTAGGTACAATTTACTCTAGGTAAAGAACTGGTAAAAAAACAGTGTGGAAAGAAAATAGTCATCTTAAGGGGGAAGGCTATGCTGCCATTTTCAAGCATTTCACAGTGTGTGGAACAGCTATACGTTGCGTCATTGCAAAGCACAAGGAGACAAATTCTGTTGGAAACAAACCTGGGCATGATCGAAATTGCAAAATTTTCTTCTTGATATCAACAAGAATCCACAGATCTCTCCCGAGATGATTCTTTACCAAACAAGAGGTCATAGAATTTTGAAAGATTTGCTTGAGATAGTAGAAAAGTTTGAGCTAAGTTTCTACTTGTTTGGCGCCTGTACAAAACTGTACAGATTGCATTTTTACACCTGTACTCCATTTACACCTAGCATTAACCTCTTTAACTCCAACAGGGCATCTGTGTCTATTACTCGGCACTTTCTCACCTCACTACATCATAAACATGTGATGTGCATTTGGATACTCTGTCTAAATAAAATGTAAATACAATGTGTAAATATGCACAAAATGCATTGTGATCAGCTCTTCAGCAGGTGTAAATATATTTCTGACAGTGTGGCTGCAGACTAGGATGCCTACTGCACTTGTTTCTGCTAGCTCAACCCAGCCCGTCAAAAGCTACATGGTGCAGGAGTTTCTAGTAAGTCTTTGCAAAAAGTGGCTTAAAAATGAACAGTATCTATCGATGGCATTGCATCTTTTGACTTGGGATGTTCCATATTTGTTGACATGTATGCCAGCCCATCTTAAATTTTGAATAATGTTTCTGAATATTAACACTAGCACTAGCTATATTGCAATCACATTGCAAGCCAGACCATTTCCAGATGCAGTGTGCTGTGCATACATTTACACCTTGCATTAACATGTTTATCTTTATCCAGGTCACTCAGATGTATATTGCATATTAATGCCAGGTATTAATGGGGTTTTAATCAAGCTCTGTGCAAACAGGGCATAAGGAAAGTTACTTAACAATTTGACTTTACATCTATCAGTACCAGTATACTGGCGCAGGAGGAGAATTCAGGGCTAAGAAAGATAGAGATGAACAGACACTGCTACATCTGACAGAAAAACTGAGGGAAGGTTGGAGAAGGAATGGGGTTTCTGAGATAGATTGAAATCATCCATACGCCGCTCACTTCAGTGTCCACGGGCATGACACAAAACAAAGCATAATGGGCTAGAGGAGGTCATGTGTGACAGAGTATGGAGAAGCCACAGGGAAGGAGCCAATGTTGAGAAGATTGTGGATGGAGAGAATAGCTATAACTCAGGAGGAGACAGGAAGGGCATCTGGAAAAAGAGATGGGAGAGTTTTTGAATATTGTTCTCTGCCTGATAACATCAGTTGACGTTATTAGTGGATATCTTTTAATATCGGTTCTGTCACCTTAATTTACATTCCTGACTGTATTGGCAACATGGCAGCAGAGCTAATGAATTCAACTGTGAATGAAAGAGTGAGAGGCAGCGAGGACAGAGAGAGAGATAGAGAGAGAGAGACTCATCCTGTGAGAAGAGCACATCGCATACTCCTCCAACTCCTTTCCTGACTTGAAAATGAGTCACAGTACTCTGCTTGACTAATAAAATCTACAGCAAGTGTTATACTGTTTCTTCTTGTTTAACACCAAGGCAGAGTGTGTTAGGTCATAACAATGAGGTGGTAAAGATTTTAAATATACTCCCCTTGTGGATCTGATACGGTTTGTTTCCTGCATACACCAGCAGAGGGGGGTAATGATACATTAAAGAGGCTGAGGCTACTTCATAGCTGCCACATTTCATAGAAATTTGGAATTAAGTGAAAAATACTGTAATCATGCCCCCCTTTGTGTTCTTCAAGCTTTTGCGATTGTGACTTTTAAGGTTACATTTAGCTGTGTTTATTAGACTTGCTTGTTTTGCTTGGGGTAGTGGCTCCTCTTACTTTGAACACCAACAAGAGGGTTTAGTAGTCATTAAGTCAGCAAGATATCAAGGGAAGGAGGAGCGTGTTCCCAACTTAAAGCTTTTCAGAGGTGAGGTGGAGTTGGGATAATCCAGTCAAAAACACGGCTCATGCTGGGCCTCTGCCAAACCCTCATGCTGACTTTCCCCTGAGTAGGCTACGTGTGCAGCCTGTTTGTGTGAAAAGGTGTGTGAGTGTGTGTGTTTGGAGGGGTTCTTAGAGTATTTGCAGAGCGACTGGAGTGCATAACACTGACAACATACGAGACAGATTCAAGCAAAGCAGTGCTGACATGCAAGATGATGCGCTGCTCAAGCTCACGATGCATCCATAAACAAATCAATGCTGAATTGGTGACACTTCAACTGCAGCAACTCTAAATATACAGTAGTTTAAATGCTAAAATATGTGCAAATATGACATTTCTTAATGTACAGAATGATGATTATTATGTTTTTCAAAAGTGGATTCACCAGAAAGTCAGTCAACAATTGTATTAAGTGTGTATGGTACTTTTCTTCCTGATCTGATTGAAAATTGCAGTGGCTAGGTGCAGGCCAGGGGTTGCCAAACACTGTCAAGTCAGAGACTAATTTCTGTTATACACCCACCAGTCCCCACCCCCACCCCCAACCCTCCCGCGCCCTCTTTTAAACTAAAAACGCACTGTTAGGACTGCATTTTATCATGATGGAAAAAAGGGTTGTTTCCATAACAACCAGAGGCCACTATCTCTACACAGTACTTATGCCCAACACTCCCAGAGACTCCCACAATGCATTCAAGGTGTTCCCATACTGACACTTAATGATCACACTACCTCCAACACTATTTCTTGTCTTTTTTATTGTGGTTGGTGGTGTTATAGATTATTAAAAGAGACGCCTGGTTTATTCTATTTTTTCTTGTTGTCAAAAAAATCCCATGACCAAACTTTGCAAATGTCTTTTTTTGCCTTTTATTATATTATATTATATAACTTTTATTGCAAAATCAAAATCCATCTTATTAAATATATCCAGGAGGAACTTCTTTATTAAAAATTAAGGAGGTCAAATCTGAGTATTATAAAAAAAAAAAATTCTGTCACAATGAATAAAGCTACCAAGCCTCTTTTTATAGGTCGATCTTTGTATTATTGAGCTACGACTTCTACCCAGAATGCTTGTTGTAATGGTACAAGTTATTATTAGTTATTATATGAGATTCATACATGGGGATATAAAAAATGTTAGGACACGCTCATGAGAAAATGTGATCCAAATGGACACTGTCTGTATCTGCTAAGAGTGTATCCACCCAGTAATAATATTTAGAAGGGGTAATTTTATGCTTTTTCACATTTTTAGTCGTATCCTCAATATCAAGACATTCTCTGGATCCTCCCATAAGTCCTATATACAAATGTCGTCAGTCCACATACGGACCTCCATTTTGGGTCCACACAACAGCAAAAACACAATCATGCCCACAAATTTCTTCCACCACTGAAAAAAAATATTCATGTAATTACTATTAATTGTTTCACTTTCTTGTTGTACTAAACTGAACTCATAAGTCACAGATACACACAGATACACACTCACCTGCCTACTGAAAAAAACAACCATTTCTGCATTCTAAAATCGTCTCTTCTGTGAAATAAATTAGGCCTGTGATGTATGTTGTACATGTAAGACATACGTAGTTGATGGTGCTGTGATTAGCCTAACAGGTGCACGCTACATGATGAAGATAATCGTAGAGAGTTAATTAGCATTAGCATACAGTACGTCTTGATCATGTAGGAGTGTTGTTTTCATTCCTCCTGTTATGGGTGGGGGAAAGAGGTGGAAGCTAGTGTGTAGCCGTAGGATATGAGGTAATTAACTTATCTAACAGAGACATGTTGTTGAGGCTCCTCTTCCACAGAAAATTGGCTTAGACATTATTTTTACACCCCATATAGGCAAATGGAGTTTGAAATAATACCACTGTAATGGGGACAATATAAGTGTGTATGACTAAAATAGATATTCATTAACTAGTAGTATCTTTGCTGGGATATATGCAATGGGAGGAAGGGGTGGGAAGGTATCGGAAAATTATAAAATATGCGTTGTATTTCTTAACATAATTAAACCCCTACATGCATCTTCTCCAAAATAAAATAGTGTAGTGCAAAATAGCTAAAAATAGTGACACCAGCAAGAGCAAAAGGCATTTAAGTTAATATGCTCAGTCTGCTGAAGTTCTGCATCAAATTCACATCAGTGCACTCTGCAACTACTGTGGAGGTTGTAAACAGTGAACCCAGTCCATGGGGGGTACCAGAGTATGATGAATGTATTGGCGCAGCCAACTCCGTGTTGCTCTTGTTCTCTCCAGTCATTCGGAACATCAAGCGCTCGCCGGTGTTCTCTATGACTTTGCTCCAGTGGATGTAGGTGTACGCCGCTGGCGAGTTTCAGTCACCTAAGGAATTCCCAAAAGTAGGGCCAAGCCGAGGCAGCTTGGATTCCCTTTGGATTTGTCCCCACTCTGGCTTTGATGCTTCTTAATAAAAAGTAGCACATAAAGATTTATTAAGCAACCGAGCCAAATATATTCCAGTTATTTTGGTCTGCTGTCCAGAGACGCCCACGCAAATCTCTCCTGCAATAGGATTTTGTTTCTCTAGACATCCTTGAACAAACCAGTGAAGCTGAATGTGTCCTCTCATTGTAAGCAGAGCGTTAGATAAATACATAAACTTCACATAAGCTGCAAATAGCATGGAAATGTTTCAAGGGGCAAATACAGAAAACACAAAAATATTTATCTGAATGTCATTACTAAGTTAAAACAATTAGAAAACTTAGATAGCAGTTAAGTTTTCAACACCACAGACAGTTGATTTTTGTAGCTTCATGAGTTAAAGACTTTGGCACAGAATGCCTCTCTGGAAATATTTCTGTTATCTGTGCTATTTGGAGTGTTTCTTTATTATTATTTTTTTTCTCTATTTGCAGTGTATAAAACAAAAATATAGGACCAGTGTCTAAAATATGTAAATATGTATTTGTCGTAGACTAAACCGACTGTACAATGTACAGTAGTTAAAATTAGCTCAACCTTAACCAGTTGTAAATGCTGCTTACATATTTGAGGAAATAGTTTGATGTTTTATTTACTTTGTGGTGATGAGTTAGATGCGAAAATTTATACCACTCTCATATGTTCATCATCTAAAAGGTTACTGATCCGGTTAGTTTAGCTTAGCACAAATACTGGAAACAGCTAGCCTGGCTGTTGTCCAAAATAACCAAATCCACCTACCAGCTCCTCTAAAGCACACTAATTAATTAACACGGCACAAATCCTTTGTCTTATCAGCGCCAAAACCAAAGTATAGACAGCAGCAAATCACAGGTCCCTCTGTTTCCTAAGATAACTGACTGCAGGCTGTAGCTTAATTTTACAGACCAGTTCGGAAGTGGTATCAGTCTTCTCATCTTATATGTACCCGAGGAAATTTGGACTGAGGTACATAATCTATATCTTATGCTTTGTTCACCACTGTGCGTCAGATACAAACACTGAGAGGGCAGTTACACAACTGGTGATTTAGTTACCACAAGGAGCTTAGGTTAAACTGCTAGGCTGAGGACATCCAGCTTCTTTTTTATGAGATGTTTTGTTGTCCCAGTTCTTTCTTTTGTGTCTCTTTCCAGTGATGAATTCACAGGCCTGAAGTGCCCTGAGGCTAAACAAAGGTCTGGCATAACAGAGAAGAGACCCATTCCCGTAGTAGTGATTAAATGTCACATATTTTTTCTTTGCTCTTTAGAAAATATTAAGAATTTGAAAAACTTATTAAACCTCCTCACTTTCTGCCAGGTGCAGCTGCTGTGGACCTGAGGTAACCAGGGTCTTTCACATCCTATTTCCAAACAAATAAAAAGTAAGACTGAATTGAGAACCACAGCTGTGCAGTAAAGTATGTGCTTATCTATACCCAGCTGTCATCTATAATCAGACTCTGCTGTGTTGTTATAATGGACCTGATTTACCGGAGCTCTTACAGTGTTTGGCAGCTTGTCTCATGTTACAGACAGGCAGTGTAGGAGGCGGATGGACCCCCATGCTGCTTTGCAATCTGAGCAGGATTTCCATTTGACCTCACACGTTAACCCTGGATTACTCAACATATTCTTGGTCATGTTCAGATTTTCAAGACACACCACCTCAGAGACAGCGTTGCCTCACTTTTAAAGAGAAGTGAGGCAGAATAATCCATATCGCTGCAGTAAAGTAAAGACAAACTAGTGGACAGGAGTGAGTCAGGATAAGAGGAATTGCAAATTGCCGAATTTCAAATAATTTGCTACGTACTTCACATTAGTTGTGTGATCTACAAGACATTACAAAAGATACTGAATAGTTGTAAAAACCATTGCAGTAGTGCAAACCCAACAATCTGCTATTACTTATTAAAATGTTTATATGTTTTAAATACTCAGGACTCATAAATGCAATGTGTACAGTAATAACTGTCAGAACCAGACCTGTATGGTGTACATGCTCACAGAGACAGTGTGTTACTTTGACATTAGATGTCAAAATAGCCAACAGGCTATTTGATGTTACTTGTCTGACTAAAGTTACAACAGTAACTGTCGTTTTAGTGTTAATTCATTTCATCATTCAGTTAATTTAATATAGAAAATAGCATAGCTGCGAATTCACAACTTAATTGGAATAGCCTAATACTGAATTTCACTAAATGCCAAGGACAGAGCTGCAGCCCACACTAAACAGTCTTGAATTTGCACTTTGCGTGTAAACATCCTATTTTTAATCTGATACAACATGTGAAATTGTTTTTAGAAAAATTGGTTTTGTAAAAATATGGCATATTCTACCACTAAGTTTAACAAAAATATTCCACCTCTTGTGTACCTTAAACACCATAATATAATCTGCAACTTTAAGGTCTAGCTAATTAATAAGAAGAAATGGTCCATGTTTGGAAAATATTGCAGTCACGCTTCACAATGTTCAGTCACCTTCAGTACTTGAATTATGATTTATTTTAACTATGGTAAACTGAAAAGTCGTTTTTTATAGTCAACAAGGAGAAGCTCAGTTTATGGAATAATTTATGTGGGTGCTTAAAGGTAAAGTATGGACTTTTTAAAATTATTTTTAGTGGAAATGTGCTCCACAACTTATCTGGAATATATCTGGATGTGATTGTTGGATGTGAAGGCGGCTTTGACCCAGACTCATTGAACAGTCTGGTAGCAGTGCAGAGAAATTCCTTCCTAAAGGTTTTTGAGCGAGGCTCCCCCTTCTAATCAATCAGGGAAGACTAATTATTTCTACTAAACTGGTAAGTTTTATAGCTTCTTATTTATTGTATTTGGATAAGGTTAGTACCTGAAGGGCTGTGAAGAGTGTATAAGAACTAAGACACGCTAACACTTTCCCCCTACATAAAGGAGCTGTAGTGGTAGCTAAGAGTAGTTACGGTAATGTTTTCATGACTAACAAAGGCATATGCAGATTTAACATTTGTTCTTTCTTTTTCTTTTACATAAATTGACTTACAACAGCAGCCTGCACAGGTGATCTGTTCCATGACGATGGTTATTCCACTAGCATCCCCATTCTCAGTCCTGCATACCATCCTCCTTCGATTGAAACAGCCGTCAATGAACCCAACACCAGATGTTTTTGAGCAGCTGGAAAATCGTCAATGTGGGTGATGAGATGTGGCCTGTAACCAGGGTATAGTTGTGTCTCAATCTACTGTGTATAGAGTTGGGACCACGATACAATCATTAGACCACAACAACGTTGTATACGCACAATGTATACAGCACATCATATCTGATATCTGATCAGTTTTTACTGAATTTTAAAAAATGATATAATCATAACAAAACACCATATGGCTATAGCTTTTTCCTAAGCAAAACACTGCTAACATATTTACTGTACATCAGTTGCTTAATCTTACACTTAATATTCAGCTGTGCAGCTACATATGTGTTGGATGTTCTGGTCTCTTATGGTGTTCAGGCCAGGTTTTGAGCCCTGAGCTGGCAGCAGAAAGAAGTAAGTATCCTTTCAGGATTTTGCCTGATACCTTCGTATTTTTTCTGGTGTCTGCTTATCGTGCTGGATCCCAAAACTCTCAAAAACATTAATATATAGTCTTCTTCCCCCATGGCCTCTCTTGGGGGCTTACATCATCAGCTATGACTGCCAAATTAGTTAGGAGCTTCACCTGAACTGGAGCACATCTTTTTTGCTGTTTTTCTTTCTTGGGAGATATGTAAAAACATGATCAAAACTTGGTAGCAACCCAACATATTGCTCTATGTATTTACGATTTATAAGTAGCAAAGACTTATTACCTGTTTGAACTATTTTCTTTGCATTCCCAAAGGTAGTCTTTAAGTTCCAACATGATGGAGCTATAGTTCTTATCATTTTGTTAATTTGGGTGTAGGGTTCATTTTTCATAAGCTGTTATTTGCTCTTGGCCATCCTTCACACACTAAGTCCCTCCAAACTAACATCAGTTTACAGTGTTAACTAAAGTTTGACAAAAGTTGAGGTAGTGCTGAAGTAAAAAGGAAAATGTAATGTGAGAAAGCTAAATATAACAGAAGCTTAGATTTTTCATGGCTCTTAACAAATACCTCACTATCATGCTTTAGGTTACATTTAGGGGCTGGTCCGTCCACTAGCCTTTGCCTCCTCATTCTATCCACTTGCTCTACAGTAGGAAGCCTTTGGGGTTAAAGAAGATAGGCTTTGTTGATGCTGGAAGTAATCCTTTCAAAATGGCCTAGGCTGTTCACACTGGAGGTAGCGAGGCTGTCCCTGATCATCCAAGCATGGATGCAGCCAGGGTGTCAATAGTTGCTTTGCTCAGCAGCTGGGTGAGGCTGCCTAGTTGTATATGTACCCCATTTAATCTCACCTGCAAGGCTCACTCAAGCACTGTGGCCAACTTTATTAGATCTGGCCTCTCTAGTCTTTCCTTTAGGACAGTATGTCAACAGGGGGTGCAGTGGAAACTTGACCAAATTGGCCCTTGAAGTCATCAATCTATGCTCCATTTTCTTTCCAACTCCCCTGCCTACTTTGCCTACTGTTAAAGGTCAGATAAAGGTCAGAATTCTACACACCTGAATGTGCAGCTCTTTCTGCACTGAGGTAATCTGGTCTATCAAGACACTATCTTCTGACCTGTCTCATTTGGCATCTTGCCATTCTCTAATACCGAAGGGTTACAGTAAATGTTCCAACATCTACTGATAATAGTGAAAAATACATCAGCTACATCCTCCTCCGCTTTTTCCATAACATATGCCAAACATATCAAAAATATCTTTCTACTTACTACTAGCTCTACTTCTGGGAAACCCTTTGTCACACATTCCTGCTTTATATCGGTTTAACATGTCATATCTAAATACGTACCTAAATTACTTTTACGTTGGGATCAAAAAAGGACAACCTTATAAAGTTAGATTATTTCTCTAATGCTCACAGCACGACACAACATCATCAGTTCAACTAAAAAAAAGGTTGCATTTGTTTTGTTCACTGTATTGGGAGAAGTGTACTTCACTTTCATCTCTTACTGTGGATGAGCAATTTGATCATCACCAAAATATATTTATTTAAAAATTGCATTGATGTCAAATGCACAGATGTATGAATGCACACTTTACATACAGCATGTGAGTAAAAAGGAATAAAATGCTAGCCCCAAACTTTACATCTATCATCTATCTACATATCTACAGTTACTTTGCCCATTCCAGGCAGGATTTCACTTTTCTGTAGAAACTGTACCAAAACCAGTGTGGGGGGTCCATACTGACTCTTTTTTAAGCTGCCTTGAGAGAAGCTTGCAGTTTACTTCCTATACAACTAAACTACAATCACAAATGTGTTTTTGTAGGGAACATAATTGCAACCAGACTACATTTTCTGTTAACATATTGATTATATTTTCCCAATTAATGTAAATGACAAGTCGCAAATAAGTTGATACTTAACATATCAGTAAAATGTAAACGGGCAATATATTTTTGTCTACCAAAATGTCCCATCGACAAAATCCTGTTTTTGCTTCGGTTAAAATATCCAGTGTGACTCCAGTGTTATTAAAGTTTTTTATGGTTGGGTTGAGGCACCACAGCACTGGGTTAAGGTCAGGCTGGGTCACTAGACGAAAATGTAACATTCCCTTCACACACACATCTGCATTAAAGTTCAAACCAAAACAGTACTTTTGTACTTAGGTTAGGGTTTAAGTATGTTGATGATTACATGTGCTTACATTCGGCTTCGTTTGAGCAGCGTGCTTCAGTGACATAATTATATGCTGGAGAATTGGGAAGACATAAATTATGACACTATAATGTGCACATTTTTGAGAAAGGCAGAAGAAGCAGGTGGACAGTTTTTTTGGTGACACAGCCCAACCAGTTTTTTGTATTATTAAGCTTAAACAGACTCCAGTCTCACTGTCACACAATTCTTAACCTAACTTAATCCAGCAACTTCTTCCTACTCCAGAGCTGCATGTCGTAGCTGTCCTAGAGTCCCCATTTGTCCTCCAGCTTCTCATCACTGACACATTGCAGCAGGAAACTGAATCTGTGATCATAATCCTATACACTCATGTTGTAGTTGATGCACATCAACTGTATTTGAGTCTAAATCATGTCTTAAATGTGCAAAATTAGAAAAGACACATCACTATTTATCATTCATTATATTTGATTTTGATTTATAATTAGCTAAGAGCCCAATACTGAAGTACCAAACCACCATGAAGCCTAACGTTTAGGAATATATCACACAGATGGATTCTTTGTTTAGGCCGCTGGTCATACTCACATCAAGAGAAGCTTTTGATGAAATAATCATGCACTTCTGACCAAAGCATAAATCCCAAAAAATATCAAGGCAAGATTTTAATATCATAATGCAGGTAACATTAAAAACAAGTTTTATTTTAGAGAAATTGAATTATTACATTGAAATGTATAGATAAGTCTACATCTGCAATATGAGCTGTCCTCTTCTGTACTGCTTTATTAACCTAGAAATGACTTATTATTACTTTGTTAATTGGATTTTGTATGAAAGGAGAAAATTAGGGTATTAGAAAGCTATGAGGTTGTTGAAATTTGTCAAGGAAATTTGCAATGTGTCTTTACATATACATAGAGTTTTATTATCTGGTGGTCACAGAAGAAGTGCTCAAAGTGTCCCTGTTACAAATAAACATATCAAATAATTTTCACCCTAAATTAAATGGAGGCACTTCATTAAGTCTATTATAAATTCTGATTAAATTTCTCTGTAATATTAAATTAATGAGGCACAGATCCAAAGATAATTGAAAGATATGCATATCCAATTAATAAACATGTAAGTAATTAAATTGATAAAGGAAATTAATTAACTATCATTACTAATACTGTATTCATTCTTTGGTTTGTTACAAAATATATGTAAATACAGCAGAAATTATCTTTATTTCACCATGTGCTAAATATACAAATATAAAAATATTACCAGAATAAGGTATTAACACTTTAGATTGAGACATTTTTCTTGTGTTACCAGTTAAAAATTATTTAAAGATACAATAGTACAAGTACACACCGTATATAATATGTGACAAATCTTCAGGGACTTACAGGGTGTTCTCGCAAAGCTTAATGTCACTGCAGTAGGGATATTTTTTCCACTGTCTGACCTTTTCCACCAGCTGAGCAGCCTTTAAGTTTTGGTGCATATCTGCTTAATTTGAATTAACTTCTAAGGGAAGAAGTGATGCAACCATCAAGAATACACACACTTACACAAGCACACACACACTGAACAGTTGTAATGGAATTGGAAATATGTTTTAATGATCTGTGGACTAAATACCAGCAGGGGGTTGAGCAGCAGGACTAAAGATAAAGAACTAAATATGTTGGGTTAACCATTAAAAGTAATGCAGGACTCAAGCAGATATTTTTGTCTTACCCTAGATTGCAGTTCAGGCGTACTAGCAATTAAAGTATGTTTTTTGTATGTTTAAATATGCATCTTACATTAAAAGTTAACAGCTTTGATTAAAGCACTGTCAAATTAACCTGAATAGTTAAAGGCAACCTCCAGTAAAATCCACGCAAGTAAAAGCATTTATTAACAAATGTGTTGTGTACCTGGTCAAAAATGATTTAAAGCAGCATCTAACAGTTTTATATAAAGATATACTCAAACGACAATGTATCATGTGAAAGGTAATCATATAAAAATAATCAAACTCTGTTGTGCATCAGCACTTTATTGGCTTTGAACTGTTTTGTTCTGTTTTGGTTTTTCAGCATAGTACTTTAGTCTTACTGATCTCGTCAACTAAAAAGATGCAATAAAACCAGCTTAAGCTATCCTACCAACATCAAACTGCATGCAGAAAAAAGCTAGTAATTTTCTGCTGGTGGAAGCAGCTATAGAGCCATATATATTTTTCAGGATGTATTGCAATCCAAAACAATGCTACATGTATAAATACAGTGAACGTTGGACTTGCATTCATCAAGATAAATGCTAATGGAACTAATGTACATACTGTATCTGTTGGATGTTTAAATAGACAACAGTTTTTTCCTACATTCGTTTTCTATAACCCATATTTGTCTAACTCATTTATGATGTTTAGCTAGTTGTGGAGTTCTGAACCAGTGTGGAAAAACGTGATCAGTGCAGCCTTACAGGATGACATTTATTTCATGACAAGGTCTAGAAATAGATAGATAGATAGATAGTCATGTAGCTTGAGTTTTTTGTGCTTGTCTGGTGATATTTATGGTATCAGATATATGAATTTCACATTGCATCGTCTTATAAACAATTTAGCTTACTTTGATTTAGTTAACTGATCAGGTTTACATGGATGAAACTTAATATCTCATTTTGGATGCAGCAAGCTCCTTTTCAGAATTCACGAATCTGCTGCCAGGCTTTAGTTGAATATAGTCTTCTTCATAATTGGGAATGACAATTCAGACTGCAGCACATTATTAATGTAGTTTCTACAACTGGTGTCCAACAGCCACTGTCCAAATGAGTTACCTTGCATACACCATGTGTTCTGGCCTCTTTTATTTGATCAAGTTGGTATTCTTAAATCTGACAAATGGTCAGGATTTATGTCTCATAGAAACCCCAATCTTAAAATATGTGTTCAGAGCATTGCTGTTGTGATACTGATATTGTGATACATCATGACCATTACTTTCCAGTTCACTGCCTGAGTTATAAAGCTAATTAATCTGATTGTTGAGTCTGAAATGGAATTTTAACTGCATCATCTCAATTGACACACTTACTTCTTCACTTGTAAGACACAGCTAATGCCACTATAGGCATCTGCAACTGTGTTAGATTCATCATAAGCAAAGTAATTGTGGATAAAAGGGGTCCACCGCATTTTATCTTCCCCAACACAACATTTACTGCACTGCCCCTTTCCCTTTACCTTTCAGCAGCTGCATACCCCCCACAACTATTTTTTTCTTTCCACAACATTGTGTTTCTGTGTACTCTCTCTGTCACAGTGTTTTGCTCAGAGAGCACAATTAAATTTGTTTGACTTGACCAATAAATAGCAGAATGGCCCACTCAATTCCACAAAGCACACCATGCTTGCATGCTGAACGCTCCAAAGATAGAATGTGAACTTTGCTATATGGGTTGTTTGTGGTTGCAGTGCTCTCGGAGAAGGCCATTAGCTGCTCTGACCTGTGCAGTTAAGAGGTGTCAGCCATGATTTGCTATTGTACATCTTTGGCCTCCATGGTTCGGCGCTGATGGTCTTAAAAAGCCCCACTTGGGAGCTCTCGATTATCATCTATTTAAGGACCATCACTGCCCATGACTCTCTGACATTCCCTTCACCTACATTAGTTCTTCAGATATAAGGTCAAGCATGACATTAGGGCTTTGTTTCTGAGAGTATACTGTTTTCTGACTGGCACTCTGTGCTCACTATCAGAAATGGAGTAGTTTCCCAGTTCATGCAGAGAACTGAAGTAGATGGCTTGTTGAGCAGAGACTGCTTTCAGGCAGCTGTGATGGGTGGCACTGATAGAACTGTCCCATTTTCCCAAAGGCGAGTTTCTGGAACAGGTGGTTGCATGTGTAAGTGGGGTCATATGCAATATTTCCTGCTCACTTCCTGATTCTGATATCACACAGTTTATTTTAATAAGAGGAGCTGCTTCTGGCCTTAGTGGTGTCCTTTCTCAGATTTCTTAGATTTTGTTTGTTTGTTTGCAACTGTCTCTTTGTCTGTGTTCTTCTTCCTTTTACAAACTCAGTAATATTAGTGAATACTGTTGACTACACTGCAAAACACCAGCAATAAGCCACATTTTTACATATTTTCTTATCTTCTGATGAAGCAAATGTTGCGCTGACTTTCACTACATGTTGTATTCCTCTAGGGCTGCTTTTTGGGCTACATGTTTTAAACCTTCTAAAAAACTCATTTTCATTTTCAATATTCATTGACTCTGTTTCAGAACAAAATCCTAAACCTGAGGTAGTAATGTATGTATGTAAATGATGATTTGTCACTGTATGCTAATGAACAAGCAGCTGGCACTACAAGTCAAATGTAGCAATTTGCAAATTTATGGTTGTGCTGCCTGGATGCAGAACATATAGGCAATTTTTAACATGAACTTAAACATCTTTGTTAACATTGGTATCCTGAGATATTGCAAACTGTATAATCATTTAGCATTTCTCATGCAACATTTTTTGGACTTTCTCTTAAGCAAATGTTAAAAGAGTGATCCACACACTGTGTGCTATAATTGCCAGGAGAAGTGTCCTGTCACAGACTGTCTGTGTCTAAGAGCATAAGACAGTTCAAATTACCCTGGTCAACATGGTGATGATTATGCTGTCTCCTTGCCTTTGTGGCATGCCAATTATACTTCCTCAGGTGCAAAAATTCGTAACTCTCAGCCTATCAGCAAACTGGTTGCTACCCTAGATAGTGAACTCCTGATTGGGTTCTTTAGGAAAGATGGCTTGTCTGTAAAACTGCAGTTTGCAGCCTGTGAATAGAAATTATGGTTATAGGGCCGTCAAAGGGCACAAATCATTGCAAATATAGAGATAGAATTTCTCTAAGCAGCTTCACTACTTTTATATTAGAGTGACATAAAAATGTAGTAAAATCACAAAGCATAATGTTGCAGGTAGAATAGAATATATACATATATATGTATATAATTTTTTTTTTTGCATATTTATCACACTTAAATGATTCAGATCATGGAACAAAGTTTTATATTACACAAAGTAAATACAAAATACAGTTAAAATATGATTTCATTTAATAAGGGGAATTGTTCAGTGAATCACTGCTACAGCTTAAGATATTATTGCACAAATTTAGAGTTAAAATAATGACTATTGCAGTTTGGACTCTCAGAAATCACAAAAGGCTTATACACTGAATATTGCCAGCTGGTGAAGTAAAAATCATGCTACACCTCCTGTTAATTTCTTAACTTAAACTGTACACAGCAATGCTAGTGATAGGTAAGTGACAGATAAGAAGAGAGAAATATCCAATTTTCCGGGACTGTATATGATTTGTGGGCATCAGGTAGACTCCAGGAACTTCCAGAAGGTGTGGGATGTCTGCATCAGTATTGTGTCATGTTTAGTAGAATTCAACCAAAGCACATGCTGCTGAATGGGGTTAATGATCACATAGATCTATTTACTACATATTTACAGTCACACTTAAGCACGAACATCCATTGAAAATCATTATTTTCTACCATATCTTTCTCAAGGTCTTCATAGCTTTTAAAACTGGTTGTTTATATGGATCAACCAGATACCTTTGACAATTGCCAAAATACAACTTTCATTTAGTTTGAGACATTTTTAAGGCATCCGTAACCTTCCCTAGTACTGAGCTTTGAAAAGGCCTAAGTGTATGCTGTCTGTGGAAATCCCATTCCTGTCTACATCCTTCTCCGGTATCTTCACTCCTTTGTCCAGCTTCCTTTTCCTGTCTCTCTTACTCTGTCACTTTCCCCCATGGGCTGAAAATGCAAATTTTTTCAAAGGAGTCATGCGATTCTGTTTGCCTCAGTAACTTTTCTCCCCAGATCCTGAATTGGATATATTCCATGATGTGTTTTTGTGTGTGATGGAGTGTAAATTACACTTTGTATGAAACAAATCAAGTGCTTACAGCAAGAGTTTATTTGTAACCATACACACAGGTGTCTCTTCTGCCTCTTTGTTCCTTTTGCTCCTCATTCTCTACCACTAATGGGGGTGCAAGTCCAGCCATCTGTGAAGGACAAGGGAACCTTTTGGCCGAGACAAATCGCTTTGGAGCAGGACTGTAGCCTCCCACCACCTCCCCATCCCCATGCTCTCCACACACATACACTTAGATGTGCTGTCCCTCTCTCTCCAGGGTAACAAGGGAAGCGTCTACATTGGGCCCATAGTGTTCCATCAGGAGTCAGCCAACTGAGCCACTGGTCTAATCCCTACCAGCAGCCCACATGGCTGCACTGCCAAGTTCCAATTAGACTCATAAAAAAGTCCTCCATTTTTCCTGAACGGGGGACCTTTATGAGGGGCCTGCCCAGCCCTCCATGGACTACCAACCACCCAATATAACAACGTGGCTATAAAAGCAACACAAGATGTGGTAATAGGCCAGAATTATAAGACATCCCTGAGGGGTGACACTTCTGAGGAACAAACAAAGCCCTCTCCTTTCCCAGTGGGAAGCAAAGTAGTAACTGTCGCTCAGTGAGCTGTAGTGTAAGAGACAAAGTTCAACCTTCGAGGCTTTGAGTCATAAGCTTGTTACTTGGAGTGAGTGGCAGTTTTCTCAAAACATGGGTAGTCAGAGCTCCCATTTTCAAAATTACAGGGCCTGGTGCATTGTAAGAGATAAGCCAATTATTTGTTGGTCATCCTTCAATACAAGTAATGTATCAATTCAAGCAAACTGATCGGTTTTATAGTGGGTCAAAGATGCAAATTATTTCTTTGTGAACTATACTAGTTTACATTTCTTGAACTGGTATGGTGACAAGTTCAAGTTTCAAATTTTACAGCTACAGTTATACTATCAAATGAAGCAATCTGCAGGAGATGTCAGGTGGCAGATAAGCACCACTGATGATGATGAAATGTGACTACAGAGATTTTTCCGAAGTTGGAGGCTTACAAAAAGCCATAGATTTATAACTCCTATTTTCTATAAACAGAACCAATTTACTGTAAATGGAGACAGGCACTTAATAGTGCTAGTTCTTCCGAGGTAAAGAGTTCTCCTGACAATATTATCATCAATATCGTATGTCTGCACGTATCAGTGTGTATGAGGTGTTGCACTGGCTGTGTCCAAACCTACTAATGTCCTGAGCGACCTTGCTAAATAAAGACCAGTAGATTGAGACATTCACTCTCCCTGACCATTGCTGAAGCACTGAGGCTTGAAGTATACATTTGCGCGGCGCATTACACCCTCTAATAGGCAGTCAGTCAAAATAACACGCTGCCTGAAATGTCACCGTTTACCTTTGTAATGACCAGGCTTCCATTGAAATTAATAGATCCTCAAGTTTGTCTTTGTAGTTGAGAGTCTTCAAACTGTCAGAGGCAGAAAACCTGCAGAAATATGCACTCTTACTCACCTCATCCCAAAGTCCTCCACACTGGAAGTCACTTCAGTCTAGTATGATTGCAATTCTAACTTAAGGTTTTGGTATAATTGGAGTCATGTTCATAGATAATGGATTGAAAATAAATCCACTAACTCTGGCACATGCTTACCTGTCACAGCGTTTTCAACTCTTTCTTAAACTTTGTCAATAGTTATCAGCCCCCACTTGGCTATGTTCAGTGATCACATGCATAAACAGAATCTGCTATTAATGTGCCACCAGAGTGCATTCATGTGTATTCACAGGTCAATGGGAAAATGTAGCATCTGCCCTCACCTCCTCTACTGTTGCTCCCATATACACAATAAAATGAAATGTTAATGGATGCTAATGAAATGGCTAATTGTGGATTCAGTGCAACCATGCGAAGCTCACTCTCTAGGCCTTGCTGTTCATCGTTTATCACACAACACCTCTTGAGAGTTCGAGAGTGGGAAAAAAATAGCAAATAATAATGATAATAAACATTAAAAAACAATGAAACAACAATTATTATGCATGTGGACACAGCGCTAGTATTAACCTGCTGTGCAGTGTGCGTCATTCCAGCTCAGAGGTGACATTCCTTTGTGCTTGTCCCACAGATTGTGGTGGAACTTTTTGGATGGTGAGATGGAAAGGTAGCATGCAGTAGGCTGGCCGGAGGCATTTTTTCACCTCAGAAACAGTATTGCTTGTCAGTCCCAACAGAGACAGCCACTGAGGCCTGCTAAAGCTGAGTAAAGCTTACGGCTGTCTTTATCTCTCGGCCTGTGAGCCCAGAGTGGTTTCAGGCAGTGATTAGTGAGGCGGATCCCACGTGGGTCACACTTTTGCTGGAGGAGATCAGTGCTGGAGATTTGAGGCATCTGGGCACCTTTGTAGTGGGAGCATGTGAGTGACAAGAGAGGAGAGTAGAGGTGGACGGAATAGAAACTGGAGAGAAAGGGAGACAGGCAGATGGAGAATAGGTCTGGGAAGTACTAGGAGGAGATGAAGGCTGTATGATTAGTTTGCTCAGGGAATAGAAGTGTTTGGTATTTTAGATGAGAAACAGCCTGCTTTTTATAAGAACTGTGCCATCCAACTGTACGCAATTTTAGAACACCTTAGTATATATCTGAGTTATGAAAACCACATTTTCCATGACATTTATTGTACAGAGAAACTTTATTTAAGAAACTGTAGATAGACAATGGTAGATGTGCAATTCAATTCTCAAAAACACTATCATCTTTTAATTAATAGTTTACATGCAAAGATTTATGGCAGCCAGGGGTTTACTGTGTGTTGTGTTTAGGCCCCTGACCTTGTATAAGAAAATCCAACTTTTTACTCATATTTTTATGCAAATATTGTGTTCTGTATACTATGATAGTTTTGCTGCTTACAGTATCACAATACATGACAATATATTGAATCCTAGCCCCTTGTAATCTAATACATATTATCAGATTATAATGTGGGGTTAGAATCTGGTAAACATTACAGCTGATAAACATCATCAGGTTAGCATGCCTTCATTCCAGCCTACTGTGCAATCAATATGATTAATAGATAGCATTAATAGTTTTTCTCTAAAAAGTTCATTTGTAGACCATATTTTATATGCTTACTTGTCCCTACTGAATTCTGAGCATTTTCTCAATCCTGCCAATGTCAAACAATAAGGGCAGAAGTGACAAAGTCTAATTACTTTTGAGCAGCAGAGATCTTTGTTTTCTTTGATGCCGATTATAGATACATACGACGAGACAACTGATTCGGCAGTCTGCTTAAATGGCAGCAAAAACTAATGGCCCACAGGAGATAGCCCATGACTTGTAAATGAGGAGAAAATTTCCTTATTGTAGGAACCAAGCAAGCAAGATGCTATCTGAGAAAGTGTAAAGGTGGTTCAAAGAACTTTGTGGAATACAAAGGTAGAGCTGAGCCCTCGTCTGATCACACTTCCTTTCATTTGGCTTTCTGGGCGAGGTGCCGTAGACATTTCTTTTTTGGCTTATGTTAATTACCATTCCGAATGTGCTGAATAACCTTTTTTGAGGATAGAAATTGAATTTAATCCACATCATCCACCTTAAAAATATTCTGCGTTTTCTGTATAGTTGGGCTGTCAGTCAGATACACTTTCACTATCTTCACTTGCTAGTGTGGTCTTAGAGGTGTTTTTGTATATGTGAGTGTGAGTGAGCAGAGTAGGAAATTGACCTACTGTTTAGCAAAATAGGGCGTTTTCAAGTTTCTAAAGCAGAGTCCATTCACCATAGGAAAAGACTAATCCACTAAAACCCCGTCTCCAAAATAAAGGACACTTTAACTACTTAACAGGTCTGTTGGAACATGTAATAAGAATATGCTTCAAGGAGTAAGTTGCCACATTGAAATAAGCATTCATTTCCATATTCTCATGTTTTTTGCTTTGACTTTATAGTGGTAATTATGCCCAGTACAGTGTCATTGATCCCAGTCTCAGTGAAGCCTTGCCATTTGCTTAGTAATATAGAAAGTTGTTCCATTTCAGTGGACTAACCTCCTATCTTCCTTCATGCTGTCAAATGAAACTGATTTCCCTTAAAGACAGTGCATCTTAAGTCTTAGAGAGTAAGAGAGGGTCATGGGAGAAGAGAATCATGAGGGGGCATTTATGCATATGTTTGATAAAGATAAGTGACGTCCCATCTACTGGTCGTTAATGAGATCTTTCACAACAGGAAGATGTATGTGGCTCTGGCATGGTGCACACTAGTGGGAAATGACTGCTGAAGGGGCCTGTGGAGGGAGGCACTTCATCAAGTATAATTGCTGCCTTGTACACGCTCGGTCCCCAAAGGCTCTGGCTTCTCTGTAGACACTCAGGACCTTCCTCCTTTTTAACTTGCTATTTGCTCTTCTTCCTCATTCACTCTATGTCTCTTTCCGCTTTCTATCTTTTCCCTTACTAACCCTTTTGTCCCCTTCCTCCCAGAGTACATTATTTCCTCTTAAACAATGCTAATAGAACAATGTCTTGCTGGTTACAGAGTGTGAATATTGGCTTGATTAATCAGGCAAAAACACAATGACTTCCTCTTTGCCTTAGGTCCCCTGTGTTCCCTGTAGTTTCATGTGTAGTACTCTTTTTGTCTACGCTATACATTTATTTCTAGGGAAACAAAGTTACTAAATCAAACAGGAATAGCAGCTCTTTTATCTTACTTAAGTTGTAACTTTTTGCTGTAGAGTTAATTTTTAACAAGAAATGTCTGAAATGGGGCAGTATACTCAGAACAAATGCTCTATTTTTAACTATTTCTTAACTTTTTTTATTTTATTTTAATTCTTTTTTATTTTAGTTTTTTTAGTAAGTGAAAGTAAACAAATAAAGCTGATATGTTTTATGATTTGAGTGTTACGCTTAGATAAACATATATTTACCGCTACTATAATTTTTCAATACATCATAATTGCGAATTGTGATATTCAAAAAGTAAAACTTCAGCAGCTATTCCAATCAGCAATATTGTGGAGAAATCCCCCATTTGATAGCAGTTGCAGTGTTCACCAATTAGTTTATAAAAAAGATTTTGCATATTCAAACAATTATGGCATAATGATGAGTGTCTGAATGCAAAATATTCACATCAAGATGCAGCATATTTGTGTGAGCCTTTCATAGGATTTTGATTGATGAGCCTTTCACTGCTGTCTGTCCGTCTGTGTGTATCAGGTTTGTGGAGGCTGTAGAGATGGTTGCTAATGTAATGTAGCGAATATTAGAAATATTCAGCCAATAACATACAGTTGGAATAGTCTCATTCACTTTCATTGGACGTCAGCTTCAACAACAGAACAACTAATTGCCGTGCTCCAAAGTGGCACCAGCAATTTGGCACAATACCCTCACGGCCATTCATGGGATAGTAGGAACACTGGCACGCAATCTAGTCAGTTCCAGTAGGGGCTGTTCATGTTGGCAAAAATGAGTGGAACTAAGTGCAACCATCAGCCAGTCCATGCAGATTGCATGGCACATCAGTACAGCACTGCCGCTTCCAGGAATGGAAAGGGTTTGTATCTTGCCAGCACTGTGGAGCAGCCATGTTCATAGCAGGTTAGCCCCTCTGCTGGGGCTGTCAGGTGGGCTTTGGAGAATGAGAGGGATAGAAATAAAGGAATACATGACTGGATCAGCAGATGGGGGATATTCTGTACTTGGTGCCATGCAGCTGCGACTGCAGATAACATATGCCAGGCAAAGGGGGCACACAGAGGCTCTGTAAACCATGATAATCCAAACAGTGTTTTCTAAAGAAGGGCCAATACTAAGCCTAATGGTACTTCAGTTGAACATTATCAAAGGTATTGGACACATTACAACACAAATGTGTTTATTTTGTTGCATTTACGCGCAACAATAAAAACACTGCAGCCAAAATAATTTTTATGATTGCATCGGTTGACAGTCCCTCATAATAATCCTACTGTCACAGCTATCCAAAGTGAAATTTGGATTAGTTTTTTTTTTCTAAAAATAAAGTGTTTACTGATTTACCATATTAAATTAAAGTTAAAAAAAACTGACTGCAATATAAGAATCATCATCAACTTATAAATGCAATTTATAATGCATTTTAAGATTAAAAGTGAAATTTACCAGACAAGTGGGAGGAGACAGTGACACACACAGCTGTCCTAAGGCAGCTATCACAACAGGAAGAAAAAGGGAAAGGTTCACCAACTGGAGTATTTTATGTTAATTAGCTAGAGCTGACGCACATCAAAGTCAGCATGAGGTACTTTCTACCCTCTTGTGCGAGCACATTAATTGTTTCAATTGGGAAACCCCTCTACAAATGGAAGAAAAGGGAAACCAGTCTATATTTAAAATCAACAACATTCATAGACCTCTGCTTCATGCTTTGTGGAAGTAGCTTAGTAGCAACAGCTCCTAAATGCCAGTTTAGACAGTCTTATCCTCTTTTGAAAAGTGGAAAAGTATGCACATAGTATTATAATTCTCTACTTTAACATGTATCATTCGTGTAGTATTTAGTCAACTATGAACTCTCACCATGTTGTCCCTCTGTTTTGGTTTCATATTCTCCACCTCCTCCACTCCACGCCCTGCTTGACCTTTGTGTGCTTTGGCAACATTCCTCTAACCACACCCACGTACACCTGGTCTCATCATCAATCATCTGCCCCAGTATACTGTTTATACCCCCTCTGCCATTCCTTTTTTTCTAGATTGTCTTTCACGCCATGCTACAGACTCATTAGGCTTTTGTCTTGCTGCCTTGACTGTTTGACCATGCTTCATGGACACTGCTCCCTTCTGCCCTGTTGAGCTGATGACTGTATGTTTTTCCCACTTTGTAGATCTGGTCTCTTGGAAATTCTGCTATTTTGCCCTGGTGTTTTACTCCTGCCTGTTTGCCTATTGGTCATTCCAGCTAAGGCTAATATTCATTACACTGCTTTGATGTTTTTCCCTGCATCTGCACACAGTCTACACACTTTCAGACAATTCATACTGGGTCTTTTCTGTGAATGCGTCACTATATGATGCTTCCTGAATTGTCACTTCTTGATGCCATGGGAATGACGCCAGCTGCCTGTCTGATCTCAGTCACAGTCGCATCTTGATTGACTTTATGCACAAAAGACACCTGGGTTAGGGTTAGGCACAAAACAGTACATTACTTCACTGTAGACACTCTTGATTGTCCAGCAATGTCCCATTAGGCCTTAATCTTTGAAACCTTTGGTGTTGCTAAGCAGGCTTTGCTTTTGACTATCTCATTTGGGCAATTACAGTTATATTACTGTGTACAGTATGCACCATGTATACTGTGTATACATAGTACACACTGTACATCTAGTTTGATTTAACAATGTTCTCACTATTCTCCCAAACTTTATTCTTGCACACTTCACACATTTTTTATTCATATCCATTTTAATAGCTTGTCATTTTGCCATAGACACAAATGCTGTTAGCTGACTGAAATGAGAAGGTAAATGAAGGGCCAAATCATGTCCGGAGCATGTCCAAACAAACGGAGCAAGAACTCTTGGCCAGCTCTTCAACAGTGGGCCCGCCTATCTCCTGAAATGGGTACCTAGCTCCCACAGCAGCTGCCAAAGCCACTTCAAATGGCCCCCACTTCAGACAGGATCCTGTAGAATAGGTTTGAGCACCATTATGAGACTGAGGCTTAGCCATGAGAGGGAATAGCTTGCATAATTCTCAAAAATATGCAAAGCCTTCTAACTCTGCCGAATGCTGAAAATCATGCAGTGTTACTGTGTGACTACAGATGATGGGGGATTATTGATTTATGAATGGGAAAGAAGCCTTCTGAAAGAGATTGATGGGTTGATGTTTTAGCGTGTCATCTCAATCCTTATGCTTTCTTCTCACTAGCAACTAAGGCCATCTGGTGTGTAACACTGAAGAACAACTCACTGCAGCAATGTACAGTAATGGAAAAGATGCAAAAAGTAAAAACTCACTGCAGCAATGTATAGTACTGGAACAGATGCAAAAAGTACAAATACACTAAACAAGCACAATAATGGAGATGGAGCAATTCCACTCCTCTCTGAAGCTGTTTATTTCCTTCTTGAACTTTCCTAAGAACTGGACCCTTAAAAAAAGGAAAAACATCACACTCAACAATAGACTACTGTATGTGTGGGTGCAAGGGAGTAGGAGGATAATACACAGGCAACAGTGTATGAGTGGGTCTTTGTGCAATATCCAGTGTGAAGTGGGCATCTTTTCAACATAGAGCATACCATAGATTTAACATTATATGTGTGAAAGAGTGCATATGCCTTTGGTAAAATGGCAGAGGTAGAGATCCTTTCAGAATTAAATCCTCACAGTAAATTCAAGGTTGATGAATAGTAGTTTTGTATATCTGTTCTGTGTTTCTAAATCACATTTCCTGTGCTCCCTTTAAGAAAAAGTGAGGATTCTGTGTTTTATATTCATGGATTTCATCATTGTGTCATAGTGTCTACTATATTTGCATTTCCATTGTAAAGGTATGGATATGTCAGAATTTAAAACGGCTAAATTTTACTGAAAAATCAATCCATTCCAGTAGAACAGACACAGTCAAAGGACCCAAAAATAATGCTCAGTTTAACATTAGTTACTGGCTGTAGGCAGTTGTCTTGACAATCAGAACTTCAAGTCAACACAAGGAAAACTAAACATGAATACAGGTCAATAACAAAAGTCAAAGGAATAAAGAGATGTATGTTGCAGAATCCATGTTTTTATCTGCTGTTGGTGTATGCAAGTGTATAATGTCACTTAATTAATTAATAACCTGTTTAGTGTGAAGTGAAAATACCTGTGGTCTATTAGAGTCCATAGCAGTGTACTACACAGCAAAACAACAACCCACTTTCCTCTTCACCAAGATCATAAGTGAGATGTAAGCACACATAAGATCCCACCCCAAGATTCCCTTAATTTTTTTTTAGCAGTTTATTTAGTGGCAAAAACCCTGTTTGCAATAACTGCATCTGCTGCAGAAGCAGCCATGCAAGCTCAAGCCATGACCATACCTTCACCATTCTCCACAATGAGGTTGTGTTGTTTGGATCGTGAGCAGACCCTTTCTTCCTTCACACTTTGGCCCTTCCATCAAGTTGGTAGAGGTTAAACTTGATTTCACCAGCCTATGAAACTTTATTTGAGAATTTTATCTATATGTTTCTGCAAATTCCAACCTGACTTTCTGATCCTTACTGCTGATGAGGGGTTTGCATCTTGTCACATATACTGTATCGCTGTTCGTGAAGTTTTCTTTGAACGGTGGATTGTGATACCTTCACCTCTGCTCTGTGGAGGTGTCATGATTTATGCCTGGGTTTATTGAAGTTGTTGTGTTTTTTGGTTTTTCTTGTTTCTGTTTTGTATCTTCCCTGTTTCTTCTGTTCTCTCTCTCACCTACCTTGGTCACGCCCTCTTCTCTGTTCTCACTCCCTGATTACCCCCAGCTGCAACCTGTCTCTCATCAAGCCACTCACCATTTGAGACCCTGAACTTTCTGTTTTCCCTTTGCCAGTTCATCCTGCTTGATTCATGTTTGCCTACCTGCCACGTTCCTGTCTGCTTACCCCTTGTGTTCCTGCACAATTCTTCCTGCGTTTTTCTGTTCAGCTCTGTTTGCCTTTGTTTCTCTTCTGTTGTGCCTTTTTGTACTTAAGATCCCTTTATTGCTAGCACCTCCTGTTCTGGTATTGCTTTTGGGTCCACCATTTGTGTATATCGTGACAGCAGGTTGTTGGTCATGTCACTGTTTTCTTGGCCAGCCTGTTCTGTGTATGTTGTGCAGTACACCAATGTTGTTGTTTTTTCCCCAAGACATTCCAAATTGTAATTGTATCAACTTTGTCCAATGTTTGAGCAATGTCTTGATTGAGTTTCCCTCTTTTGTCAGATTTACAATAGCTTGCTTTTCTCTCATCAACAGCTTTCTTGTCCTCATATTGCTTTAACTTTTTTAACAACAAACCCACAGGTAAAACCCACTAAAATTAAGTGCAGTAATTTAGAGATTTTTTTTTGTTTGAATAATCAATCTCACAGGACACATCAGGGTAAAAGAAGCAAATGTCAGTTACGTTAAAATATGGGTGATCTGATACAAAAGGTGCTATGTTCTATTTTGTTTAATATATCTAGATATAATAATGATATACCAGTAAAGAAAAGCTGGGAATCTTTAAAATTTTTAATTTACATACAATTATGTTTAATCATCTGTACAACTGGTACTTCATCCATTTGCTTCATACAGGTGGAGGCTAGTCTGATTAACAGCCTATGAACCTGCCCATTGTGGGAACTTGTTCATAGGAATTAATTTACTCTGCATATTGGAAGGCTCCTAATTATCATTTATATGTCATGCATTACAGTAGCCCGCCTGACCTCCAATTACAATAGCACCAATCAGAGTGGGGTTAATTCTAAGTGATGATCAATTTGGCCCAATCATTTTGCTGCACTCCCGTAGGTGACTGAGTCACTTTGAAGCAAGCAAATGTATTTCCAGCGAGCCAACATCAACACATTACCTTTTGTTACTGGTTGTGTTAATAGAAAACATTTCCCAAATCCCCTTGAATACTGTAATGCTTCCAAATGCAGTGTTAATGGCACTGTGCTAAATGCATTCCTGAGCACAGCGTCATTCTAAACGAGATTAGTACAAATGAACTATGACTAGTACTTTGTTACCTATTCATTTTATTTTCATGTTTGTGACTGTTTATCCTTGGTGTGTCCACTGAAAATCAATACAGTGGCCTTGACTTATTGTCCAGTAACAGAATAATCTCACGCACACAATAAATGAAAATAAAACATACTTCACAATTGTGAGTAGTAAAGGTCACCAGTGAGTGTGTGAACATCAAATCATATTTCTTTGTTGAATAAAAGAGTTCAGGAAAAGCGTGTGATAGGTGCAGCCTGAGGAAAAGAGTGGTGATATTAGGGTTTTAGGTGTGCACCCTATATGAGAACACTTAGAAGGAAGTCTGCAAATTGTCTCCTGAGTACATTTTCTGCTGAACTGCCAATAGTAACGGTCTTTGATGTACAATGGCATAGCGCCATTGTAACTCAAGAGTAAGTAGGTAGGCCTAAACAATGACAGCATGTCCTTGAGTTATAAATATATAATATCCCTCAGGTGGCACTGAGAGACAGCAGCGTCTGATTGGCTTTAGTTATAAATCATTCATTACAGTTCACATCAATAATTAATATTTCAACCAAGCCTGGAGCCTTTATGTAAACACTGTCATACGTTGAAAGGATACCACTGTAAACTTGCAAAGACAGCAGTTTTTGAACTTTTGATTGCCGGCTTAAGGTGCTGTTTATTTTCATTTGAACTAACCTGTAAAGAAAAAAATTAAATGAAACTACCTATAAACTTTGTAGGCCATTATCAGATATTATTTTGTGTATGAGTTTTTTGACTATTGATTACAGTTTGTATTGCATTTCAACAAACTACATTATATTTGAAGTTTATTTTTGACTTCAGTGTGATCATTCAAAACCTTCACATGGATGTTGTTTCTGCATAATCTACCACAGTTTTACTGTGGCCAGAAATCTTGCAGACAAATATCTTATTAGATTTGACAGTTTGATTAAGTTGTCCACATTGTACCTAAAGCACTGACTAAATGTGTGGTCTCAAAGCTAAATTCATTGTCAGTCCATTCACTATGAAGTTAGTTAGCTTAGCATGAATAATTGGTTTAGTCCTTCACTGCTTCTGGCAAAGAAACATAACTCACATGTTGTTGGTTTTGCACATATTTTTTTATTTTTAATTAGTGAGCTTTGAGATGCTGGTTGTAAATTTATTTTTTTTATTACCAGAGTAAGGTTATATGCATTTTGCATTTGAATCTTTCTGTACTGCTCCTTATTTATATCTAAATAAGATATATTTTGGAGCATATTTCTAAAAGAAAATTACATACTGTAGCTTTAAGTTAAACTACAGATGACATTTTAGTAATTGGATGGTATCTTAAACCAGGACAGATCAGTCTAACTAACAAAATGCTACATTTTGGGAATTTTAAAAGGGTTTTGGGATTACACTATAAAAACTGAGCATTAATACAAAGGTCAGAGTCCATATAACTTTTGTTTTTCTTTCATCCAGTACCTGTGCCACACACAGCAGCACTGATGATCCAATCAATCACAGCTCATTAATGACGAGAAATGGGCTGCTGCAACAGGACCATATGGCTGTGGCTCACAACTCCAGTCTCCCGTCTGGAACCTGCATAAAAAACACTACAGTGCCTGTCCCTTCCCTGAATAGTTATGACTATACAGTTTTGTATTCTTTCTAAACTTTGAAATTGCTTTTAAGTTTATCTACGGCTTTATTCATTGACCCTTTTTAGATACAGTGAGAAAACTCTGATTCTCTACTCTAATTAGTGTGTTAAACACTGAAAAGATTTGATTTGTGTTTGTGCAAATAACTGCAGTGAAGAAGCTTTGTCACACCTGGATTCTGTTTAATGGGCATATGGCGATAATGTTTCATCAAAAGATTTAGAGGAGCGGGAAGACTCTTGTTACTTGTTTACTTTGACTTGTTCAACTTTGGTAAGTCTCCATGTGGTGACACATTTTAACGACTAAATGGTAGAACCAAAAGGCAAAAAATCCATATGTCTTGTTTTCAGAATGTGAATGTTGATTTACCTGTTGACATAATAAACATAATATTTAAAATGAACTTACACAGACAAAGTGTAAGCGAACGCCCTTGTAGCGTGTGGGATTGACCCAAATGCAGAGAAGGAGCAGAGGGGTTGGAAAGTACACGTGTTGCTCTTGTAACACCCGAGCGCTGTAAGCGGATTCCACCAGGAATCGGTGTTACAATAACCGGCCAACAAAGAGAGAGAGAGAGAGAGAGAGAGAGAAGTACTCACGATACCGGAGACTAGAGAAGAGAAGTCGTGGTAGCAGGAGCTCGGGACATGGGAGAAACACAATGTCTGAGCAGAGAGCAGGTGAGTGGGCTTCCTGTTTATATCCTGCCCTAACAATCCTGGCCCCTCCTCGCAGCCACCTGATCTGCTCACCTGACAGGACCCCCCCCTCTAGGGCCGGCTCCCGACGGCCCAGGACGGTCGGGCCGGCGACGATGGAAGTCCGAGACGAGGGACGGATCCAGGACAAAGCGAGAGGGAATCCTCGGGGCCATAGCCTTCCCAGTCCACGAGATATTGGAACCCCCGGTCCCGAGGGCGAGAGTCCAGGATCCGCCTGGCGGTGAACGCCGTCCCGCCGTCAATGATCCGGGGCGGCGGCGGAGGCGTGGAGGGGGGGACCAGCGGAGAGGTGGTATGAGGCTTGAGTTTCGAAACGTGGAACACGGGGTGGACCTTGATGGAAGACGGGAGTTGCAGCCGATAGGTGACCGGGTTGATACGGGTGACAACAGAGTAGGGCCCGATGAAGCGAGGGGAGAGCTTGGCAGAGTCCGTGTGCAAACGGAGGTTCCTGGTGGACAGCCAAACCCAGTCACCTGGTTGGAACGACCGTCCCGGAGGGTGCCGGCGGCGGTGCTGTCGGACATAGTCCGAATTGGCCCGGGCAATGGCCGCCCAAGCCCGAACCCACGCCAGCCGGCACCGATGGACCAACTGTTGGGTTGCAGGCACTTCGACCTCCGGCTCCTGGTGAGAGAAAATGGGGGGCTGATAGCCATAACAGGTCTCAAAGGGAGACGGGCCAGTAGCAGAGGAGACATGGAGGTTGTGCGAGAGTTCAGCCCAAAGGAGTTAGTGAGGCCAGAGGGAGGTTTGAGAGGAGGCGAAGCACCGCAGAAAACGTCCCAGTTGTTGGTTGGTCCGTTCCGTCTGGCTGTTGGTCTGCGGATGGTAGCCTGACGAGAGGCTGTATGTGGCACCAACCAGACGGCAGAAGGCCCTCCAGAACTTCACAACAAACTGGGGGCCTCGGTCCAAGACGACGTCCTTGGAGAACCCATGCAGCCGGACCACGTACTCCAAAACCAGCTCTGCGGTGGTCTTCGCAGAGGGGAGTCCGGACGAGCACTGAAAAGTGAAGGACTCGAAGAAAAGAGCCCATCTTGCCTGCCGTGGATTCATGTGCTTGGCTTGCTGGATGTGGATGAGGTTCTGATGATCGGTCCAGACTAGGAATGGCTCTACAGTCCCCTGGAGCCAGTGTCGCCACTCCTCCAAAGCCCACTTGATGGCCAGCAGCTCACGGTCCCCAACCCCGTAGCGCTGCTGAATGGGGGAGAACTTCCTGGAGAAGAAGCAACATGGATCGAGTTTCCCATCTGGACTGCGCTGCGAGAGAACCGCGCCTGCGCCCACATCAGACTCGTCCACCTCAACAACGAACGGCTGGATCAGGGTGGAGCAGAATGGTGGTGAACATTTCGAGGAGACGATGGAAAGCTCGAACGGCCTCTGGAGGAAGATGAAACGGCATCTTCTGGCTGGTTGGTTTGGTGAGGGTCGTGAGAGGTGCTACAACTGAACTGAAGCCCCTGATAAATCGTCGATAGAAATTGGCGAACCGCAGAAAGCTTTGCAGCTGCTTAAGACTGGTGGGTCGGGGCCACAGAGTCACAGCCTCCACCTTCTGAGGATCCATGGCCACGCCCTGAGGAGAGATGGTGTAACCCAGGAACGTGGTGGAGCGCTGGTGGAAGGCGTACTTCTCCAGCTTACAGAACAGCTGATGGGCAAGCAGCCTCTGAAGGACGGCCCTCACGTGGCAGATGTGGTCCTCTACTGAACGGGAGTACACTAGGGTGTCGTCCAGGTAAACAAAGCATATCACGGAGGACGTCGTTAATGAAATGCTGGAACACGGCAGGTGCGTTGCACAACCCAAACGGCATCACAGGTAATCCCAGTGTGGTGTGGTGTGATGAAGGCTGTCTTCCACTCATCCCCCTCCCGGATGCGCACGAGATTGTAAGCGCTGCGCAGGTCCAGTTTGGTGAAGATGGTGGCCTGGGAGAGGGAATCCAGAGCAGAAGACAGCAGCAGTAGAGGGTGCCGATTCTTGACGGTGACCTTGTTCAGCCCCCTGTAGTTGATGCAGGAAGAAGAAGCAGTGGAGATGACAAGAAAACAGAGCTGCTCTGAATGCTGAACGCCGACGGACATCTGGACTGGTTCGGTCTGGTGCTGAATGGGAAAAGGTTGGAGATGATGTCCGTTGACTGAAGTGACTGGCATGGACCGGTTGACTGGTTTCAGGGATATTCCCAGCCGGGAGGCTAAGCCCTGGTCGATAAAGCTCTCTGCAGCCCCTGAATCCAGGAGCGCGTTGACCCCGACCCGTCGGTGTCCCAGCTGAAAAGTTACCCTGAGCGAGAAACGAGAAGGCAGAATGGTGTTAAGCCGACCGGGTAAAGCTCCCCCGATGCTTACCTGGTCTCGCTGTTTCCCGGACGCAGAGGGCACTGCGGGCGGCGATGTTGAGTCGGCTCGCAGTAAGCACAGAGACCCTTGCGCCAGCTGCATTCTCGCTCCTCTGGTGTCGGTCATCCGAGCTGCATGGGCTCTTCGGCTGCAGGGCGGGCGGCCGCTCCTGAGGTGGAGGGAGACGACGGCATTCGTCGGGAGGCGAAGCCGGCGAGGGACGAAAGCAGCGAGGAGCTGGACGAGGACGGGTCAGGATACGCCGGTCGATCTCGAGAGCCAAATCAATGGCATCATCCAGAGACTTTGGCGCCTCCTTTCCCGTCATCTCATCCCGTATTTAGCTCGCTAACCCCTCCATGAAGGTGGAGCGGAACGCATCGTCTCCCCAGCTCAGCTGTGCAGCGAGGGTGCGGAATTCGGCATCGAACTGACAAACAGACTGAGCACCCTGCCGCAGGCATAGAAGCCGCATCTGCACCTCCACCTCGCTGCTCGGAGGAATAAAGGTTTTACGTAACTCCTCAACGAACAGCTCATAGTCAATACAAACGGGAGACTTACTGTTGTACAGGGCCGCCGCCCACTCCTGTGCACGGCCGGACAGTAGGGATGTTAACATAGCCACCTTGGATTTCGGCGTGGAGTATTTCCCCGGTTGGCATTCAAACAACATGGCTAAGGTGGCTAGCATACCAAAGTGTAAGTGAACGCCCTTGTAGCATGTGGGATCGACCCAAATGCAGAGAAGGAGCAGAGGGGTTGGAAAGCACACGCGTTGCTCT
>JAUMHL010000011.1:7268810-7304946 GCA_032362345.1 Sandelia bainsii
AGTGGGCTTCCTGTTTATATCCTGCCCTAACCAATCCTGGCCCTTCCTCGCAGTCACCTGATCTGCTCACCTGACAATCTTAGATCAGCACTCACTGAAAATAGGAGTAATCTGTCTGGAGCACACAAGTTTTTAATGTGTAATTTAAGTGCTTAATTCAAAAGCACAGTATAAATGTGCACTCTCTTCAGTCTCTTCGGTGCTTTGATGCCTTGATCCCACTGAACTTTGCTAAAACAGCATTTAAGCTGTAGATATTTTTTAGGAGAGTGCTGTGATATTATTGATTCATATTAGGTGTCTGCTGCTGTTTGTGTAGCTGAGGTGCTTTTATCTCCGGTTCCATCGGCACTTATGCCTCAGCACTAGCCACTACAACTTTCCTGATGGACATGAGTTGGCACTCTGGTATCCTATAAAATGCTTCAGCAGGCGATAATATGAGCAAGAGCAAAGCACAGGACTGCAGACTGGCACTTTTGTCATGTTAATGTGACCGCATATGACGCTTCACAAATAGGATTTACTGTACAGGGCCCCCTATGAAATGGAATTGCAGTCTCATAAAATGTACTTTTAAAGAAATAGTGTGAGGGGAACTCTGGGCAGTAAATTAAACTCCTCTGGCAGGATTAGATGAAGGGAGAGGAGGAGAAGAAGGAGGAGGGCAGCTGGATGAATATGTGGGGCAGCTGGGGAGCTTCTGCTCACAGAGGTCATGGATCTGCTGTTTTTCCACACATCTCCATTTCGGCCTTTATTCTGTTTTATTGCATATTTCATTTTATTCTAAAACATACGTCCAAAGGGAAGCTGTAACACAAGCAAATACTGCAAACTGCCCATAAACTGGATTAAAGTGTGTGTGTGAGAGTGAGATCATGCGTGTACGTATATATATCTGTAAGGACAGAAAACTTTCCTCCTTTGCACATAAACCGAACAGTTGAGTTGGGCTTTGTGGGAAAAGTGTGAAGTTGATTTACAGCTAAAGTTACCTCTCACTCGTATAACATTTTGAAAGTTGAAGACCAATTTTAGGATGATTCTCCACACTGCAGGCTCACAGAGCTTCTCTCATTAGGCCACATGTACAGTGGCGGCTCAGCTATAGTCCATGCAAAAGTCATCTAGGACCTTAACATTGCTCTGGTCACTGACATTTTAGTGTACTTCAAGAGTCTCTACACTTAAAACCTTCTCCTCTATCAACTCCTAAATCCCAGAATCCCTGAACCTTGTGTGTTTGTGTGTGTGTGTAAAGCTCTCAGTAGACATCCAGCTGTGGCTGCTGATAGCAGCTCAGATGAACTCTTAACAAGCTTGTGTGTATAGATTCAGGAAAAGGCGGGAAATCACTTCCTCTTGCTTTTCAGAAAAAGCTCCTCATCTCTTAGGTATTTCTTCCAACCTCTGGCATCAGTTGAAAGTTGACAACACAACCACTCAACCTTCAAGTGTCAAAATCTGGGCAACGGACTACTCCAAATATTTTTCAACCAGCCTGAAGTGACTGCACTCTTTTTCTGACACATGAAACCATCCGATTTTAAAAAGACCCTGAGCAGTGAATGCAAGAGCCATTAACATAAAATTTGTTTAAGTTTACTACTTTCAAAAAACTTTCATAATAAGAGATAAAAGATTGATTGCTAAAATGCCTGTAGTAAGTGCCTGTTTTTCATTAAAAAAGACTCAATCACAGGGGCAGCTACAGTGCACTGAGAGGCTGTTATTATGCATGGAAGCACATCACCTGAAAGTAAACCACAAATAAAGTACTAAATTACATTTAATCTTAGTTTAACTCTGTAGCTTTTTTAGTCATGCAGTCAGTATCATAAAATAATGAAAAGCATCCAAGGAGGGCAGATGCTCTTCTGAACATAAAGGATAGCCTTAACTGTAATTAGGTATTTTATTTATAAGGCACATAATGGTTGCTATGGTAGCCAGAAATGCTGGTGCCCTTTTAGGAGGATCTTTTTTTATTATTACAACAAGCGAGAGGGAAATAAAGAGTATATACTTTATGTTTTTCACTCAACAATGCAGTGGTATTCATCATATATCACAAATGTCCACATGATGCTTATAAAACTCAAAGACAACGTTTCAAAGAACCTACAATTATGGCTAAAGCTAAAAACACCTGAAAACATCTATATAAAATCAGCTTCTTTCTGTGAGTGATGGGGTTCCACACAAAGACAAATAAATATTTTTAAGTTAGACTGAAATTTGATGACAGCTGTAAGTCTACCACTAAGTTGCTAATGTTATGTTGTTGTTATTGTTGTGGTAGATTCTATTCTGCCAAATTGTCTTCCTGCATGAACAAACAGACATCAATTAATTTGTCCTTATACAGTATGAGATTGGTGATGATTTAGATCAGATGTCCTAAGCATGAAGTCATCACAACAAGAACATTTTAAACTAGGAAATTTAACAGATATGCTCACTGCAACCAAAGACAGAACCAAAAGAACTGTACATCACTTGAGCTGTTCAATTCATGTTTCTGTGAGATTTTCTCCCCTTGGTCAACAAAAGAGTTGGGGCTGCAGTATAGCACTCAACAGCTAGCTTGGAAATATTGATTAGTAAGAAAATAAAAGTTTCAAAACCTTTGTACAGAAATGTTCTTCAAGCAGTTCTTCTTTGTTCTTTCAGACGTTTGGGAATGGCAGTTCCAGTACACATATCTGACTTTCTCATTTCTCTGCAATGTTTTGCAGGTTTAAGATATTGCTCCAAACCCTACTGTATTTTATGAACAAAGTGTAGTCTGAGGTGCTGCCACACACATTTGGACAATTTACACTTGGCATTGCAGCACAGCCACTAACAATCTTTTCTTCTTCCCTTTGTTTTTATGCTTTACACAACTTTAATTTCTTTTCATCATCATCTGCATGTTTCTCCCCCTACTGATTCTGCTAAATTTTAGGCATTTCTTTCTCCCATTTACAGTCTGCGCTTTTACTCTCACATCACTAAGACCCCCTCCTCCTTACTATTTCATGCATCATTTCTCTGTTTAATTGCTGCTGGCTGAAACCTTCTCCATATTCCCCTGCAGCTCAGCACTCCTCCAGTCCAATGCTATTGCAGCCTTGCACTATTCAATTACCCCTCGGTAGACTAAACCAGGCAAGGCGGCCCAGGACTGTTTGGGCTCTCAATCACTGAAACACCACTCTGGACAGTGGCCAAACATTGGGCCTGGAACGATAAAACAAAGCACTGTTGTATTGTTGATCTGGACTTGAGGTGATTGAGAAGGGAGTACTGTGCAATATGACAATCTATTGTTTTTAGTATTTGTCAGAGAAAAATTATACAAACCCAAACCTTATTCATGGTCTCTCCTAAAAAGAAAGGATCTGAAATCAATATTTAAACTTTGGTCTTTGTTCGGTCTGTGTATTTCTGTCAAAATTATAATAACTCAAATTAAGAAATTTGAGTTTTAGTACTTTTTCAATCTTGATATTGCCTTTTGTGTTAGTGTTCTCCAGTGGACATCATTGTTTAAAATTTGACTTGGGTAGATGTTAAAAATCAGTTGTAATATCTTTGGAGCCACCGTCATTAGTCATTGTTTTTTTTCCTTGTATTTCACTCAGTCCTACTCCTACTTCAATTGTTCATTGTTCATTTAAAAACTGGCCTGAGATCACAGAACTACTGTGAGTTTTGACAGTCAGCTCCTCCTCAGTTGCCATCACCAGCTGGACAAATCAGAAAGAGACCAATGGTAGCTAGACTCCCTCCTTCGTTTATTATAGGGTAACACAGCACTGAGTGAAACAGCAAGTGCTGAAGTAGTACAAACTAAAAGTATGTAGTATGTGTGGTTACTGGTTTCCGCTTAAGCAGTGCAGCTTGTTAATGCTAGTTTCTCATTTCCAAGTGGAAATACAAGATAGGTTCAGATGTTGTATGTTGCAAAGAAACATTTCAATTTCTAACAGTAGATAATAAATTCTGTGTGAGTTTGTTGGTGAAGGAAAAAGGTTTTGTATTGGCATTGTTATTCTCTACAATTATGATGTTATTCATTCAAACAATCACTTTATCACTTTGACTATAAAGGGCTAATATTAGGAAGCTAACAAGTGTCCACTTCCCACATAGAAACTATTTGATTTATTAGTATGTGACAATATAAATGTTTTTCTTTGTTTTTCTTTCCAGGATACACATAATAACATTGTCCACAGCCGCGTACGTCATATTCCCATTCCTACTTTTGTATTTTCCATCTATATTCCCTTACTACTGCTATTTTGCTATGGGGGTGTACGTTATGTTCAGATGGGATGGTACATACTTTCTGTAATCTGTGCTTGCAAAAGTTCCAAAAAAGTAAAAAAGTAAGTTGTTTCGGCTGCTCCCTGTTCGGGGTCGACACAGCAGATGATTTGGCAAGGATTTTAAGCCAGATGCCCTTCTTGACGCAACCTTCGACACTAGGGAAACAAACAAACAAAAAAACTACTATTTGATTTAGCCAGGCAGTTAGCCTAACTTGCTTCTATGTTGCATCTACTCAGTCTATGCCGTCTATGCAAGTCACCTCTTCATAGCCCACTACGAGGCTATCAAGTCATATTTGGTTGGTTTCCATAAATGTGTTCAACGTTTTTAAAAATGGAAAACAAACAAACAATACAATAGCTATGTCTAGTTGGTACTAGACAATACAATGATACAGTATATAGCAAGAAAAAAAGCAGGAAAACACAAACAGTATATGTACAAGCACAGGTGATGTCATGGTGCTTTAATTAGTGTCTAATTTTAAATGTATTTATGAATACAGGCTTAATGTTTTGAATTCTCTGAGCAAGGTACCTATTGTATCATTTAGAGCCATTTGAGAGATACATAAGAGCATTATTATGTTTTTTTTCTTCTTATTAGTCTATTATGCAGTGCTGTCACTAATGCTGGGTGATGGGTTTGTTTCCATAGAGACATCACTCAGTCACTAATACAAAAAGCAAGTGAATAATAATTAGCTCGGACTTTGTCAAAATTAGACTTGAGTAAGTGTTTTTAATTTATGCTAAAGCTGAGGACATCGTGTTGTTATGATGTCATTTTTTTTATCAGATAAAGAGAAAAGGGGCGTCTTTGGGTAAATGTATCATTCCTTACAGAAACCCCAATAGTGAGCATCCATCATCAGCTTCTCTAATCAGGCCAGTGTTTTGTTTTAACAGCAGCATTGCCAGAGACAGTTTCAAATACCTTCATAGTAAGCAGCAGAGAATATGCTTGTATTTGCAAATGTAAGCATGAATATGAATACATAGCCGGAGTAGGACATTTCTAGGCCACACAGAAACACACACACACACACTCACACAGGATATGTCAAGCAGAAAACTAAAATATACACAAACACAGAGCTTATCTGTTTTTCTCTGAGGCCTCACACATCATAATAGCTCTATCTGCGTCACACATACACACACATGCACACAATCCACCGAGGTATCCAGAGTAATTATCAGGCTGTTAATGATTGCCGTGCATCAACAGTGCTCCAACCATTCATTACAAGAGCTTCTTCAGGCCCCTACTGGGCCCACGAGACTGCTTATCATACACCACACCATTTGATGGGCTTAATGCAACCTATTAACCAACAAAAGTATGGATGTGAAGTTTGCCAAACCCCTCCCATCTGTAATGCAGTTTGATTTATGTTTTTGTATCAGTCCAAAGTCAAGCACTGGATTGGGATAAGATGGATTGTTATGTTTTTATCTTCTTAAGAGAGGATGTTGCACTGAAAAACTAATTACTCTTGTGAGAGCTACAGTAGGATGTGAGATGCATGGTCACAACTAATCTGCAACTGAAGTTATTTTATCGTAAGTGTTAGTGTGTCTTAGTAGCAGCGTGGTCTGTGTAACATGTACAATGAGTGTAAACATCACAATGTTGGCCACACAACCACATATTGACAAGCAGTAGCCCTTGAAGTAACCCCTTCTATCTCTTAATCTATCCCATCCACTTATACATACACCCTCTCTTCTGACACTGACCCGTCCCTACTCCATGCAGAGGTTTTTACCACAAGACAGAGAAGGTCGATAATGTTTGTCCACATCATAGTGGGGAGATGTCACCCCGGATATAATGAGGAGCTCTCCCTTGTGTCTTGCCACGTGACTGTGTGTGTGTACATGCATGTATATGTAGTATGCAAGAAATTTGCTTTTATTTTCTATTTACATTTTTATAGGTTTGGTTATAAGACATGGAAATTATTAAACAGAGCCACAAAATGTTTTCAAAGTATATTAAATATGAATCTTGTCAAGTTGTTTGAATACAGTCATTTATTTTGTGCTTGAATGCATCATCTTGAAATAAAGTTCAATCAGTTAAATTGTTGTTTGTAATCTCTTTTTTTTAACCAAATCTTTCTTCCTTTATTTTTTTTAAGTATTTAAGTATTTTAAGCACTTTGACTCCTTTTCAAACAGGATGTTGGGGTGGGACATGGAGAATATATTTGATTGGAGCTAACAAATAGATGGTGCATTTTTTTAAATTGTTTGTGATGGCTTTATTGGCTGAAAGACCATAATCCCACCCACCTATGCAGCATTTCACCAATGAAGAAACACAATTTTTTTTTAACTTTCTTCTCCAGGAAGTTAGGGTCCCCTATTTCATGGAGTCTTTTCCACATGCTAAGTAATTCATGTTAAAATGCTGCTCAATGCTGACATGACTTTGACAGCGAAGGAAAATATTTTATTATTAAGTCACACTACAAATTACAATTGTGGTTTGACCAAGCTGGCAGCTATCCTGAAAAAGAAGTTTACTGCATTGAAGAGAGGTTTTTGCAAAATACATTTTTGGCAAGGTTGATGACTGGTTAAACTTCTCAGAGAGACAAGTACATTGAGGAAAGAAGGCCTGTTCTGAACTTTTCATCAGTTCATTCTTAGTACTTTCACCTAGCAACATCATGTGGACAAAGCTTGACATTGTGACCAAGATTGGATTTAACATTCATAAAAACGCACAATGGGAGATGTCAAGGAGGATTTGTCAGCTCTGGAACTGAAGTCTCTTTTGAAACAAAGATGAGGAAGGAGGACTTCTAGACAACGGCCATCTTCACATAGGCCGAGAGGAGCATGGGATTCGAGAAGAACTACAAGGTACGTTTCTTTTGTTGTGCTGTTTGGTTTTTCTTGGCTGCCGTGCCTTGACCAAGCCCATGCTTACATAGGTTTTGTGAGCCTACAACCGCTTGCTTTTTGTTTGCACCAAGTTGGCTGCCATGCCAAGTTGGGCCTTAAACTGTCTCAGCCATCATGCCTTTGCTTGTTGTGACGTCTCAAACTTGGCGAAGCCAAGGTGTTTGTCTGTTTGAATCAAGATTTCTTCATTGGCTTTTTTCATGTACACCTACAAACAGCAGGTGTTTCTGCTGTGTTGTCATGAGCAGACCCGTGTTTGTCATAAATGTGTTTGTACGCTTATCTAAGTGTTTGCTGTGCCAAAACTGAAAGGCTGTCTCATTTTCAGTTTGTCTTTTGCAATGTTTCTCAGCTGCAGTGCCGTGATTGGGTTTGTGCTTGTTCTCCTAAATAGGTGTGACTAAATATCAAGCAAAGTTTTGCCATATTTTTGTGAATTTCAATGTTATTTGCTGTAATTTGCCTGCATTCATTGCTCAGACTTTGACGTTAATTAACCTGACAAACTGACTGTGTCTGAGTGACTACTCTGACTTAGACTGAACTTACCAGAAACTCTAGTTCCTTCTCTTATTTATTTATGCCACCTAGGGCACTTGTCTTTTTCATGTCTGCTTATGCCTTTCATGAGGTTTGCTTCAGGTTATCTTGAAAACTACCGAGCTAGTTGCCACATGTCTTTCTCGCCTTCTTTCTGGTTGATGTATTAGCTTTTTTTTCACATAGGAAAAGGTAAGTGTAATTTTTGTTTTCCTTTGCAATGTTTGCTGCGTGCTGGGTGGTATTTAAACGACTTTTAACCAGCTGCCAAGCTGTGCAGGCCTTTGTCACAATACTGCAATATTATGAATTTGAATAGTTATGAATAGGTTAGCATAGGGCTCCTCTTTCAGCTACAAAAAAGGTAAGTGTCAATTTTATTTTATTTATGTTCGCAATGTTGTGTTGTTTGTTGGCTGCCGTGCCATAACTTGTGTTGTGCAATATGTGTTTGAATACATATAAATGGAATAGCATAGGTGTTTCAAGTATACCTGGAAAATGGTGACTTTATTTGTGTTATGTTTGCAATATGTTGACGGCCATTTCATAACTTAAACTAACTAACCGTGAATTTGTTTGAGGATCTGTAAATTGAAAGGACATTGTAATACAGGATATTTTTGTTATAATTTCTGTTTGCATGTCAGCATGTGTACCTGATTTAATCGAGTTAGGCTTGCAACCTGTATTCATGGTTTCAGTTCAAGGTAGTTTTAGATGATGGCATTGTTCCATTTTATTCACTCCATGGAATGTAGTTTTTGTAATATTGTTGGCAGCAAATCTAACTGTGTGCTTATTTGTCCTTGTGTGATTTGCTTTAAATGGCAAAGTCCTAGAAGGATAAAGTGCCTGTTACATGGCACTCACCATCCTTTTGCCATTAGGCTCCCATGTTATATTGGTGGTTAAAAAATGTTATCATTAAGTAGAATATGGCTGCATCCAGTTCTTCCCTAGCTATCGACCTCTCCACACATCATGCACTTACTATGTGGTTCATCCTACATTTTCTACTGTCAAAAACTGTAATAGTAATTCTCAACAAAAGCATATTGTGCGCACATCCTTGGTGTCAGCTGTATCTTCCAAATACAATGTTGTTTTTTTAACAAAATATAAAACCATCTTCATACATAACCTTCAAAGCTTTAACATTAAACACATTCTTGACCACATCTATGCTACTGAAAATAAAACATGACACTTGTCCTCATCATATTGCACCTTTCAGACTTTTTTTGTGCATTCTGGTCATACAGACCAGATTGAGAGAATAAAGGTGAGGCGCAGTACTTTGTTGTCAGCCTTTGAGTGATAGATGTTTGAACAATGACTGACCTTGCCCACCATGTCTCAGGTGCAGAGAGGAGGAAAAGTTTTAAAAAGCAGTCAAGCTTGATTTGTTTCGCCCATACATTAGCCTTCGAGCCAAGTTTTATTTGTTGTTTTCACTGTGTTACAATGTACTGAATCCTTGTCTAGGAGAGCTGGAGTGCTGATTGTCACATAAAGATGTTTTCTGAGGAACTCCATCTGAGGCTTAAGTTGATCTGTTGCTGTCTATGGCTTGTGCCTGAACAGTTTCATGTACTGTAAAATTTCAATACTTGCATCATAATCAGCATAAGATGACAACAGAAACATAGAAAACAAATACTCACAAATGAAATGAGAGTAAACTATGTAAATCTACATATAAAACTCCAGAATACATTTAAATGTCATAATTTGCCACTATTCACATAAAAAATACATACATTTAAATTAAGCATTGTGCTGAAAGTGCACTTAAGGTGTCTGCGCTCCCTTTAAATATTCAAAACTACTAGGACCTGTTTATTACTGAATGGATATGAAAAATAATGAACCAATTTCAGCTGGCCCATAGCTGCAAGTCTGAATGCTAATTGACTTATTTACGACATCGACTGATAATGAGCATGTTAGAGGACTAGGCTTAAGTGGTGATTATTATGTCCTTTGGTGTTGATACTTTACCTATGGGAACTGCTTGGGTTTAAGCTAAATGCACAAAGCACTTTCCCGCCAAATATACTTACCTGTCAGTACAGCTACCATGACAACACCTCGCAATGACAATTTCAGTAATAATTGAATAGGAATGTTTACCAACAGAGTTTGTAGCCTAAGGCATTACAGCAACAAAACCATTTCAGGCTGGTGACGCAGGAGGTGCCTGGGTGGGAGATTTGTTGGCAATAGCAACACTCACACACACACAGGTGTCAGTTGCACAATTATAAGATAATTTCCTGGTGGCATCATGTCATGAGCCCAGGAGGAAGTTTTGTAGCCTTAGCTTATTCAGCACTGCAAGGAGGTAACACACTCAGCAAAACATAGCCCCCCATGTCCTGGCAAGCTAATGCATTTTTATTACTTGTGTCAGGCCATTCTAAGGTACCACACTATGCAAATGATGAATTCTTCCCCAGGTATATTTTCTTGCTGACAGTTTGGAGAAAAGCTGAGTGTCACAGTACTGATTTCTTTTGCTTCTGGCTTTGGTTAGAACTATTTTTCCTCCACATATGTACTGTACATAAAAGCATAGGAATTTGGAAATACTTTTTGCGTGAGGACTTGCAGCCAGTTCTACATCCAGAAAGTAAAACTCTATTAGGATGTCACTGATTGAGGCAAGAGAAGTGAAATAAATGCTGCACACCAGATTTAACAATTTCACCAAATCCCAACTTGTTGCTATGTGTTGTGAAGATGTGTAGTTGAGGGAAAATTCCTTCTTAATTGTGGTGATTCTGAGAGGAATGGCCATAGTGGTCTCCTATTACTTACGTTTCTCTGCACTCTCAGCCTCGCCTAATGGGATATGCCTCAAACTGAACAATAGTTCCATTAAACACCAAGTCAGAAACAAGAAGTTGAACAACGAGCCTTTCAAATTGGCAAGCTAAGCTGAAAGATGGAATTTCAGCTGCTTGAGATTAAAAGCCCACAGCAGCAGATGGAAGTGTAAAAGAATGAGAAGAGAGAGGGGAAAAAAATAGTAAATGGACAGAGAAAAAACGAGGAAGCACAGGAGCAAGACAGAGGTGGCAGGCAGTCAAAGTGGCAGTTACACTGTAAATAAGATCTCCCCACAGGGTGCTAAACTCTGGACTGCCTTTGTCTGGCCTTTAATAGCTTACAGGGCTGAGAGAGACAGATTAGAGCAAAACTGCAGGGATACAGAAATATAGGCTTTGTCTACAGTTGGGATTTATCTCCCACCCTGAGTTTGAACTTTGTTTACCTGGGGGCCTCTGCTGTGTTCACTTGTAGAACCTGAGTTGTGTCTCAGTTCCTGTTGTCTACTGAGTTTGAATCATTATCACCTCGAAAAGATTATCTCAACCATTTGGACACTTTCTCTCTCCTGTATTTCACAAATAGCTCTGCTTAACAGCAGCATCCGTTCACGCTGCCACAATCAACTTGTGCAGAATTGATGGATATGAACTTTTGTAACTTTATTGAGGCTCTTTTTTTTTTTTTTCTTGTTGAGGCAGAGTAACATAGAATGAGCGAGGCTCATTAATCAAAGTGCAGCCTAAAGGGAAAACATACTGGGCTACATTAATTTTCACAGCGGAGTGGCTGAGGGAAATGATTAATATATTACAATGAGGAAACGGGTTAAGAAGCCCTGATTACTGTCATATAACAGATCAATGAGAAGTTATACATTATTTACCTTTTTTCATAAAATAAGCAAGAACAATGAAATACACAAAGTAGTCAATATACAATTATTCTCTGTGCTCCCTCAGTAGATGAAGAAACAAAAATCTTTTGCAGGGTTTACACAAACGACTTGCAAAGAGATGAAAAAATGGGGGGAAAAGTGTAATTTACATAATACACCTCGCATTTAAAATCAGGTGTCGTTAATAATGAGCACTTGTGTTTGAAGGAGCTCTTCATTAGTGTGAATGAGCATGTGATTGCCCTGGCTTTGATGTGACTTCACACAGCAAACCCGGATCGGGGTGGCTAATGAAGTTCTAAAAACGGCTGCCGAGTTCAGTGAATTTCAGCGCTTCTTTTGACATTAAAAGTTAACAAGAGACCCTAACTCTCTTTGATGTGACACACCCAAGTTTAAAGCAGCTTTGATATATAGTTGAACAAGCTGAAATACAGGCTATGCAAATTGCACAATGTGCGTTGTCTGAAAGCCCACATATAATCTAAATGGCCCTATTTTCTTTCACTGTGTACTGTATATTGCATGACTCAGTCATTCTACAGAAGGCTTGAGAAATTGCATCTGATATGGCTGTTGAAACATAAGTGTCATTCATCACTCTCTGATAGAAAATATCACAACAGAGGAAAATATGGCCTGTCTTTTAATTGTCCAAAGCAGCATGATGTGCACACGTTTCTCAAAGTGGTCTTAGCCGCAACAACACGGGCACCTGTGTGTTTTGATGGCGGTGTGCTAATTAGCTGCTGCATGAGCGGATGCTCCTTCCAAAAGAGAGGCGAGCCTAATTAATTTTCAGATTCGAGCTTTGATGTGTCTAATTGCTCTAAGCTTCCCAACTTCATTAGTCAGCGAGCTCCCTCAGTGGACGGTGAAGCTGGGTCCCTGTGGTTACAGAGGAGAGATTTACCTGTGTATTTTTAGGCCCTGTTATTATTAGATGCACTGTTGCTGCTGCTGCATCTGGGCCCATTCTAAAGCCAGTAAGAACTAAGCTTTATGATATAAAATTGTCTCTCCCTGCTATAAGCGTGGCAAAATTATTTCACAGAGGCTGTAATTTCAGTTTATCGCTGGGTTTGTTCATGAAATTGTCTTCCAGCGTGCAGTGGGAGTTTGATGTGTAAAGGTTGGGTGACCTTACTTTGTGTCTTTCTCGATTTTTCCATAGAGAGCTCAGATATCATGCACCTATCTGTGTGAGCACCGTATTTTGATCAATTTTCTAAATCTGTCTATTTAATAACCCAAAGATTTTACTATACATCTTATCACAGTTTTCCGAAACAATCAAATTTACATTTTTCTTTCAATTAAGCACTATAAAATGCTATTTGTATTTTGTATAAAAAAACAGACTTAGGAACAACTTTGTATTTTCTTTCTAAGTTCTGGCAACAAATCAACTTACTTTCTTCTATACTAAAAAGTTCTAATAATGAAACTTCAGCTGTGATTCAATACAAAATGAGCAAATGTTCTTCATGTGTTTACCCACCAGACATATTTACACTGTAAAACACTTAACGATCTTAAATCAATTCATCTTTTATTCTTCAGTCAGTTAAGATTTTGCTTGTCACAATCAGAACTTGTAATCATGAGTTTTCATTTGATTCTTCATTTAACTCATCAAGTTAAAAATATTTTTAGCACATACTTCCCAGCATGCATTGTATTTGTTACAGTTCCTTTTCTTTTATTCCTAATTCTGTGTTATAAAAGGGGAAAGCTGGTGTTTTCTATGACCAGTTATATAAGAGCTTTCTTAATCATATAATTTGAAATCCTATAACTAGAAAATATTGATTTGTTAATTTTTGGACAGCACTAGTTTTTTTTATTTTGAGGTGCAGAGGTTTTTCCAGTGCAACAATGCATTATGCATTTGTTTCCAGGATACATTCACTAATACTGTAATTTTTGGCATATATGAAATTTTTATCAGTTTCAAACTACACCGTGACGAACCAATCACCATTTTTTTTAGGCGTCGAGCACATATTTTTGTAATTTAACAATCTATTTGCAGTCACAACCATACAAATACGGCACTGTGACAATAATTGAGGAAAAAGTTAGTCACCCAGACATCTGCCAGTATAGCTAATGCCTATGAGAACATAATTTAGGCAAGAGGAGGCAAGAGGGGAAAAGTAAGGATTGTTGGAAAGAACAACAGACAGACTGCCTGGATTGGTACTTGGTGAGGGTTGGGGTATTGGCCATCATGATTTTTTGCTAAAAATGTGTCCATTATTCTGTACTCTGTATGAGTTGATCACCCAGTTGCAGCTATCTGAACCTAGTTGACATTCATGGGATGTACGTGCACTCTGGAATATTGTCTCCTCTCTGCTGCCAGATGGAGTGATCCAATTGACACCTCATTACTTGAGACAATGTTGATTGAAGAGAAAAGTTTTTGTTGGTGTATGTTTCTGCTATATGTTAAAAAAAAAAAGTTTGACTGAGATTAATCATTAGGGGGACATTGGGCTGAAATGCTCTGATTGGTTGTACGTTAGGTGTCACTCACTGTCATAGCACATCCTAATAATAACTCTCTGTCTCCCTCTGTCAGTGTCATTTGGGATGTAATGATGATGGCAATGCTGTACTGCTTGCTTAAGAAATTTGTCAGTATGGTATTAAGACCTAATATGTTTAAACTGACAAAATTTGAGAAATAGCAGTCAACTACATAAAACCTCATTAAAATGGCCCTTGTTTGCTAGGCCAAATGAAAACATCGGTCTGGGATGTCCATTTTCTGCAGAATTACACAAAAAAAACATGAAGAAATCAGTTGAGTGCTTGCTTGGGAGTTTTTGGGGGGTTTGCCTGGGGTAGTGGCCTCATTAGTGAGCTTCTCTGTGGTATGTGCCAGGCCCTGGAGTCGTAGGCTGAAGCTGTGGGACATGCTGACTTGTAAAAACACCTTTCTCTCCTCTTTTAATTTTTCCCTTCTATGAGCCCATTTAGCACCATTGAAACCTCCATAAGAACAATTGACCTCATCACTTTATCTATTTGACCGTGCAGGGTCATTTTGTGCAAAGGGATAAATAATTTGCTTCTGGCTCCCTGTCTTCCCTTTTGTATCATCATCATTTTATAAATAAATGTATTTCACAGGGATACGGCACAAGGGACTATTGTTTTTGTAGATATTCAGCAAATATCATTGCTTGTGCAGAACACATTCTGCTTATTTACATGGCATATTTTTTCTGAGTACTGTCCTAGAGGCAGAATTGGGTGGTTAGAACACACACAAACACAAATAACTTGCAAAATTCAACAAAAGTTCTTTATTAATAGCATTGTTTTACAATGCAAAATAAAACTGTGAACACTTGGGTACTGTAAAAATGACTTCACCCCTCTGTTATCTCACACCTAAATTATAAACCAAGCTGCCTCCAAAGGGCCACGAACAATGTGTAAGTCGTTAAATACTTTAAGAGTCCCTAAGCAAAAAGCGATCACTTTTCATTTGGCTCATGCTGCTGTGCATTAAAAGCCTCTGGTATTTGATGATCCATAATTCAGTCTCATTTTGATACATTAAATTCAGGGCTTTCATCTGCTGACCAAACGGGAGACAGAAAGTCTTCATCAGCAGCTTGCTGGAGATTAAATTTCTTAAACAATGTTAATGCACCCAGTCAACTTCTACTGTATCTGGGGACAGTGATCATAGGCCTCAGTGGGAAGTCATCATTATTCATCTACCCACATCATACCTAATAATCTACAGCTGGACATTACACTTGCTTTTATTGCATGCAACAACCATTAGAGACTCTCAGGTGAGAAGGACAATTTAAATTTACCTCATGTACTGGTGTTCTTTTTTTTGTTTTTTTTTAAATTAGCTACTATATTCCAACATTGTGTTTGACACTGACTTGTTCAGGGAATTATCTTAACCCAGCTTTTTAACTTGTGGGTCTTTGTACCACTGTAAAATTGTTTCAACACACTTTAGAACACATCAGGCCTGTCACTGAATGTTTGCAAAAAACTGAACAATGACAACAATTGCTTCACCACATTAACTAGGTACAGGCCTACCGAGCTTTTGATTTCTCAAAGTACTCAAAGTATTGTACATAGGGCTGTGGTGAGAGCACTGATTGGCATTTAAAATTAGTTTATTAGGTTATAGAGTAACCCTATGTTCATAAAGCTGGAAACTGTGTTTTTAGCTAACTCAAAGCTTAAGTTAACTTAATTGGCTAACCAGCAACAGATGACAAATTTGCAAAATACTTTACTTAGGCTGCCCTCTATAACTGGATGACTTAATGCATGAGTTGATTAGACAGCGCTGTCTCCTCACAGGAGAAATGCTCAGCAGTGTGCTAGACAGTGTTGTACAAGTTCACACGAGCTATCTCAAAGTTCAGTTCACACTGATTAAATAACTAGCTGACAAAATCTAATGACACTTACGTTCTTTATTTGCAAACGGATACTTCACATGAAGAGTGCTCTTTTAGCGTGTTAATGCTATGAGCATAAAACACACTTTTACTTTCTCTGAATATGTGAAAATCTAGTGTTTTCTCATCAAAGATAAACATCAGACATTAAAAGGTGGGTCTTATACCGTAGTTAAAAAATGAAATTGTAGGCTAGTTTAGATGAGGACCATAGAGCTGAACTGGCACAAAGGAGTGAATAATATATTTCTTATATTTGTATTGAAAGTATTATGATGAAAAGACATCAGCAATGTTGACTGTTTATATAAATACACAATATACTGTATATCAGGAAAAACACTTAAAAATATGCTACAGACTGTTGTCATTTTATGGTCTCTATGAAATCACAATATTTCAAAGAATTTCTGGTAAATCTTTATACTATGCCATGTGCTGTGTGAAAGCTTAATGAATAAAATGATGCTGGATCAAGGCTACAGTTATCATTTGCCTGATACATGCGTCACTTGATCAAGAATAAATGACATGCGCAGGATAAAAGAAAATTAAAATTTAATAGACAGTCAAATGCATGCATATTCCTGCAGTCAGGATTTTTCACTTCACTGAACACCCTGTCTGCTTAGTTGTGTATTTACATTCCAAAACACTGGCACTCATTAATTAAAGTGGGGACCAAAGTTCCCTGCCAGGGTTATGTTGGGGCCGATCCGCCCCACTAAACCATTTCCATTTGCCCTTGGCTTTCTAGGTGAAGCAGAATGAGGGAGAATCTCCATATCACATTTGTTCTTGTCAACCTATGGGCAAACGCTCAACCAGTGCTGTCATATATTTGCATTATAATTAGCTGTGCCTAAGAGTAAAACCGTTTATTTTCCAGTAAATGTAAAACGCACCACAGAGACAATTCTAAAAGTGTGTATGTGTGTGTCTGTATAGATGGTTTGCTGTAGTGGATAGTATTAATACAGGGTGGATTTGTTGTTCTTTGTGTGTCTGCGTAAGTTTGACTTCTTACCTTTGTTCATTCATACAGTGGTGTTTGTGTGTACTCGCGCATCCTTGGCAGAGACGTTACAATGGCACTGACAACTGTTGTACATGGAAGCTGCACAAACTGAGCATGACAAGCTGCAGATAGAAGTTGGTTGGCACAAAGCAGCCATGTGAGAGTACACGGTGCCTAAAAACTGAGCTTCTTCCAATGAGGTGTTTAAAAAAAAAAAAAAAAAAGAAGAAGAAAATAAATGACCATTTCTACTTTGAAGGACTTTTCAATTCAATGATGAATTTGTGCATCACAGTGTCAACAAAACTGAGCATTAGAAGTCTCATGTCACACTAACTGCAATGCTGTTCTATCAGATTGAATTACTATATACAGTATATGTGTGTAGCCACAACACTGTTCCAATAGAGTTGTGTAGATAAGTAATTTGTGAAAAATATGTTTAATTTTCATTACAGTTACTAGTAATTAGGCCTGATCATTCATACTGACAGCAACTTTGAGTTCCTGCCTCATTGCCAGTGTTACTATGGCTACATTGTCACTGGCACCATTGTGAAAAGCCCGATGATTAGCATTTTGTGGCTTCTACTGGTTGGATATGTTTACTAACACACTCTAATAACTTTCACACTAAATCCATCCCAATATAACACCGATAAAAATCTGCAAGTATGTGCCATGCGTCAGTTTTGTCACAACCACAGAAAGGACATTCACAACAAATAATAACGTTACACCCTGAGCAAAGAAATTCATGAATTAGTAATTGTAGGAGCACAGTTCTTTTTGTGTCTGATGTCTGATGGGATGTTCAACTCATTAGGTATTCCAAACAGTGAGCTGGGGTCTTGTGTATATGTGCACCTCGCAGTGTTATCTAATAAGTGGCAGACAAATGGCACACTGGTTTGTATTTTGCAAACATTAGGTACAGGTTGTAATTAACATGCATCCAACATCCACTATTCAGTGCAACTGGTTCTTACAATTGGAGCAGCACAAAGCTTTTTCCCTACAGTTTTTCTTTTATTTTAATTTTTTTTTTTGGACAAACCCTCTTCAGCAAGCACAGCTGCTGGGATTCACTGACTGGATAATTTAAGGAAATAATTGGCATGCTTAAAGCACACCATGACATTGAGGTCACCTCTGACCTCAACTGAGCACTACAGATTGAAACATGTATAGCAATACAAAAAGGTTTACTCTTCCACTAGTTTTGTAGCTCCTTTGCGATGTAAAAGTTTTTGTTTAGTTTATTTCACTCCTACGTCTTCTTACTTTAATGTAGCAGATTTTAAACTCTTCTTATCTCTTTTTCTTTGTTGTCCTATCAGAGCTTTAATGAAGTCCATTGTTGTGTTAAATCTACTTTATGCAAATGGAAAATGCAAATGGATGTTGGCAAATTAGTTATAAGTGTTTAGTGGGCTTCTGTGAATGGCTACAGACAACAGACACTTTACAGTGAAAGCACAAGTGTTTCCAGGAATCTCATACAGCTCAACAGTGCCACTCCTGTTGTACCTCGTTTCTGTATCACAGGCCCTAATCAAGATTGTCTAAGGTACAGCATATGACAGATTTAACAGCTGAAGATAAATTCTGTATATGTGATCCTGTTAGTTTGAATTTAATACCTGCCACACAGGACAGACCATTAAAGAACATTACAGCCTGGGTAAAGGCTTGGGAAATGCTGTGTGTAAGTTTCCTAAAGCATTAAGGAACAATACAGAGCAAAGCAGATTCACAACAACAAGCAGTCACGTTGGGCTTGGAAAATTCTACAACATTTACTAACCTGTATGTGTTTGCTGGCCAAAAACACAATTTGCACTTGCTGTTTAAGGAGTATCATTGTGAAATAAGTAGCCAGAGCTCTCTATACCCTATTAAAAGTGCAGTGTGTAAGATTTAGAGTGATCTATGTGCAGAAATAGAACACAGTATTCATAAATATGTTTAGTGAGTCATCACCTGAAAATATCTACCGTTGTTTTAATTGGCTTAGAATAAGCCTTTTATGTATACATAGGGAGCGGGTGCCCTTTCTAGGAGGCCACCATTTTACATCGCTGTGTTTCTAGAGTAGCCAAGAATGGACAAACCAAACACTGGCTCCAGAAAGGGAATCTTATTTTGCTAGAATTTGGTGACACTGGAGTTGAAATAATAATCATTATCTTACTGGCACCATAGCCTATAGTCTTACGTACTAAACTAAATCCAATTTCTAAATATATAGCTAACTAAACTAATGTCATGACTTATTATATTACTGGTTGATGTCATCGTAGAGGTGTCTTGACACCTCACAGACACCATAGGCTGACACGTAGAAATGGGGGTGTACAGTGTGAGGGCTGCTCAGAAGGTTGCAATCTGCAAAACCCTAACCACAGTCTTTCCCTAAATCGAACCAATCAATATTTTGTCTAGTCTGAACAAGGTCGGATGCTGCAATCCTATTATAATAACAGGCACAAATGGAGGAAAGCCATGAGGCAGTTGGTCCCTTTTTAAGCTTATTAGTTTGTTGGATGAAATAAAAACAGAATAATAACTAATATCTAATCACAGGTTAAAGTGCAATTAACTAAGATTTTACACATTTTCAAATACATTTAGTGAAAAATACAGCATAATGTTTTGTCATTAACTGTAGCAGTTGAAATGTAACACAAATTTCTAACAGCAACCTTTCTGTTAACACTGGGCTTTGTTTTCTTTGCTACAGTGTGTGAATTATAGCTACTAATGTTACTAATGTCTCACTGAAATGACATTACAAAGTAAATGCAGCCTATACAGACAACCTTAGGAATACTTATAATCTACATATTATACGTTGCTAAACTGTAAACCTTTTCACTGGGCACTGTTCAGAAACAGAGCGGCCAATGTTGGCTTTGGAGCATGTTTCACCGAGGCCATCGTGCTGTTGCAACCACACATCCTTTCCACGGCTGAAAAGGAATTAGTTAGAGTTTAAAGTCTCTGTGTTAGTTTGACTGTATACATTCACACATTCTGTTAATCAGAGTGGGTTTCTTATTACTTTGACCATTCATAGTAGGAAAAGCATAGGCGTTACTGATATCAATAACAGTGGCTCCATTCATTTAAGTGACACAGTATACATTTCCAGTGTTTTCAAGAAGTTCAGCTGCAAATAGAAAATAAGATGGAGAATAAACAAACCAAGGACTAAAAATTGTTCAAGCAAAATACATTTTCAAGCACACTTGTGACCTTATGATAGACACTTTCTTAGAGGACCCACTAATGTCCTTTAAGTGATGAATGAACATCCATTACGCTCTTCAAGTGAGGTGCAAATTGAATGCGCTTTCATCGTAGTGTGACCCCAGACAATGTAGTTCACTGGACAATACTTTAATTGCTTGTGTTACTCAAAGTGTCAGCCAGTGTGATTCAGGTGACCAAGCTATTTGCAGAGTTTGTCAAACACTTATTGCTGTTTAATAACTGAACTTAAAGTAAACTTTTAGCAAAAATAGTATATCATACATGTTGTCTCCAGTCGTGAGGTGTAAGCAGTTAGTTTATGTTTACCTTGTTGTTTTACTTTACCTTATAAAGAACTGTAGTCTACAATTCTCCAGCTTGGCTCAAACAGTTTTTTTTTTAGGGATTAGTAGAAATGTGATCGAAAGAAAGGGAGAAAGATAAATATTAAAGAATGTCTTGTGAGCTGAAATGGAGATGGCTGCATGGAAAATAGATATCTGTGGCACATCAGCGTCAAACATTACACTCCTGGGTGTGAACCTGCAGCTCATCCAGGCGAGTTTCAGTTCCCATTGACACTCGAAAGATAATGAGCTTATAGATGCTTTTAAGATGTATTTTTGCTCATGTCTATGGTAGGGATTATAGTTTGGAGTTAATAATGTTTGTCTGTTGCTTTCTCAAACAGAGCCTTGTGGAAAAACTCAGTTGACAGTTTAAAAAGCTTGCAGATGCCACATTACTTCTAGACAGAGTCCTGAAATTTGAGCTTGAGATCATTTGGACTCCATTAATTTAGATTTTGTCACTTGGAAATGTGTTACATGAATATTTAAGAAAAAAGTCTTCAAAATATCTCCCTCATTATTCATATTATCATGAAGAGTGGAAGTAACTTGACTGACAAACACAGTCATATCAATCAGTCAGGAATTACACTTCTCACTCTACACACCTACACACTATCAGTCTTCATCAGTACTGCTCTTTTTGTTTTGTTATGTTTTTATTTTGATTTACTTTACTAATCCCCATGAGAACACGCTTTCACATTTAAGACATTGGGGATTTTAGTGGTTGTAAACATATTTGGGATTCAAATTAACACTATTTAAAAATGATTTTCTGAAAACAATGTTACTTAAGAACTTCCAGTAATGAAATACAGTGTCGTCGTTTAGACTCGGTTTTAGATTTGGCTTAAGGTTTAAAAACAAATAATGGTAATAATCAATGAGAAAAGGTGACATACAAGTAAAAAACAAACATAGATATTAAATTATTGACAACATGAACAAATATATGTTGGATGCTAAAAGGCCAGGTTAAATAAAGGTGGGCTGCTAGCTGATGATCAGTGGTCTAAAGGAAAGCTTCACAGCAATACCATTATTTACTTTTGGTATATCCTTAAACAGTAAAAATAACACTAACACTGTGTCAAAAACAACCCATTTTGTAAATTTTGATGAAATTATTTTTTTCCACTATTAAATGATTATTATTGATTATTTTTTCAACTGTTTGTTCTATGAATTTCTATATTTTAAAATGGTAAAAAGAAATGTCTGCTAAAACAAAATTTTAAAGACACATTTAAATGTCCAAAAGCCAACATTAACCGATCTATACTTTCTCAGTCACTGTTCTAGTATTTTTACTTTTTCTAAATTACTCAATTTATCAATTATCAAGAGTTTCAGATGAACTGCATTCATTTTACAAACACTTTTGATACAGATTTTATAATATAAAGTATACAGACGTTCAACCAGTTTTGCTTAACTGAAGCTGAATTGATTTTCCTTGCAGTAAGAAAGAGAGGGTGTAAATGGGGTAGAGCTGAACCAAGGTTTGACCCTTTTATTTGGTAATTTGCAGTAATTGTGGGGTGCAAATGCTGTACAAACATCACTAGAGTAGAGTAGTATTTATTAATTTAATTCACCATTTGTTCATCTTTTAAATGAATGGTGTCTTTGTGTAAAAAAATGGAAATGGAAAAATAAGGACAAGACCTCAGTGTCCTCAATGATTGTTACAGCTCTGGTCAGACCTTTTGAGGTAAGTCATTTTTTCTAATTTGTCTGTTCAGAACATAATGAATGGTATTATGTTCTAGTAAAGTGAAGGAAAAGTTATAAAAAAATAAAATAAAAACTAAAGTGGAGAAGTGAGAGTAGTTATTTGCAGAATTATTTAATTTAATATTAATAATAATATATAATAATATATAAGTTATCTATCCCATGAGACCATGATAAATGTGAGATCTCCATAAGTGTGCACTTGAAGCAGCACGATTCTAAAGTACATAGTGGCATGTTTAATCTCTAGGTGTTGCATTGAGATTACTTGCATCTTTAAAAAAACTGACTTCACCAGAGGGTATCATGTGGCCTCTGGCTTCATCTCTGGTGCCACCACTCAGCCGATTAGCGGAGTATGACGATTACTCGCATGTCGAGACCAGCAGGGCCTTGCAGAGTGAATAGTGCCAGGGGATCCATTCGCTCTGGCACAATGACCGGGCCACAGTTTGCCGTGAGCTTGCTTTCTGATGATGCAAAGAAGTTACAGAGAGGGGCAGTGTTGAGTGAAAAGGTTGTGGGATGTGAAATTGAGGCTGGTTGTGCCATTTTCAGACATGATTTCCGTAGGTTGGAAGCAATGGGAGATTTTGCGGAATAACCATAAAGTTTGTGTCCTGTTTCTTTTCATTTGATAATATTTTGACAATACACCTAGACATGTACTGTAGCACTGGCCATTGTTCATACTAAGTATATCATCACACACATATAATAAGAATTAAGATTTCTTAGTTTTTTGAAAGGCACTGTGACAGCACGGTTTTAATTCCAGCTTGCAAGTGACTCTAGCTTACTTGAACAAATGTAAAAATAAAGTACATGGAGTACGTGTGTGTGTATGCAGACACACAATCTTTCACCCCATGCTTGGGGACCCTAAAAAACTTGTCTCAAGGACGACTACTTGTGGATTTGTAATATCTGAATCTGCACATTCACCCGAGGACAATCATTTCCATGGAATAAGCCATTCCATACCCACTCGCATGTAATCTGAATGAATTTATTGACTTTACCCCTGTATGGTGCTGAATATTCAAGGCATGTCAAAAAAAACAAAGTGGCATGTACATGCACATTAATACAAATCAGAATCTTCCCCTCAGAAACAATTCCATAAAATGCAAATGATGCAGGTGACCTTGCCCAGTGGGGAAATGAAAGGAAAAAGCTACACACATCGTTGTCAACAGAAGTGATAGAAGCAGAAAATATTCCCCCGAGGCAATTGGAACATCTCTATTCCTCCTCCCCTACCCTGCAGGGCTGGCAGAGGAAAAAAAAGTTTCAAAATGTTACAGAGCATGAAAGATTGTGAGCTTTTGGATATTGACATATTTTAATGCAACTGTCTTTCTGACAGTCAAGCAGGTATTATCTGCATAGTGAAGCAGTATGCTTTTTAAAAAAAGTCTGTGTAGTCAATATGAGTGTTGTCCACGGGCTGTGAATAATGGATGAGCGCGAGAAAGGAAAGGTGAGGTGGGAGTGGGTGTTCTCATGCATGGTACGCTCCATGAGACAGGAAACCACAAGGGTAGATGCTGCTTATATACAGTCAAGTTTGTAAGTAACGGAACAAAAGAACAAAGTAATGGAAGATACGTTTTTGGAATTTGTCCTCTGTACACCACCACACTGAATTTGAAATTAAAACTAAAATTACCGCGTTGTGGTTTTATGCCTCCACTAACCAATGAGGTTGTAGTTTACACACATCTGACCAGACTCCTATTCTAAGAAGTTTATGCATGAGTCTAAGTGGATATTTGACCTTGACCACCATAATCAGTTCATCTTGACACCAAGTGACAATTTGTGCCAAACCTGAAGCAATTTCCTCAAGTTGTTTCTGAGATGTCACATTCACAACAAGAACTGGATGAACATGAGGTGACTGTGACCTTGACCTTTGACTTTTGGCCACCAAAAACTAAAACGCTCATCATGGAGACCAAGTGGACAGTTGCATGGCCAAATGTGTTCTGTTCCCTCATTACTCCATGACGAATCAAGCAGATTAAAGGCTCTGAACTCACAATATGAGGGCCAAAGAGGTATCTATGCGGGTGAAGGAGGCCATCACTAGTTGAAAAAATAAAAAACTAATCTATCGGAAAGATAGCAAAAACATTGTAAGTGACCATTGCAACAGTTTGTAATATTACTAAAAAAAGGCATTAATTAGCAAACTCAGCAACAGCAAAAGGCCTGGAAAACCACAGATGACTACTAAAGTAGATGACCACAGCATTCTGTCCATGGTGGACCCTGTTACAATATTTAGTCAAGTCAAGTACACTCTTAAGGAGTTAGGCGTGTCATTGTCAAAGTCCACAGTCAAGAGACGTCTTTATGAACGTAAATACAGAGGCTTCACAACAAGGTGCAGAACACTGGTAACGTATAACATAACTTTTTATATAATGTTAAAGTCTGCACTAATTCATAGAGATAAAAGATGTGAGGTTGAGTGGTCATGCCAAAATCATGTCATGTTCTACCACTGCCAACAATTCTGAACCACTGTTCAAACAATATTCAAATACTGTATTATTTTGTCAGCAAATTTAAATTTGACTTATCTCAGGTGCACAGATACATTACAATAATAATCACCATATCCTTAATCAAATCCTTCACTACAAAGTTTCATCAGACATACTATGATGCTCCACTAAGCACTTATGTTACAGTCAAGTACAGTCAACATTTCTTTTTCTTTCTTTTTTTTTTTTTTGTTACAGCAAAGTAATTTCTGTAATGTTTTTGCACCATCAGTGGCAGATAATGCAGCTTTAAACAGCATGTGCACTCTGTTTTACCAAAACCTGTACATTTCAGAATAATCTATGCATTAACTTGTATATCACATAAAATTAATGTATATTCATGAGAAGCAATTTCATTTTCTAGAAATTATGCTTAAGTACTATTAATTTGAATCCACAAATACGTTTTGATCACAAGTCAGAAAACACTGACTGACAATGCATTTCATTTGCTTTCCCTAAAATATTCACTCAAGCCAATACAGTATCTGCTTGCTAACGCTTTTAAAGTTGTTCATGCACTTAAAGCACTTAGCATACATGACAATTTCTCTAATGCCCATTGCGCTCTGAAGTTGGAAATAGCATTTACTCATATAAAATAGTACAGAGAAGAGAAATCGGTTCTACTTTGGTGCAATGTGCATTAAATATGAAAAGAAGTAGTTTTTTTGGTCTTGGTGGGTATGTTGCTGCATGACTGAAATTTAGTTTCCTAGTTACAACACTACCACTGTGCTGTGTGCTGAATTAACACTTTCATGTTATCCTGAACCAAAGTATCCTCAAAAAGAACTAATTCCAACCACAAAATGGAAAGCAGATAATGCTTTTACATAGATTGTTCTTTCAGATTTGTTAGACACTTTGACACTTGATGGGGAAATATGCAAGGTATAATGCAGCAAACTCAGCTGTCAATTTCACAGTCATTCTTTATTTGTCACTCTAAAGAAACCCCACCTGTCTTCTCCTAATGCCACACTTCACTCTCATACACGTCAGTGCGGGAAAATTACAGGAAATTAAAATTCCCTCTCAACATACAGATGTATGTGAGCCCCACCAGAAGGTGAATAAATAAAGCAGCAATGCGGAGGAGTCGGAAAATAAGAACACATCACAAACCTTGATTAATCGCTCCAGGGGGAGAGAGACAAACATGAAAATGAATGGAAAGGAATGAGATAAATTCATACAAAACAAGATGAGCATCATGGAAGAGAGGCGTCTCAGAGGAGCTGCATTGTGCATAAATAAAGCGCTCATGCCGTTTCCTGGAATCCGGTAATGTGTGCTCATAATTACATAAGTGTGTTTGTGTGTGCGGCAATGTCTGTTGGTCAGAATGAGATCTCTTCAACTGCTGGATTGTTTTTGGCCTGTTTTCATGTTGCCCAGAGGATCAATTTAACCACCTTAGTGATCCCTTTACTTTTTAATCATCTCTTGACACTACTGTAAGGCCAAAGTTTATATTTTTGCCAGATTAATAGTCAATATTCTTGTCCATTGAATAATTTTGCTTTCTGGTGTGAAATGAGGATCAGTGGTTATTCCCTTGCATACTTTTTATATACTGTAGACTCCATGAAAAACATCTATGGGGAGGAATCATCTTCAGATCACTCTCTCAAAAGGCTGACTTACTGAAAATTACAAGTTCTGAGATCTGCGTCACACAAATGACTGGTATTAATGGTGATGACAGGGAATAAACAGGAATGTGGGTGTACAAATGGGCTGGGGGATGGATGGATGGAGTTACAGAGTGGCAGGATCACTTCGGAAACTTGACCTCCTTTTCTGCCCACTGTCAGTCATTTGCATTCAGAAGACATTTACATGGTAGCAGCCAGTCATTCCAAGCCAAGCAAATTTACGCCCTGGCAGTAGGAACCTAGTGATTTGGGCATTCTGGCCTGCAGAAAGGTTGGTAGTACCCAGGGAGTGCAGCATGAGAGCAGATGCTCTCCTCTGTGACCTACACCTCGTATATCCACCTCCTCAGCCTTTAAATCTTTTGCCCATGCCGCAGCTGGTGTACAAAGCTCACAATGAGCTTTTCATTGCTGCCATTCACTTACACACAAGCCACTGTAATTGTTTCTCGCTTTGATTCTCGCTTTGATTGTGCGTCTCCCGGCAAACCGCCAAGCAAACCCAACAAAGAAACCATGGACCCTGTTATCACTACAGACGAATGGGTGTATACTCAGTAAATATTTCAGTGAGATGGAACAGAAACTAGAAAAGTGGGAGGATTTACCGTTGCCAGTTGAAATCAAACAACCCAACTTCCTGTCCGTGGTCCAGCATTTCCACATTGCACTGTACAGATGTCTTACCATCTGTGAAGGGTCTTGTAGAATCCGCAACTGCATGGGTTAGGTTAAAGGTAGCTGATATCTGCTTTTTACTTCAGGAAGTTGATGGAAGGGAAAAAAAATCACTAGCTCAGTCGCTCATACACAGTAAAAGATTCTGCGACTTCCTTTGAGAATGTGGTAATAAACTTCCATGGCTAAAATGGTTTGAAAATGCATTGATAGATTGAAAGTAACTTTGAAATATATAGATAGCTGTCTCTCAGTGCCATGAAAGCATCTTACAGACTGACAGAAGACACGGCAGCGGAGAGACAATGAGCTGACTTATGGTTACAGTAAAGTATACAGTGTGTCCTTGAAACATGTGTCACAATAATTGTCTTGTGTGAAACACAGAATTCCCATCTCCAGTGGGAATTGACAACAATGATTTATTTGCACATTTCGCAGAGTCCCTTATTCTACAGTGCTCTCATGTCATGTGTCTGTATCCCATCTATCATGCAACGTAAGTTTCCAATTTGTCTTATAGTATATATACTGTAAAGTCACTATACAGTGATTAAATTAAATGTACCATTCACATTGATGCTAAAAGACAGTAAACACAACAACAATGCCTGCATGGTCCAGAGATAGTAGCTGGCACAACCGGCACTGTTCCGATGACGGAGCTGCTGAAGGGATGTTGGAGTCGGTGTGGATTGCATTCATTTTAAATTCCCAATTAGTCTTTTTATACAGGTTTTGTACTATTTTGTCTTTTACCACCTTTATTATCATAGTGGTATACTTCTATATTCTGTGGTAACATAGCTCTTTTAATAATCTTCTTTGGGAGTTGGACCAGAGGGTGTAAATGGTCTAGTATCTAAATTTGCACTTACCAAACAGTATTTAGGTGGGTTGATCCATTATGTTGCCTTTGTTTGTCCTATGACACTACCCCTGTGCCAACCACTACCTTTGACTTTGTCTTTAATGTCACTGTCATGAAATTCCTCAAGGCACCCCTGTAGATGTTGTCCTCTGGTCTCATGCTGGCATAGAGGCATGTATCCTCATTTGAAATTTACATAATTATTACATCATTTTAAAGTAATTTAATTTCTTCTTAAAGTCTTCAACTTTTCCTCCTTTTCACTCATCAACTGTATGTTGTTAGTCTCAGCAATTTCCATAACACATGAATTTATATAGTCAAAATGTTTATATTTAAATACCCACCATACCTTTTTTATAGTTTATATTTTCTATTTGTGAAAAAAAATGCCTCTTCAGTAACTTCTAACACATTACTGTAAGTAGAGTCACTTTGAGATTTTTTTTATTAAACAATTGGAAAATGTTTCACAGACTCCTGAGTCATACATTGTTCATATTTGTTGAAATATTTGCTTTTTATACTACTAACATACTATTTGCTACTAATATATGAGTATTTTACTTTGTAGTATTATATATTTTGCTTGTTGACATTTCAGTCAGCTGCCAAACATTCTTCCTTTCAATTTGTGTTCCTTCAGTAACTATGCCATGCCATGCCATGACAACAATACTAGCCACTTGGGCAAAAGCTGAACATTGTCACATGAGATTGGTATAAGATAAATAATATTGTGTTTTATGCATAAAACACAATCTATTATTTAAATATGAAGTAAGGAAACTATAAAAAGTTAGTTGTGACAGCTTGATAGTGCTATGTGGCACATTATGTAGCTGAAGTGGTACAAAGCTGGGATACCATGTCCGAGACCAGGGTTCCCCCAACCGAAAACTAGAACTTAATGACTGTTATTGCATCGTCACAAGCTTTTGCCCATCATCATAATCATTTTTATGTCATTCTGGCGTCACTGTTTTTTGCACTGCATTCCACCCTTGACTACTATAGACCTCTTTTATCCATCTTTAGATTTTCTTTGTTGTTATTCAGTTTTATTTGTCTTTGTGTTTGTGTGTTTCTTTTCTGCCTGTGTCTCACCTTTATTTTTGAACAGAAAACAGCTGTAACAAGGCAAAGCGATTTCCTAAGTTTTTTTTAAATCTTGAAGTAGCTCCAGACTCCACTACTCTACAATCTCCAGAACACTAAAACTAGCGTTACATCAACAGCATACGTTTGCAAATTTTCAAACAAAAATTCTTGCACAATTTTCTGGTTCTAGCACCTCAAATGAGAAAATTAGTTTTTCTTTTTTCTTTATCAAACAACATTGTTTATTTTCAGGAATTTTCAGACACAACAAGCAATTTGGGGAAGCAACTGTGGAAAACTGTATATCTGACATTTTTAACCAATAATTAACATAACAATGACTAAGAAAATAACCAACACAGTAATCGATAATTATTATAATCATTATTTGTCACACTAAGCTGTGATTTACTCATCATGATGCCCACTGAAGTCCTCAGTTGGACTGGAATCAGCGCTACTATTAAAGGAAATAACAAGAGCTTATCCTGGAGGGGTAATTGCTTGCAGGGGAGGGCATCCTTTGATGGAGGCATGCTTATCTCCCACCCAAGGTTCCTGCAAAAAAGGAACAAAAAAGAGACAGAGAAAAGGAAAAAAAAAAATAGAAAAAAAACTTCAAACGTGGTTGTAATGAAGCAATAACAAGCTGCTGCAAGATGTTTTGTATGCATGTTTCCATGGTAACAGCAATTGGGAATCTAATGCAAAGGACACCACATCAAATTGCATTAACGAGAGAGGACCGAAGCAGACTCTGGTAAGATGCTGACAACACTGTGATCAGAGATGATGACAATGGCACACGGTGTGCTTTTTACAAGACCGAACAATATGAGATATTGATGACATGCAACTGTTGCTAAATAAGTGAAAATTCATCACTGTATGGCACATGTAAATCTGTACAAAAGATATTGTTTATTTATAAGAGGGTAACAGCTTTTTAAAAGGTCTTTTGTTTAATTTCTTTTGCATCTACCGTTATATTATTTTTGTGGTAGAGACATGCAGCCATAAAAAATTAATGAATCAACAAAATACTGCATTATTTTTTCCTAAAATCATGTGAATATTTATTTTGAAAATAAAGTAAAAGGAATATACTGGTTATGATTACATCAGCCATTAACAAATCATCTATTTTTTCTTTTTTAACAACAGTGCCATATGGATACATTTATGCTTGCAATCTCTGAATTGATGCTGCACCCAGTTAATCAGTGAATCACTGTCTTCTAGACACGTTTGCTAGTACGAAAGATTAAAAGGTCCAGTTCAGCTATGGGATTTGGATAAAATCAGAAAAAATCCAAATGTAGAGATGCTGACATACAAAGTCATTAATACAGTGATGAAATTCAAAAGGATCATGTTCAAGCTTCAAGCGTCTATTAGTCAACACAAATATACTTGGTTGAAAATATCCATCCTAGAAAATCATTAGTCTACAATTCAGCCTTCAAACATTATAAAGCACAAATAATAAATAAGTATCTGCAAGACATTTCTCCAAGGTCCCACATAAATGCACATACAAAATAAATGTAAAAGCACAGTAAGATTGTAATTTGTCAGAGTGACGGTGAGGTCACAAAAGATGCATTCACTTTAAATTCAAATGTCTCTCTGGTTATATGTAATAATATTATCTGTTAACGTTCTCAGTACAATTAATTTCATTAGAATTTTCTTTTTAGTAGATACATTAAGTCCCTGCCTTTAACTTTAGCCCTGCATTTCACAACTGTTGGCTGAATTGTCTAGATTTTATAATCACATTGTTGCACATTCAAATAGGCCCAAACACTGTTGTGAACTCTTTCCTCATTCAACCAACCATCTCTCCACAGAACAAAATTACACACTGCATTTTCATAGCCCTTGGGTTTCGAGACTAAAAACAGGAATAACATGAAAGATGCTTAATGTCAAATTTCACACAACAGCAAGCTGCTCTCCAAGCAGTGCCATGAATCATGTATAACTGCACTTCCCAAAAACTTTTCCCTGTGCTTCTATTGGCCATTTTTAATCTCAGTTCAAACAAATGGTAAAAATATTACTTCTTTATTGTTACATTATATACTGTGACATATTGATGTCTCAAGAACATATTTAACTTGTGAATTTTAAACATTTTTTCTTCATTGCATGTGATTGATGTATGTGTCATATTGGTAGAAGTACCTGTGTCATTTACTTATAGTATATGGAACTACTAGTACAAAAAATAAGTAAATCCTGCTTGAGAAAAATTACATCATTCATGATACCTAGATGTGTACGTAGCATTACTGCTTTAGCTATTTAAGGTGGAGCTAATTTTAAATATTACTGTGTTTGCAGTGTTGTTTAGTCCAATGGTTCCCAACCTCAGCACATCAAGGGTCACAAGATAAATGCGAGAGGTCATGAGATGATTAATGGCTTAGAAATTAGGAATAAAAACTCAAATCTATTACATTTTTTGTGGACTGTTTTGTGAAATACTAATAAATAAATAAATAAATAACTCTCTCTCACTCTAAACTTCACTCTATGAGCAAGATTAGAGGTCTATTTTTAGACACTTTTACATATAATTTAACAAACTGGCTGGGCCTTATGATTCTTTAAACTGAGAAATTTAAGATATGGCTATCTATGTGACTAAACGTTCAAGTCAAATCAATACCTCAAGTTTATTGAGTTTTTTTTGTCAAGTTACGTTAACTGAGGTAGTTTTACATTGCCTAAACTTATAAAATATATTTATATATAAAATATGTCTGAACATTGTCAAAAAAAACAAAGGACTCTAGAAATTCATTATCAGAGGAGAGAAAGTGTTTGGGTGGATTTGTCTTCATTCATAACTTTATCTAAATTGATGTAACTGTAAAAAAAGCAGTTTAAATGATGATTTAATATATTAAGGCAACAAAGCTGTCCAAACCTGCCAGGCCTTACGTGGAAAAAGTGATTTTTCTCTAAACCTAATAACTGGTTGTGCCAGCATCTCAATCAGATTTATGTCTGGACATTCATTAGACCACTCCAATTATTTATTTATTTTTTAGAGGTGGACTTGCTGATGTTTTTCAGATCATTGTCCTGCATAACCCAAGTGTACTTGGTTGTGGTTGTTGCCGCCAAGGGTGGAACAACCAGTTATTAGGTTTAGAGGGAAAATAACCCACACAGGGCCAGGCAGGCTTAGACAGCTTTTTCCCTTTGATAAATGAAATAATAACGTGTAATATTAAAATGTATTTTATAATCTGAATCATTTAAATGTGACAAATAGGAAAAGAAATCAGGAAGTGGGCAAATACTTTTTCACAGCAATATATAGTGTGGAGTAAATGTCTGATTGGTAGAACTACTAACAACTCAAACATCTGAAACAGCTGTCATGGACACTGTTTTAAGGGACACTACTATGAGACAGGATAGGGACAATTGGATGTTTAGATTGGAGGATTTTTTTTTTTTTTTAACAGTAATCATTGTGGCTATAAGTGACAATTATGAGAATGCTGAAAACTAATGAACTATATACCCATAATTCCATTTACTCAAAATACTGACCTACTATAACAGTAGCACAGGTGGAGGAGAGTCGTATGTAAACTGAATGTACTTAATGTTTGATATATAACAATATCTAGCTAAAATCATCTAACATTAGCCACCATGAGTCAAAAGCAACTGGAGTTTTAGCCTGATCCCTTATCCCAGAGTGTATTTAATTGAGGAATCATACATTTATTGAGTATGAATTTCTGTTATTTTATTTGTTATACAATACAGTAGTTGACTGAATATATTTGGTTACTTTCCACTACTGCATGCAAGCAAACACCTCAATGGTAAAATGTGTTATAAAGTGGAGTGAAACACTGACCGAAGTTCCAGGTGGGGTTCAGTTTCTTGTCCTCATTAATTTGCATTATGATTTCTGAAACGGCAAAATAAGAGTAGTCACAGTAACAGTGCAAACTTTCAGGGGAAAAATATGTTTTTAGCTGAGTTGTCTTTGCTTATGACATATAGTTTACATGTGGTCCACTGTTAGAACTGTTATTTTCTATTGCCCTGGTAAACTGAACTTCCCTTGGGACCAACTTGCTGTTGTATTTTTGAAAACTTAAAAAACAAAACAATTTTTGACAATGTTCAGATGTACTTTATATAGAAATACAAAGCCATGAATCATGTCAAGTAAGATTTACTGTACATTTCTGCATTCACTGACTTCCAGGGACCTTTTGTGTCTGTGTCTTTTTCTCCTCATCTGTTTCTCTTTCTCTTTTTATATCTTTGCACTTTGTGAAGAAAATAATGCAGCGTGAGAACACTTCTAATTCTCTCCTCAATTGCAAAACAACTTTAATGTGCACCACCTTTAATAGATTATGACTGAATAACCTGCCATTTAGTTAGGTTTTCAGCAAGGGGACTGGAAATTATGAACAGCCATTTCCAGATAGCAGGAGAGAAGGATAATGTGTAATAGAGGGGACAGGAGGCCATTGGCATTGGAGAGTGTTGGGCATGAGGTGCATTGCCCTCACAACACAAGACAGAAAAGAAAATACAAAGCACCTTAAGTGCATCAATTTTTCAGAGTCTGACAGAACAACATGTTATTTTTTTAGGTTGGCCAAAAATGCTGAGCACTTAGACCATCATTGAAGTGCTATTTTACCCAGTTCCTTCTGTAATGGCTGCTGTGCATTAACCCATTCCTGTACATTGTACATCCTTCTGGTTGGTGTTGGCATTGTACGAGAATGCATGATTAGCTTAATATTTCTTTATTTTGCTCATATTTATTCTGTCTGCCTCATTGTTTTTCTATGTGTGTTTTTTACAGTAGGGTTATTTATTTATGAGATTATTCACTTTATAATTCCTTAATTTGTATTAATTATATCCTGGCAGCTTGGTTTTGAGTTGCTGGAAATAAAATGTCAAAATCTTACACAAGGGCAACAAGATGTATGCAAGCCCTTTTAGAATTACCTGCATTTATCATAAATCTGCCCTCATGTATGGTGAGACATTAATCTGACTTAGAATTTTCACATCCATGATGCATGGTTGCATGGAGCATGGTGTACATTGCAAGACACCAGAGGAAGCTGCTACAATCTAACAAAAGTATCACTTCACAACTGAAGTTGTGCAACTTGACAATCCACAGCACTAATGGAGAAAAGGTTTTGTGGACTGGTGAAAGTAAAGGTGAAATGTTTTCAGAATACTAACATGAAAATAGTATCCTGACTGTGAAGTAAAGTGGAGGATTTGATTGATTTGAGGCTGTTTTCTGCCTCTGGACCTGCACAGGTTGCCATTATGAGTATTTTACAGGATGATGTCAGGGTAGCTATCAGCCAGTTGAAGTTCATTTGGGTGATGCAGCTGGACTATGATACTACACATCAAAGTAAAGCTACTATAGAATGACTGAAAACAAAGAAATGCCAGACTTTAACCTAACAGAGATGCTGTAGAATAATCTCAAGAGACCTGTTCACACCCAACATCCTAAGAATATGGCTAAGCTCAGTGGTTCCCAAACCAGGCCCCTCAGATTATTACTAATTAAGTAGGTTTGAGCAGTCATTAATCTGAAGATGCTTAACTTTTTTTCACAAGCACTGTAAATGTTTTATGGGCCCATATTTCAAAAACATCCAATAAAGTCAAGTAAATCTTATTCATAGAGCACATTTCAAAACAAGTGACTAAATTGCTTTACAGATAAAAAATAAATAAATAAATAAATGCAGGTTTTATATGTGATGTTGAAATTATTGAGGACCACCTTGTCCATGCCTTGCTTGTTGATGTAGGTGTCAGCACTTTCAAGTTACCATGAAGTTTGCTTGTCAGAAACAGACCCTTTTCATAACAGACATTTGACACAAAATAGCAAGGAAACAACTGGTATAATAAATAATAATAATTACATCACTTTCCATTTAGTTTTACTAATTACATCAACTTGCCACTGTGTTTTTTTGGCTCACTTACTGGCTCATTTACACGGAGCAGAGCAATGGTTAGCAGTATTAATGATACTACTATGACACGTTAAAATGTCTGTCTGAGAAGTCCCTCATTCACCACTGCATCATTTATTGTTATTTTTTCCCCCAAATTACTACTGGGCTTTCAGGCAAATGTTTCTCTCAGTTGCATTAAGTGAACTTCCTCTTAAAAATTAAATCCCAACTTTTTCTTTTGTGTCACTGATCAATTCTATATATGTTTCCCAATATCCTGCAGTGCTTCGAGGCTGTTCACTTGCATGCCATAGCAAATGACTTAAGCCAAACCTTACTTCATACCACGCAGAATTTACTGGGTATTTTAATGAAGAAATGCAGGGTGAAGATGTGCCGCTCATTAAAGTCTAATTTATATAGCTGCTGGTAATCCACTCTCATAACATGACTGTTTCTATTAATTCAATTAGTGAATTTTACTTCCACATGTGGAATTTTGTTGATCACTAGCCATACTGTAGAACAGTGTTTTGATGAGTACAATAACAATGGGAAGGAGTAATAATTGAAAAAGAGTTTCATACAAAAGCTGTATGAGGTGGGAACAGCTTTGTTTTGAATGCCTTAAGGGTCAATACAATGCATTTTCATGATAAACAAAACAAAACAGTTTTATTTTAATGAAATCTCCAAAGGGTATCTTTAAACCAAACAGTAGGGACATGGAATAAAGCATGGATATGACAAATCCTGGGGCTGCCCCATAGACAGTGAATAATGAGAGAAGTCATAAAACACATGGATATTGTCAGTAGGCCCACTCCGAAACATTCAATTCAATTCAATTTCAATTAAACTTTATTTATATAGCGCCAAATCACAACATAAGTCATTTCAAGGCACTTTACAGTGTAAGGTTTAAGACCTTACA
>JAUMHL010000011.1:7305046-7323528 GCA_032362345.1 Sandelia bainsii
ATCAAAACAACAACAAGGAGCAGCAGCCGAGGCACTGGGCAGGTTGGTAGGACCAGTAACTACAGCTCCAAGGCCGACGATACCTGCAGAAAGATACAGAGAGAGAGAGGACGAAGCACAACTAGGGGAGAGAGAAGAAACAAAGTCAATAACATACAATGATGGCATAAGAGTGGACAGAGAGAGAAAAGGAGGAGAGGAGCTAACATGTCAACTGATGACATCATGCATAATGTCCATCTTGAGGAGACATCTGTCTGTGTTTGTAAATTGCTCATGTTAAAATCCAAGGTCACTGAATTGGCTCCCAGTAACATCTATCTAGCGGTGGGTTTTCTTTTAAGGGAAAACTTCTATCAGTTTCTACTCTGGGGCATTTGAATGAATCAGTCATGTGTGTGACTGCTTCAAACACATTACGTTTAGTTGGGCATACAGCATTGTGATAATCTCTAAAAATCTCAGCATGTCTTTAATACCTTACCGTAGGTGCAAAGCTACATCAAACCAAACATTGCTATGACAAGAAAGACAAAAACAAACCATTAGCTCTTTGAGAAATTCATCAAAAGCCTACTTTTTAGCAACCCACAGCAATGCCATTGCAAAGTTGAAGTAATTTGACAGTGTAAATGCTTTAGTGATTCAACAAAAAAATAGTGGAGTGGTTTTAGTCCTCTGGTGGGATATTAGAAAGTACAATGATTGGACTAATCTTGGGGAGGTAACTGGCAGGGAGTCCATGGCTTTTTTGTTGTAATGATTAAAGAGTTTTAGCTGTTTTCTCTGTCAGGATGGGAGGAAGAAAGATTTGTGTTTTTGACTGTCTGCATGTGTTCACCACTGTATGCGTTTCCCTCCGGTGTGTCAGAATAAATGTGATGAAAGGCATTGTAGTTTATCTCTGGACTTTGTAGTTTAGAGAGCCTTTGTAGCCTGGACACATGATGCTCAAGTGTTCTTAGCTGGGGCCTTAAATGAGAGGATGAATGGAAAAAGTGTGATGGACATTGAGGCTACAGGATTGAAGTGGGTCCCAGGCAGAAACTGAGTTGTATGGGGGAGGACAGAAGGCATACAACAGCAAGAATAAGCTTCAAAAACCCTATTGCTGATAAGTTGTGACCAGATTTTAAAATAAAAATAATATTTTATAACTATATGGACATCATAATTTATGAGGTTTATAGTCTGGAAAATGTTTCTTTTAAGATGATTAGTTTATTCATGTTCTATTTATGAATTTTGAATCCTAGGTTGTTGGAGAAACACATTTCAGTTTTCAGTTTTTCACTTTCAATGCTTCATGGGCAGCGTGATTACAGTTTTCACTCCGTCAGTAGCAGGGCACATGGACAGCAGTGCTTGACGCCCAGTTCATCTGTCCAGCTTGTTGGCACCAATCACAAACCAACCATTTTTTCAGAGACTCCAGAAAAGCCATAAAATTGGTTTCATGGTCGAGAAGACAAATGTTTTTGGTTACGTTAGCATCATTATCATGGATAGGTTGTAAATTGTACCATATAAACCTAACAACAGTGGGCTCGTTTACATGACCAGAAAAATCGGATAACTGGAAGCAATCAGATATACTTCAGAAATGCGATAATAGAAAAATCCTGGTATACATGTTTCAGTCCATTATTGGAGTACGTATGCATGTACGTAGTGACATAAGACTCAAACTTCCTGTTATTTTCAAAACATCCAGTCTTGTCTTGTGGAACATTGCAACGTCTACGGTCTAATCTGGGAGCTAGTAGGCTGTAAAATATGCTACACGCTGCTGCTGTCCTTCGTTTATACTCCATGAGGAGAAAACAACGGCTGACTTTCATACAGCAAGCATCTGCTCTGCTTGTTGTCTTTTGTCTTCTGATTACAATGTGACTACATCACTTCCGTTTTATACGATTTTTTTTTCTTTTTACACATGAGCAGATGTTAAAAAACAAAATAAATCACATTAACTGATAAAGCCTATCAGATAATGCTGTTTACATGATCAATTAATAATCTGATAACTCCAGAAATCGGATAATGATCTAATTGTTAGTGTGCATGTAAACCCGCGTCAGCTGAAATCCCACAGTGCTTGACAAAGTAATTTGCTCATGTCCCATATAAAATGAAAGGGTTTGAACGTTGATTTGGCGTGTCCTCATGGATAGTAGTATTCATGCAAAACTTGGCAACACAATATGGTGTTAGAAAAAATAGTAATACTAGTTCAGTATTCCACCACCAGTTATAATTGGACACCTACACTTTATCCATGATTTATCCATCTGTGGTATTGAATCCAAAATTCTTTCAATTTTTGTGTTATAGATGTCTATTAAGTGTGGCTTATTAGTGTTAACAAAGTAATAGTGCTGCGTTCAGTGATAACATTTTATGGTAAACACCAATGTTTTTTAATTAATGGTTAAACACCAAAAAAAAACCTCACTTTTCACTCACTTTTCGCATTGGACATGTTTTTTTCAGTCTTGAAAGATGTATTGTAACGGAACAGATAAATGAACCTGAGGCATAAACCTTTTGATTGACCCCATGAGCTCTCCTCCAGCCCCTTTTGTAAAAACCTAAAGAATGTGATAAATAATTAAATTTTATTCTCAGAATGGAAAATTGCAGGCATGTTGCCCATCATGTCACACAGTTTTGTATAGTTAGCTGCTCTTGTCATTTTCTAGGGAACTTTTATTCCTGTTGAGCTCATCTGCTGTGAAAATATGGCACAATTACACTGATCTTGGTTAAAAGGTTTTCGTCCAACAATTTTTGTTTTGCTCACTTTCACTAATTGTACTGTACATTTTATGATTTTGTCTCATACTAGAAAGTATAGACTATTTAGACTCAGTTACTTGTTCTGTTTACTAGGTGCTTTATTACAATTATGTGATTCATGACCATAGAACCTGACAATCAGTCTCTCCTACACAGTAACTGAAAAATCAAGTGTTCTGGGTGTTTTAACCACATATTATTGTATAATCTAAAAAAACCAACAAAAAAACATGCAGCCAAGGGATGTAATCTTACATCTACTAAAAGATTAGACTAAACTTGCAATAGGCCTCATCAGACACATATTTGATAGATTGTATAATTAATTTAAAAGATCTATATGTCTGTTTCACAATGACAGCATATTGTCAGCATATTCTAAACTTTGGCAATAAAGACAGGCTACCTCAATATGCAGAGGATTTTGCAGAATATAGTGAGTGTTGAAAAGCGTGGAGCTCAGGTGTACAGATGGACCTGTCAGCTGTGAAGAGATACCACAATGACATTTTCATTTTTGGTCTGTTATTTTACCTTATGAGACACTTGACTCTGGTAAGAAAAGTTTTTCACTATGACACTTCAGCTGACCGAGAATTGGCTCATTAGCTATGGCTGCAGTTGTGACATTTCTGCTTCATAAAGACAAATGTATTTATAGAGTGCTTTATCAAATGGGTTCATCTCAAAGTGCTTGTTTGCACAACAAAGACCAAACATTACTGATATATGGAAGAGGAAAGCTGTAGGTATGATACATGAAATAAATTGCAAAGAAGAAATGTACTTGCATATATAAAGGAGTAGGGAAGCATTATGTTATATTTATTTAAACCTGCAGCAATACATACATTAATAAATTAAGAATCAACATTTTATTGTACGTGTGTTATAAAAGTCTTAACTGTTGAATCTGTTTTTAAAAGGGATATTAAGAATAAACATGGAATCATAGCGGGACTTAAAAAAAATCAATGACTACAGCTCAGCACATGAGAAAATCTGTACAACATGACAGAATTTGTTAGCACATCATTGCAAGTGTAGACAATTACATTGCATAACTGACTTTTATGCAAATCTATTTCAGCTGCATTTGTAGCATCTATATGACAGTATCACACTGCAAAGCTTTGTTAGCTTGCTAGTAGTGCTAAGAAGTTCTTGTATTTTCTAAATCTTGCAATGACTGACTATTGCAAGATGTGTCAAAGTTCTGTGAACACAACATTAAAACATTATCACTTTTTATAGCGAAGGTGTTTGAATTGTTCTTTTTTGCACATCTGGCAGTTATGTAGCAACATTATCATTCATTTGTAGTCATCTTTCTGTCTGGAAGTACAGACAGGTTACTTCTCTGTGGGTCTGCTAGAATTTATTTTGTATTGTCAATTTGTTTTCTTTCTAAATTGTCATTTGATGCATTATTGGGCACCTTAGAACATAATTCCATTGACTGCACCATATTGACCATAAGACTATATTTTATTTCTGGAAATTAGATTTGGTAGATTTAGATTTAGGTTCTGTAAATTTAACAGGAGTTTCAGGAGCTTTCAGATTCAGGACTGTTTGTGCATCATGACTTTCTGCCACAGATTAACTAAATTCACAGCACCTGGAAAAGAGTTCTTGCATCTTTCTATGTCTCTACTGCTTAAATCAACCAGGAATAAAATCTTGCAATTAGTCACAAAATGTTATAGATGATGATCTTGATAAGAAAAAGGCTGTCAGAGAAAATGATGCTGACCACTTAGTCTGACAAATGAATACGAGACTAATAAATACACTACACAAATGTGGGTTTTATAATTATCATAGCCAAACCCTAGAAAAGTGTGGACCAGAAATGAAGGGGAATGGTAACCTTGGACAGACCTAGCTGCCAAATAACTGTCTCAAAATGTAAATGCAATGCTTTCACGAACACTTGGCTCATATTTGGTGGGCTGTTTCTTGCTTTTTTCATTCCAACAGAAGCAAGTTTCTCTAGTTTGCCTGGACATTTCGCTAACAATCACAAAGATTGTCATTTGTACAACAGATGGATCTGGCAAGACTATTACACATGCTTGTGCCAGCGGGCTTCCTTTGATTAGCCCCACTTTTGTCTTTCATTTAGTTGATTTGTTTCTGGTTTCATCTCTATAGCTTCTAGAAGTTTGTTCGAGTGGATTTAGGTTTGGGTTGATGCTGAAATAATTGCAGGACATCTTCTAATAGATTGGATGTTTTTGGGAGGATTGTGGGCACTGCTTTGAGTTGTAGCAAAATATTTGAAGTGATTCATATTTCTAACACAAATTTTATTAGTTTTTTAAAGAGGAGATACAAATTTGGATATTTGATAAATCAGTCATTTTCCTTATTATTATTATTATTATTATTATTGAACTGATCAAATCAGTACTGACTTACTTTAAGTAATAGTTTTCTGATACTTTTTTTAGTACAATGGAGACTACTATATGTAGTGGTTATGTGTCATGAAACCCTTTTTTTTTTCTTTAGTTAAGTTTTGTTCATGACGTGAGGCAAAAATTCTCAAAGTGTGTGATTATATTTCTCATTAGCAAAGTTACCCTTCAAGTTTTCAGACAATTTTGTCTAGAGGCCATCTTGCTTAAATATCTTTGAATGAACACTGCCACAACAGAATGTTCCCCTATCTCTGTCTCGTTACGACTGCTCCTATCAATCCATTCATTTGGAGATAATTAAAAAGTTGCCAAAATAACAGTGTTCAAATCTGTGGGCCAGAGCCATTAAAACATTTTCTCCCTCTCTCCTCTGCTGGTGCAGCTGCCAAGTGAGGTGACACTCCAAAATGGCCAGCTGTTATCAGTGCACTCCACACCAGTTGGTCTCAATGCTTTAGAGAATTTGTTTAATAAGATTTTTCCCCCTAAACCCACCATTTCCTTCCCCTTTACTCGTGCCAAATTTGTACGCATGTGAGGATAAGGGGGAGCAGGAAAACCCAGAATTTAAGCACTGTTACTATAAAAACACTAAAAAGCCCTCTGTCTAATGAGCTGGCAGGATGAGAGCAGTGTAAAGAGCCATTGCATGTACTTTATATATTTAAGATGGATTGGTCTGCTGTCTGGATGTATCAACTAAAGTGAAATAAAGCAGTACTAACAAGATCCAAGGACATATTCTCTTTGAACTAAAAGCTGTTTAGTTTAAGAAATGAATGTTAAAAAGCAATAATTGTTCTGACTAGGAAACCCTTGAGGTCAGAATCAACGGGAATAAAATAAAAAAATGTTGAACCAATTTAAAACGAACTCCATTTCTTCAATGTTGTACACTCATCACACATTTCATAGAGGCTGTTACTTTGCGTGACTTTAAGCCAAGAACATTAAACAGGCCTTTAGCAGATTTGGGACAGCGCTGAAATGGAGTTGACCCAATCAGCAGCAGTTCAAAATGAATGAAATGGTGGAGAAACTCTACCAGTGTCAGGGCTGGCTAATTAAAGATGTCCATCAGTGGGGTTGCTCCTGCCAGCACGTTCATCGTCGCTGACTGTGGCTGAGTGGCACCAAAAGTGTTTTGCTTTTATTATATTCCAAAAGAGGCAAAGTTAAAGAGTAATTAGGAATGTAAGCATGGGTGACACACATCACATCACACGCACAGGAGTGATTGGCGGAGATTTTCTTTGAGCTCATGTCAGGCTTTAATTACCTTCCAGAGAAAAACTGAATACATGCACAAATCATACTAGCAAATCCCAAGTCCCTTTACATGATTCCAGTTCCCCCACCGCTTCTCACCCTGCAGCTAGAGCTGGGCTCCTTTGTAAAGTAAATCCATCACGATAAAAGTGTGCAAAAAAATAAAGTCAGTATCTCACTGCACAGACACAGAATTTAATTTGGGAATTTTTGGAATTCTGACCTGACAAATTGAGATAAAGCAATCTCACCTGAACATCCAGTCGATAATAGCATCTCACAGAAGTGTTTTCATAATTTTCCACCACTTAGAGTCGACTCCATTGTAAATGCCACTATCTCATTTTTTCTAAAACTAGAAACAACTTAAGTGTTGCATCTGTTGATTGTTCGTTGTGTTAAATTAAAATTTTTTCAGTTTTATTTTCTCTGGGATGACGGGAACATGAGGTGGCAAGAGAATGATCACTGGTGTCTGTAGACACTGTCTTAGGTTTGACTTTAACTCACTGCAGATAAGTTTATCTATGATGTCCATTGCAAATAATCATCATTAAATCTGCTTAGAAATAACAGAAAAAAGACTTATCAGAACTTGTTTGTGCATCCACATGTACATTGCAAATAAATAATGTTAAAATCACACTCTCCCCCGGAGAAATAAGATCTGTCCAATAGGAATGCAGTTCCTAGGTAACCAGACACAAGGTATGGCATGTGCTGTCCAACAGCTTTCCTGATGGCAAAATGCAGAAATACTCCTTTTTCTCTAGTAAACAGTGCATTAATATCAAGCAGTCAGGGTAATCTAAATCTAAAATCTGCAGACAGCAAGTACACACAGTTCCTGAGGTTTGTGAAAGTACTTTACTTTTGTCAGTTAAGAGGCCAAATGTAAACACTGTTCATTTGAGTTGATGTTTGCAAGTTCAGGATCATAACCTCAAAAAATTGTTTTAAGTATAAATATATATATTATGTGAATAAAATTATTTGATCAAATAAATAAATGTACAGTATATCAGTGGAATAGCAGTTAACCAGCAGCAGCTGTGCTTTAGAAGTATAGAAACTGCTGAAAACACGAGGTGTTTAATGCAGAATAAGCAAATTATAATCAGAGACTTTTCCCTCCTCAGGATACAGTCAAAAATGCAAATGTATGTAATGTAATTTAACTGTAGAGAGAAAAACAGATGATGAGCAAAAGTAAGTTCTCCACATCCTGCTTGCGCTTTTATTTCAACATGTATGTGAGTTAATTGTCTTTGGTGCATGGCTTGCAGTGTAATGAGACAAAATTATACTGACTGTAATGATGGTGCAGTGTCTGCTAGATAAGGGTCAGGGGCAGTATAAGCATGTGCTTTAAATGCATGAAACCCCAGGAAATGAAGATAGCTGTTCTTCTTTATTGCCTCCAATTTGTGATTTTAATGTTATTGCAATTGTAACCCAACCACTTCAGGGATATTAACTTAATCACAGACACAGTTGCACTTATCTTTCATATACTACCGCTTTTCAAAGTTGATTTTCCTGGAAGAACTCTCAACATACACAAATAGAATAGAATCAGTATAGTTAAGGTAAATGCATTCAGAAGTTGAGTCAAGGCAACTGGCAGGAGAGTAATATAATGCACATTGTCCATTGTAGTGAAGAGTGTTCAGAACTCTAAACTAAAGAGACAAAACAGCCTCCACAAAAGAGGAGTTACACCTCAGGCTCAGAATCAGCAGTGTACCTTCATCTCAAGGACAAAGGACATTTGTCTGAGGAAAATGGTGTTTGCATTTTGGACAGAGAAGATAGATGGTTTGAGAGAGGAGCAAAAGAAGCCATCTATGTTCAACTAAGAAACCTTTCCCTCAACAGAGGTAGAGGTCTCGGACACAATCTGATTTATATTTTCCATGTTGCCCTTTCAGCAGCATCAAAAGTGTGCAATAATTGTGTAATAAGTCAATTTTAAGGGCTATGTTAGGCTATTTGTAAGCACATACTAGCTGAAATGTTTTCCAGTGTTGCTGACGTTTAAAGCCAAACTGAAAGGCGTTTACACTACACTGCAGCATTCCCACATGAAAGCAGTTCAAATATGACACTGGTTTGGATAACTCACAAATTAATAACTTGTTGGTCTGCTTTCAGCATTTAAAGCCATATTAATGTTTTGATTCTGTGCATGAAATCAGAAGACATCTCGCTCCTTCTCTTCGCCAATCTATGTACATAAAATGGCAGTAGTGTAGCTCTACTGGACAAAAATATGTGGATACTAAACGGTATTCACAAGTAAAATTGGTGGCCTATTTAATACAACTTAAAACACGAGCACACATCTGTTTCTCTAAATTATAATGACTATAATTAGACAGACTTTGACGGGTTTGGTGTCGGTGTGGGTTCATTTAACTATATGTAAATGAAATTACATGGATACGTTGCAACTTATGAGAAAAAGCTTTCTTGGATGACCCGAGTTACTTCAGTCACTTGCATTAAAAAATGATTAAGCACTGTACATTTATTTTTCAAGAACCTACCATGCCATTAAAAATATAATTTTTGATGAGTTGTCATCTGAATCTCCTCCTTTTGAATTAATGTGTGCATGTCCTTTAACCCAGATACCCTTTAAATGTATTTTCAATCTTTATAATTATTTGTTATATTCTTCTTTACAAGGTAGCTCACTATGATGCTACAAAAAAAATAATTTCATTATCAAAGTCTGCAGACCTTTTCAAACCCCACATTTGCAATTACATGCATTCACACAGCAGGCACCAAGTAGAGAACGTCTAAACATGCAGTCCTGGCTAGTTTACGTGTAGCACTGCCCTTCAGAGTTGAATAGTTGAATATATGAGTAGGTTGGGGTGTATGAGGGCATGCTGAAATGCCAACAGCTAGGTCATTTATCTATGGACCAAAAAGTGAATGCCAGAAGTCAAATCTTTGCATTTGGGATTATAATTGTTGAGCTACTGAGATTGATAAACAAAGCCAATACTGCAATCAGGTGCATCTAATACTACACTGTCTAATCACAGCAATGACCTAAGCCACAGTGCTGTGTAGATGAGTGTCTTCGTGTGTGCGTGTGTGTTTGATGGAACCACTCAGGTGTTCTCCCCTAGGCCTCTTAGATATCATCAGTCATTATCCTCATCATTCATCAAACACTGCAGGTGCACGTGAGCATGTATGCCTTGCCAGCGCCCCCCTTTCTTCATGTCTACCTACCTTTTTCTACTGCTATTTCACTCACTTCCCTCTTTAGGCCTTTCCTAAGTTTGCTCCCAGGAGGTCAGAAAAGATGCAAATTTGTATATTTTGGAGGAGTGTGCGGATGTATTGAGTAGAAAAAGACAAAGGAAAGAGGATAAAAAAGGAAGAAGGAACATTCCAGACAATATTTCTATTATTCTCTTGTGCTGTGTCCACAGTCCTGTATCCTTGTAAAATATCAGTGTTAAGACCTCAGCAGTTACATGCACTGACAGCTAGCAAAAACATTAAAACAACAGAAGAGGTCATTAAAGGTAATTGAAAAAAGTTGGTGAACTTTTTAATGTCAAGAAAAAAAGTTGCTTTTGTTAAATTATTAATTTTAGTAATTAACTTGTTAGCACTGTTAGGAGTATAAAGGCTACGCTTTTTTATTTTGCTGCATGATGATTAAGTTGGTTTATTTAAGTTTAATGTATGGTGAAGAATACTGATATACACACTGTAATACACATTGTGCTCCTTTTATTGTGCATGCCACTGTTTGGTTTAATGGGCTCTTTACACTCCACTATTAAGTTAGACCAAACATACCGTAGGTCCTAGAGCACACTTTATTGGAGGGACATTATTCACTAAGTAAAAAGTTCACCAGTACAAAGTAGCTATTTCTTAAACAGAAATTCCAGTTTGTGTTGTACCATAACTACAATACACACATTCTGCAATTTGCAGATCATAGAAAGAACTGGTCTATACTAGCACTTTATTTTTTTCAAATTCACATCCATATTTACATGTGTTTTTCAAGGTTATGGCTGCAGCTGCACCTGCATGTGTTTCCACCTCTATCCTTTTTTATATTCCCCAACCTTATAGCCTTACAGTCACACATGCTTTCCCATAGGTGTTCACGTTTGCCAAGCAGATGGACACAGTGAGGCACTCACAGCCGTGGTAGATCTTACAATACTTCCTATTTAGTCACTGGCTTTAGTCAGTCCCATTTCTCCTGAGTTTCTGTATTAGTTGACTGCCAGTGCTCATATTTTACACAAATCCCCCTCTCCTTATTTGTGTTTACAATCAGTGCTTCAGACTGCATGTGACAATTGAAAAAAAATAGCACAGTCCCTCACTCATCAACACCACTGTTGTGCCTTGAGCAAGTCTCTTAACCCCAACCCTTCTGTTCCACTGGCCAAAGTGGTCAGACTGGGCAGTCTTCCAGGTGAATGTGACTGTATGAATATGATTAGGGCTTTCCTGACAAAAAGAGGTGGTCTTTTAGTGCAAACAGACCAGAATATAAAGGTAAAAAGGGTAACAAAAGACAAAAAAAAAAAAAAAAGTTTCAGCTCCACTTCTGCTGTTTTAGTTGAACAAACTTCATGATTTTAAAATATATATTTTTCCTCCTGTATTTTCTTATATTCAGTGGTATAAAGATATGTAACAATACTGTCCATAACTGCCACACTCTATCGCCCACACTTGCCACTTCCCAGAGCGTAATGGAACAAACCTTGCATTTAGACTAACTTGTTTACATTTCCTGTTGTTATGCAGCCCTGTTGCTGGTCGTCTTCTTTCCTTTCTAATGTTTTGTCCTCCACACTGACTTGGCTCTACCAAGTGCGAATGCTGCCTAGTGGTTGATTGAAATACTTTAATTGAGGTTGGGATGATACAAGCCAAAGATATGTGCCTCTGCTCTGTACCTCCTCTGCTCTTCTATCCCCACATTTCCTCTTGCCTCCAAAGTTTCACTGCCAGGACCACAATAGTAGGACAGCAGAGAATGTTTTCTCATTTGCGAGGTTGGCGCAGCAAACTGGTAAACACCAGTTTGTAGCAGAGAGGAGCCATTGACGCAGGCACCAACTGTGATGATTTTAAAGTGGGTGCAGTGCATTATGAGTTAGCAGTCTCCTCTATCACCCCCAAAATGAGTTTCCTAAACCTGATATTATGTTGCGCATCTGTTGTCACTGACTTTTTTCCTGGTTTGAAGTGGTGTTTGTGTTGTTAATAGGACATTTCAATTCACCCCTCTTTAAATGTTTAATATGACATCTGTGTTCCTTCAATGTAATTTTATTTTATTTATTTTTTTATTTAGCTTATTTTTTACAGAGAGCCAATCACATATGCCATTAACATTAAATGAATACATCTCTATTCCTTTTTCCAAATGCCCAGATGGTGACCAGTGGAATTGTTCCTCCAAAACAAATTAAGGATGAGAGCAAATGTACAGATGGAGGGTTAAAATTAATTTCTTGCTAATTACATTTCATATGTAGATTGCCGTCACATTAATGGTGTGTTTAATGCCTCTGCAAACAGGGAATAAGAGGAGAGAGCCTGAGACGGAGAGGCAAAGAGGAAATGAGAGAGGGAGACAGAGGAAATGAAATAGATGATGGAGGGAGAGAATGAGTGAGTGTGAAGAAAAGAGAGGGATAATGTACTAAAGGCTGCATATGAGTTCTGCATAGGTGATCACAAAGTTATCCAGGTGAGTTGCACTTAGTTTTATGAGCACTTGGACCTGAAAACACTGCTTCTGCTTGGCACTGGACTTTCACTGTTGTCCACACCATCAAATTTTTACCATCTTAAACCACAGATGCAATACATTCAGTGTGTAAGGGCTGAAATCTGCAGTGAGGTAATGGTGCCAAGCAAAGAGAGAAGAGAAAGGCAGAGGGGAACTGCGGGGGAAGAAGTGGAATGTGTATGCGTGTGTGAGTGAAGTGAAGGAAAGCGTGCTGACAGAGCTACTGTAGCATGGGGAGCGTTTCATTTTCTGTTACTTTGTCTACCTCTCCTTCTCTTTCTCGCTCACACAAACACAGTGAAGTCAAGAACATTTACTACTTCACCTTAACAGCATTCAAGGTTTACATACCCTGTTATGTGTCAGCCATAGAAAATTACCTGCCCCCGCACAACTATTGCACATACAGTTTCTTTGTGGAAATAATGACAAAATGCAGTTACTGCATTATAGCCATAGATTTTAAGCACTGACTGCAGATGGATGTTTTTGCAAGACACCAATCATGAATGTAATGACCACAATCATCTGATGTGTGGTAAAATACAGATTTAAAATTCAGTAAATACAAATAGGATTGGGGAATCCTTGAATACTTTCAGACTTTTTCATTTCAACTTATTTTGCAGTTATTTTGAGTTGAGGAGCTATTAAGTAAAAGTCCTATTTATTTTCACCATAGACAATCTTAGGTGATTATCAGTTGGAGCACTTCAATGCTGGAATGAACATGAAAGTCTCTCTGTTAATCATCAGTACAAAAGATGATTGACAGCATTAAGAAAATAACACGTTGATAAAAACTTGCGGTACAAGCTTGTGCATGTATAAATTTAAGATGAGAAGAAACTCTCAAGATGCATTTTGGTAAGAATTTTGGAAATCACAGCACCTAAAATTCTGTTATTTATTACTAATGATGTGTGGATGCAAAAGGTTATTTTGTTAAGAATACTGGTAAGACAATGTGCATCTTAATTCACATTTAGGTTCTGGTCAGTTTTTGATTAATCCAGCGACTACTTTGTGTTTTCCATTCCGCGTTTTGTTCACAACAAAGCTTTTATTAATTTTCTACAGCTCTGATTTGGCCCTCTTTAGCACTAGCTTTTTTTCTTGGCAACAGAAACCAAGAATCATAGACATTGTACTGTGTTTTTTAAAGTCTTCTGACATACCAAAATGAAGGATAAGATTTGTCAGATGATGAAATAATTAAAACTAGAACAGTAGGTCACAGAGTCGTGACATTGTACAGTGATAGAATCTTTCATATACGACTCAGGGGCCACCTTATTTTGTTTGGAAAGAGATATGTCCTCTCTAGTTCTTTATGTGGGCCTATTAAATGAGCCTCATTACAGACACAAAGGAAAAGATTATTTATGTACGACAGTGCAAGTAAATCGTTCTCGCTCTAAATCTGTTCTCTTGTTAGCTAAGTTCAGTGAAATCATTGAGACCTGATTCTTATTGGTTCTGGTTAAAATGGCAAGCATCAGGTCCAGTTATCTGTCGCTAACTAACCTCAATTCCATGGCTTAAATTGATTGACAAAAATTGACAAGATCAAACTCTCTATTGTCAGGTACCATTGTGTGTAAATCAAATATTGGTTGATAGAGGTATGAGGGATCCCTCAGTTATACCTCTAAACAACCAGAGTGGATTCTGTTGTTCCACTACAACTCAAAGAGATTGAGATGTCTAGTAGAATCATCAGCTGATATTACATTAGTTTCAGGCATTAGAGTCTTCTAGTTCCGGGGTTCACAAACACCAAGGCCCACTGTCCTGCCTGTCTCCAACGTTCCCTACCCTACCCACTGCTGATTACCTGGATCAGATGTATTGAGTCATTCAGAAGCTGGAAGATACCATCTCAGATGAGGGTGGAGTGGGGCAAACAAAATAAATTGGTACATTCCAGCTTCTGCAGGCTGATAATGTGTTCATGTAGAAATATAGCTGCAGGTTGTGAACATTAATTAGGTTGCTTTGGTAGTGTCTTACAGTAATTCAGAGTGTTTTTCCACTGCATGCTACTACCTCAAATTGGCTGGACTCTACTTGCTTTTGATACTAGGAAATTTGTTTTTGCACTGCAAATATACTACTCCCTCAGTGTAGCTGGCTGTATAGTGATGCTGCCTTAAACAGCAGATATACACAAGAACAATAGAAGTTATCGAAGGAATGCTGTTCTTGTTTCTTTGTATGGAGCAAAGAGAAATTTTATTTTAGAAGAAACTGAAAATGGCAAGTTGAAAGACTGCTGAAAAAATCAGGAGAGTTAGTTCAGACCAGTAGTAATGGTTCTCTGTTACCAATCAGTAGTATGCAATGTTTGCACATCACCTTTTGGTATGACCTCAGCTTGCTTGGAACTTCGACAGACATGATACAAAAAAATAACCAGGCACCATGTACAATGCACAATATTTGCCTGATGGAAAACCAAAAAAAGCGAATACACTTGAGTTAAGTTGAGTCGATACCATGAAATGGAAAAGCACTATAAGGAGTGCCATGTGCCAACGGTGTAGATTTGCTTGTGGACGTATGTACATTGTCACAACCGATATTTTGGGTGGACGGAAATCCTCCAGAAGTGAATATTTGAGCAAATTTGTTCGCATTGTCTTTGAATTGAAGTCATATTAGATCATTCCAATGTGCTCGCCCAGTGGCTAGGTTTACAAGACGCCCAAGTTACGTGATTCTCCTGCAAATTAAAAGCATATCCCTCATGACAGCAAATCATATACAATGTTTTTGTAGGTGTACCTATCACTTGCGTTAACTGCGCGCAAGTGTGCACAGTTTAAATTAAGAAGGCAACGGAAGGCATAGAGTGAGCAGTCATCAGCTAGGAGGCATTCAGGGAGAGCGTGTTTTAACATCCTTATGGTCTGTGTTTTATGAGTGTTCTGGGACCTTCCCTGATTATGAATTGTCGTTTGAAATTATACAGAGGCATCAAAGGTTTTCTGAGAAAGTTAATCAAATATAACCTTTAAAAGTCAATATAGTCATGAGTTTATTTTGAAAAGTATCTTGCATCAGAACAAGTTGGTTTCAAAAGATCCTATTGACTCATATTTAAACTGGTTCTATTAAGTGGGACTCATAGTTTAATCATATGTCTGTATGTGTCTTCTTCATCAATGCATCATTTTTTTAAGCCTTGGAAACACTGAAATAAAGTAAAGGTGACACATGGCCTGCATGAAAGGCTGTTGGGTCTCTACTAGTGTTGAGACCAAACCCATGACCTTGCAATGAGTGGTTTATTTTGAACTTGAAAACAATCTATTCCTTTATTTTTAGAGCAAGACAAATGTCAACTTTTAGAACCTTTCCCAGTTTTCACCTCTGAAAATACTGAGTACAATTAAAATACTGCATTGATAGCATCTATAGTATGTGTCTGGGCTATAATGAGAGAAGCACACAAGACTTTAGACTCATGGGCATTGATCAAACATGTAATACACCAATGCACTGTAAAAACAATGAAATATTATTATTCATATTTGCTAAAGTAGAGAAGAAATAGCTCTAGCAACAGGTTTCTCTTGGCAATTGATGAAAAGTAACCCCTCAGAATTACAGCACAATTTATTTAAGTCATCCAAGTCAGATATGCTATATAAAACCTCCAAACTCATATGCTGTATATATTTGACTGATAAGCATCCGTTTTACTGATGTGGCCATGCAGGCAAACTTCCAAACTTGTTTTATTTACTGCTTTTATAAAAATATATATCCAGTAGTCCTTATCTTTCTCCAAATCCTTATCTGTTGCACTTATGCATGTAAAAATGTTTTTGGCAGAAATTAAGGTTGTACATAATCTTAAACTATTCAGTAAGCACAAAATGCAAACATCAGTTGAGTGGGAGTACAGAGGCAATTTATATCTGTAATGTATTAAATGTCCAAAATACACGAAGAGAAACATTATAATAAATACATAAACAAGGCAAAGTTATGACTAACAGATATAGACAAGAGGCTACATCAAAATTATGTCATTACTAAAACAAAATTGACAAGACATGTTTTATTTCATATTCTTGATGTAAGAACTATTCTTGTGGAGACAAAAGGCTTTTCTTGGTCCTGGCAGTTACTGTTTTAAACAGGCACGTCTGACCAGTCATAACCTTTACAGTATACATGTCTGCTCTAGCTATTTAATGCTAATATTATGACCTATCAACTTTAATTCATGCCTGCCTCACTTCCTCACTCACTCAGAATACTGTCAAACTGTGTATGTGTTACTTAATGTTAAGGTTGGCCAACTGAAAAAACAAATCTGTGTAAAGTTCAATTTTTTCTTCTTTTGATTTTCGCTTTTTCTCCGTCTTGCTCTATCATCCAGTCCTATTAAGGTTTTTAGCAGTGATTTTCCAAGACCACATGCTGTACAAGAGCTAGAGTGCTGTGCAATTAGCAACCTCTCTAATGGTGCCCCATCTCATGTACGGCCTTAAAAGGCTATCTTCTGTTGCTGGTCGTACAGGGGGGCAAAAAAATAAAAAGGCTGATCAGGCCCACTTCAGTGGAGAGCTGAAGAGGTAGTACAAATATAAATGAAGATAAAACCACAGGAACTCACAGGTAGATTAGAAGAAATAATTTTCTGCACTACTCTCACAAATGTTATAAATTTGTGAAAATGAACAAAGTCAGCTTTGTTCCCAGTAAAAAGTAAAGAAATCAGCCCTTACAATATGGACGGATAAAAGCAGAGCAAAGGTAGAACAAAAAGCAACATTTCTGACTGCCTGCAAATTACAAATTTAATAATGAAATCTGGTTAACAATTATGTTGTCATGTTGGAGGGATGCTGGACAAAAACAACAGAATCCATATATAGTACATCTCTGAGCTTGGTTTTCGAGGTGATTTAATGTGTTCAAATTATTCTCCTGGCTGATGAGGTATTATCCCAAATGTCGATCAAAATCCATGGCTAATTAAGCCCAGAAGGAATCTGGAATACTCTGGATTTTTCTATAATTATTATTTATTGGGCGCAAGTACTAATTTTTTGATGCACTCATGTGTCTTCATTAGAGTTGAAAAGTCTAGTTGGTTCTCACTAGAATCTGATGGGCTAGATTAGTGGAAGATGGGGAGGGTGGAGCTTGCAATTCAACCATCTTACAACAAGAAATGTTGTTAGGCTCAAGTTAGAACAATTTACCTTTAATTACCTAATAAATTCCATTTAGTATAAGTTCTGGAGCTTTTCATCATATAACATGATCTTCATTAGCAGACTGAGTTTCCCTCCAGCCCAGACGGATCTGTGTTAGTGTAAAGGAAACGGCAGCTGAGGTCCACTCTGGAACTTTTCATCCTATCAAACAGTCTTCATCAACGTATGGAGTTTTCACAGTTGTCATTGTTGAAGGTCACAGAGTCTCCAAAATCAACATTTTTTTTCACTCTGTAAATGTTGTGTGAGGATGAGTGAGGGGTCAGGATATGACAGTGAAATGTTTGGGCTCATACAGTACCGCTTGAGAAAAGGTCTTGAGGTCGCCAAAATCAATAGGTTTCTTCCTCATAGCAGCACAAATATAGGGGAAATGTCAGTTTTGTGGTTATGTTGATCACAGACAAACGACCAGACAGATGAAGATGACTACATAAACCATATTCTCCAAATTCTCACTAAAATCCATATTAAATATCTGACAGGAGCATTGTTTTAGATATTGTGTTGCCTGCCTCAATCTTACAGCTCATCTGAATGCATGAAATTTCAAATTATGCTTAGATGGAGTTAGGAACAGGTCGAGATATTAAGTTTTGGTTATGTTGGGCCCATACAGAGTTTCAGAATTTATTCAGAATGCAGAATGTTGTAGAAATGGGGGCCAAAATGCACAGCCTTTGTTGCAAAATGCACTCATAAGTTCAGCTGAGACTCTTGTGAAATTTCAGCATGGCGTATTGGCACAACATAAACACAGCCAAGCGACCAAGACCTAGTGTTATGTACATGTAAGCAGCTCATTATTGTAATAAGACCACCTTCAAAATTCCTGCACTGTTCCTTTAATGTACCCTGCAGTCTTTTGGGACAATTACACTACTCACAAAAAGTTAGGGATATTCGGCTTTCAGGTGAAATTTCAGGATGAACCTAAAATGCACTATAACC
>JAUMHL010000011.1:7323628-7336078 GCA_032362345.1 Sandelia bainsii
GAAATCACCATTGCATGCTTCTACTTAAATATCCTACTTTCATGATATAATATCACTGTAGTGTGAACTTTTTACGTTTTCCATAAATTTCGCCTGAAAGCCAAATATCCCTAACTTTTTGTGAGTAGTGTATGTTCACAGGATTGTTTTGGAGATAACTAGTTAAGGTTTAGAGATTTTGAAGCAATATTTATTAATTGCCATCTATAGGCAATAGGAGAAATGTGTTCTAGCATGTTGTGTTTAACTGTTTTTAATTAAGAAAATAAAATTTCCTCAGTACTTCTGTCATTATTTTGTCATGATGCAGTTTTGTTTTCTATAGTCTTCCACATGAATGTCATCAAATTAATTGTATAATCCTCACATCACAAGGTTACAGTCAAAGTCTGGAATTAACTAGTACACAAGTAGCTTCTTTTGTGCCACAGTAGATGGTTTTTATGGTAAAGCTTTTTAAGAGTTCATTTAGTGTGACTATGGTGCTGTGCACTAATCACAAAATGGATGAGTTACTTTGAGTATTTTTTTTTTCTTATCCTCGCAGGAAAGTCAGTTCTTTATATTACAACGAAGTTGGAACAGTGTTGCCTCGTACTGTTCCAAATTGTCAGCTCTTATTAGGAATGAAGTTCAGCACCAATTTAAAGCTGCAAACAAAAACCAAATAACAGATGGTTTTGCTTTTTGTTGTTGGTATCAGGGACTGCTGGATGGTGGTTATAGGAATAAAATTAATATATTTATTGGATAATTTTGCCAAAGTACACATGAGATACAACTGAAGTAGAGAACAAGCAAATCACCAAACATCTGTTATTACTTTATGTCAGTTTTATGTATTTTTAGGTGGGGTTTTTTCCAAGACACCTTGTCATACAGAGACCATCGTGAGCTGCTGTACGTTATGATTTGATCACACCCACTCCTGACTCAGGGCTATCACTCATTGTAGTTGCTGTCTCTGGGACTCTCTCCCTCTATCTGTCTTATATCCATCTCCTCCCACTTCTGCTCCCTGACCCCCTCAAGAACCATTCCCATGCCACTTCAGTAGTCACCTTAAAACACTTTACTCTCTCTCCCTTCTAGTATTCGCCTCAAACTTCATCCTCCTTTTCTTTGAAGCCAGTTCTGCTGGGCTTCACTTGTCTGGACCTAATGGGAGCCACCACTCCTCTTACACCTTTGGACTTTCCTTGACTGATAAGGTCAAGACCTCCACCGGTCTTTATCTCTGGCTCATATGGTTTTTGTTTACTGAGATTTCAGTGTATTCTGCTCTGCTGGAAAGTTTTTTTGCTGTCCTTTTCCATCTCTGCAACTGAGTAAGCATGTATTTACAGTATAAATGTGTGTGTGCTTGTATGACCATGTCAAGCCTCGGCCCACTGATGCTTGCCTGAGCTTTCTCTTCAGCCAGAGGAGCACACAGCTCCTCCAACATCCAGCTGTCTGTATCCACTTCAAAGGCAGACAAGACTAAGACAGCTGAGCTCAGACAGCAGAGAAGCCTGGATATGAGCTTGTCTTTGGGTTCTGTATACAAAACTCTGACCTGATTGTGTGTTTGTGTATCAGTCCCTGTGTATGTGTGTGTATGAGAGACAATGTATGAGTGGGAGAGTAAACATATAGGTTCAGATATGATGTATATCTGTGACAGACACACACAAAAAGCATAAGAGGTAAAAAAAATAAATAAATAACATTCAGACATACACATACTTTTTCAAAAGTGCGTAGGGTCAGGTGTGGAGTGCCACAAATGGGTGAAATGACACAAGACAAGTGGGGAACACAAGATAAAAGTGGCCCAGAGGGACAAAACTTGACAGGCTGGTACTACTTGTACACATGAACCTTGAGTTGGATGTACATGAACCATTCATACCAGTCTGCTGTGACTGTAATGCTACACACATCACTGCTGAATAAATGTTTACCAGGCTTTGTATGAAGAATTCAATGTGGGATAATGTTTAAAAAAATCCACAGTATTTTCACTGGATGGATTGACAATGTAGTCAGTGAACCTCCTAACATTTTTTGAGGCACTGTGGCATGGAGACAGCCTCTCTGCAGTAAATGCCAACAGTTTTTACCTTCTTTGTGTTCATATTTATATGAGTTAAGGGAGAACTTTACATTGATCACAGTTCATTAAGGACTGGATGCCTCATTCTTGCACTGTAAACATAAAGACATGTTACTCAATAATTATCTACTGTTATCTATGTCACTCATGTCAGTGTATGATGAAAAATGCTACCACATTGTGCAACTGTACTTGGAACTGAAATCAACACAGGAAAAAAAGACCCTGTATATGATATGTTTTACAGAAAAACTTGTTTGACGTTTTCTTAACAAGGACAAACGCATCATTCCAGCAAATAGCTTAAAATTACATGTTTATGTAAAAATGTGGTAGTAATCATGTGTACATCTAAAGATGGTCTGAACATGTACAATATAACTTGCATCTTTACCAGTATAGAGGAGGGAGTGTTGTGACTTTACAAAACACGAGAGACAGCTCTTCATTTACACTTTCCGACTGCAAGTTTTATTTTACAGCATGACTGCAATCATGCACACCTTAACCATCTTCATAAAAATAATGATAATGCACCTAGAAATAATTTTAACCAGAGCCTTTAGTGTTGCTCTTCCTCTTAATATATGATTTATTCTTAAATGACATAGACCATGCAATATTTAGCTTTTTTTTACACAGTAAATCAAGACAACAGTCAACAATTCAACCTCAATTTGTCACTGGTTTAAACTATTTTCTTCAAGCTAGGTGCTGTTTCAGTGTATAATACCTGTCTGGAACATATTGGGTCACAGTTTTTCACGCAAACAATTAATCAAGTGTATTTTTGTTAAGTTTTAAAAAAAGAAATAATACGGTGTTTCCTGTCACATACAAAGAATAAGAATTATGTGTTAAAGATTAGTTCACAGTTATACTGATCACCTCAACTGTGCAGCATTTTAACGATCTGGGGTCTCTGTTCCCCTCTAGTTCTCCTCTATGGCTTTCAGGCAATTAATGCACATACACCCCCCTTCCCAACTGTATGTGCTATATTTGCCTTTGGAAAGATGGCCAGGATTATAAACGAGCAATAGTCGCAGGACATGTATAAGCGTCACATGCCTCTACACGTCATTTTATTGACACCTAAACAAGCTATTATTGACTTCCTAATGAGATAAAAGGGAGAAAAATCCAATCAAAATGGCATTTTGTGCCATAATACCCCTTTCTGTCTTACTCCTCCGTAATAATTAACATTATACTCAAGCCCTGGCAGATGAGGACCTTGTAATGAGGGTTATGAAGTAATGACATCCCATTATGACTTGCAGATCCCTTGCTGAATGCACTACCGGAGCTACACCCAGGCAGTAGCAGCTGAGTCCTTTATCCTAATACAGCTCAATCTTAAGAATGTCAGTATGACCAAGGGCATCTGCAAACACAACTGGTAACTGATGCAGCAATTGTATCACATTAGTGTCAGTTCTGTCAGCTATTTTTAGATTTAGCCTCATTCCTGATATCAAAAGTCTGTTAGTTTTAGTCTAATTGTGTCAACCTCATTCTCATAGTTAGTTATTTATTGATGAAAACTCAACATTAGTCTTGTTAGGTGTAGAGTTAGTAGTGGTGTTACACTAGATTGTGTTATTGTAAGTGTAAAGATTCACTGTAAATATGTTTCATTGTTATGAAATGCTAATGTAATGCTTAACAACTTCCTTAGTAGTTGGCTTAATTTGACTGTTAAAGTAATGTCCATTCATCCATTATCTTTGACTTATCTTGTTATGGTGGCAGAAGTTTCAGCAATGTAGTTCAGATGTCCTTTTCCCTAGCAACATTTTCCAACTCCTCCAGGAGAATTAAGAGGCATTCTCAGGCCTGGTGAGATATATAATCTCTTTAGCATGTTCTTGGTCTACCCCGGGGCGTCCTACCAGTTAGATATGCCCAGAAGTCCTCCAAAAGAAGGCGACCAGGAGGCATTCTTACAAGATTTCCAAACACCTCAATTGGCTCGTTTTGACACAAAAAAGCATCAACTCTACTCCAAGCTCCCTCTCAATGTTCAAACTTTGTACCTTACCTCTAAGGTTGAGCCACCACGCGGAGGAAATTTTAGGAATTTTAGTTTTTATTTCGTTGGGTTACGTGTGGTGCACCTTGCAGTATTTTGTAACCGCAGATTCACAGACTTTGTATTTGAAGTCAGTCCAAATGTCAAACTGGTTTCCAAATAATCTGCTGTTTCAATCTCTTCTTTTCACCATTTGTTGCCCAAGCTCCTGCGGCCATATTGCTTAGAGTAGCTAGGTTGTTACTGTTTGCGGGGAATTCATTGGTATGCTGGTTTTTAAAGAGACTAAGAAGAGAAATGTCTAGTGAAAGAAGGACATCTGGATAATGTTGTTGCAAAGAAAAGAAAGTCCACATAATTTTGTCTCTTCATTTTTAGTCAAGTATATTGAGAGATTTTGTCAAAGTCAAAATTTTGTTTATTAGGAGGCAGTTACTGTTTCAGTCAATATTGTCTTGTCTTTGTCACTAAGAAAAAGTTATTAACTAATATACTTCATCACAATTTTTATTACTGAAACACTGATCACATTCATGGCCAAGTGATGTTCATTTCTGTGCTACTGAAATAGATTTTGATGCATGGAGGAAGACCGCAGCAAGTATATTAACAACCAGGTTAAAACACTCAAGGGAGCATCGGGTCACTAGTAAACTGGCCTATTTATTCATTAATGTTCATTAACATCCAAATGGAGAATGGATGAGAAGAAGAGAACTATAGTAGGCAACAAGAGGCATGGTGAGAAAAAGAAAGCTTTGAACACCTGGGAAAGACAGGTGTGTCCTTCTACTGGAAGCCAAAAAACACATGGTTTGTGTCAACCCAAGGCTGCAAGGAGGAGGTGCTATATAGGCCTCAAAGGAAAAAGAAGACAAGCACTTGAATTGTCATTTAATACAAGATCATTCAGATCTCTAACAGATACTAGTGGCCTTGAAGTAAATTCAGATAATGAGAGGTCACCAAGTGATAAAGGCAACATGACTTACTGTGACTTGATCAAAAACAACAGGTGCAGCCATCAAAAACAAATTAACATCATATCTGTATACTGTGCCATTATTTTATTGCACACATTTTAAACTATTCCAAGCCATCTGTTGATTATTTAGCAGGATTAAAAATGCTTCTGTGTTGTGCTGATATAATTACGTGGTGACCTTCTTTACTGTGTGTTCATGAGTGCAGGTGTACAGCAGCTGAATGGCATGTGCTATTACATGACGTTGTTTATTGCCAGGTCAAGACGCTGAACTTAGATTAGCTCCCTCTCAAGCTTTTTAATGACTAAAGGTAATTGGCCATGTCTGCTGGAGCACTTATGCTCTTGTGAGTTAGTCATAAACAGGATCCTGTGGAGAAGGGGAAAAATGCTCAGGTCTTTTGTTTCACACAGAATAGATGTGTAAACAGGGTAGTTAAAGGAAGTGAAGTTGAATTTTTGGTGCATGTTAATTTAGCTAAGAATGAACTGATTTAGGTATTCACATTTTTAAGCGTTTATAGTCCCAAGTGAAAGAATAGAAAAATATTACAATAGGCAAACATGAAAAGTAAAAGTGTCTGCTCCCTGTTAATTCTCCCTATTGTACTGTACAACATTTCCAGATTGTTGCATATGCAAACAAATCACAGCATTTTCATCTTTGGGAGTTCTGACCATGCCCAAGCTCCCTTCTCTGCTTTTCCTTTCATACTATGCTTTCCGGGCTTTCACCGTGCATGCCGCTGCTGATAGTGTTCTGTTGGGTTTTCATGTTCTGTGTCTTATCGGTTCAGAAGATTCCACTGAGGAACAGTGGTATTGTTGGAGCTGACCTCTGCAAAAGTCACACAAAGAGGAACTAAATTGAGTGGTGGCACGCGGAAAGCTCCAAGGAGACCCCATTTGCAATTCAAAGGCAAATTAGCAAATCAAACACTTCGTCATTGCCAAAGGAAATTGATGTTTAAAAAACTGAGTGACAAGTGTTTAATATTGAAAACTTACCTTCATCAACACATCATCAGCTAAAATAGCAATAGCACTTGAGTGAAGATAACATGATGACCTTGGAGGCTTTCTGAATGCAGAGTCATCTACATAAAGACAGATTTTAAGGATCACTGTCATATCCAATCTGTGGAGTGACTAGTCAGGATAAATCAAATTACAAAGATATCAGTCACAACTGCCCTTGTACTGAGTCAACATTTTCATCCATATGCACTTGAGTTTTCTGCAGTAATAAAGTGGTAGGGTCTCTCAAAGCTGAAAGTAATGTGAATAATAAATGAGATTAATGTTAAGATCACAGGTGTGGGGAGATGAGTAACTGTTTAGACAGGGTCGTGTCAGGGACATCAGCAAGTATATTGTCATTCATCAATCACACGTGTCATTTGACATACATACAAATATAGTCTCCATCAAAAGATAGAGGATAAAGTAAAACAAAACTGAGTCTACAGGCGTGCTAGTGTCTCTTTGAGGCTGTATTTGAGGCAGTGTGGTGTGTTGAGCTAAATGCTGATGCCAACAAAGCAACATGCCCACAATGATTAAATGTTGACATTTAGAATTACCCTGGTTACAATCTTAGATTGAAGTCTTTCAAAATGTGACGCGGGCCTTCTAGCTCACACACTGGGGAGTTGTTAGACAAAGACACTGCGTGAGGTGAAAAGGGATAAATTGACACATGCCAGCTTTCTGTAAACATCTGGTTTGTTGATGTAGTTTAGTTTCTTAAGTTAAGATTCCTTGAAGCTATGATTTTGTCACTCTTATTATTCCCTTTTCTTATTCCTGCTTTTATACTGGGGATAATCATAAACACAGTTCTTATAATTTGGGGTTTTAGACAAGAACTATAATGTTTCCATGATTGCAATGAGTGACCATTAGCTGTGGGCTACTAGCTATTATAGCTCCCATTCGATGTGTACCTGTGCTGTACAGACTACTATCACTGTGAAGAAAACTTTCAACTTTTAACTGAATTCAAGCAATTAATTCAGTTCAAGCTAATTCTGCAGCTATTAAAGCATTTTTTTTAATGATTTGAGGCGTATATATTGGGTTATACCTCGCAATAGACACCAAACATGCCACTGAAGTAATCAAAACATAGAAGATATTGAATATAAAAATATGTCTGTGTGTTTAAAATTGACTGAGTTATGACAATGAGGAATAAAATCACACAAATTGCAGATTTTCCAACTATCTCCATGGTCTCCCGATGCCCTGTGTGTTGACTGTGTGGATAAACGAAGCAAATCAGTGGGTCAAACTACAGTACTTCTCTTTGTTTTAGAACATCTGCATGACCTAGTTCTGTTCATATCACACAGTATCTTTGCCTCACATCTCACTCTACATGTCACCCCTTCAACTCTCCCCATTTGGAAAAGATAAATGAATCGATTTTGAAGACAGGAGCATAGCAGCCTGGAAGTGTAACTGCTCAACCACAATGCTGTAAAAACTGTATGATAAACGGCACCTCAAGCTGTGTTTTACTTGGACTGAGTGCCTCAAGTGACTCATCATGACCTCAATGTCCAATTTATGCAATACTAGCTAAAGGTAGCATGCAACCTGGGGAAACAAAAACATAGACTGGAGGTGTTTAAAGTTGGAGGGAGGCAGGTAGAAGAGTTGAAGCTGAAGGGATGTAGGCTTTGTATTGAGTTGGCATGGCAGTAAGTCCTGATCCCAATCAGGAGACACACCGACACTATAGGGAGTGGGCAGCTTATAAAGGTGAAGTAAGAAAGAGATAGAAGCAGTAGGTCCTCATGAGCTCATGCCTCTCCAAGTGACCTGTAATTATAGGTAAAAGCTCTTTGTGTCAGACCATCATCATTAGCTGCTACAGTTTACCAGTTTTTAGTCTCTGTTTGCTGATTCTCCATGCAACTATTTAACTTATGCTTAAAATACTCCATATCTACATACTATGAATACTTCTTCACCCTGCATCTCCCCGGAGAAGTGCCACAATCGTCACAATAGTCATAGTTACTTTTTTCTTGTCTCAAGGAGAACTTCCTTTAAAAGGGACTTTGAGTGTATATGGATCAGCTGATAACATAGCTGTTGAAACTACATTACTTGCCAGCATTGAAATGTAGTAATCAAGCCCTGGCTGTTGTTTAGTTGATGAAATTTCACAGGATGTTCATTCTCTTGAAGGTGAGGCTCAATGTGATGCAGCTGCTGCAGCTTTGATCCCTACCACTCCACTTTTACATATAAAAAATCACAAACAAGATAATATCAAGAAAGAAATTTTCAGAACAATTTTCCAGAAACCTGATCCCCCCGCCCTATATTGGGATCTTAGCCTTTTTATTTTGTTTCAAAACACTACTTGTGATAAATGTCGGGTAGCATCCTCAAAGGGTTTTAAAAGCCAGAGAGAAAAGGTCTGGATCTTTCATCTGGCATTCTGGTGTGAGAGAGCATGCACCAGTATTGATGGCGTCAAAGTAGATATGTCCCCTTCCTCATGCCCCACAAAGCTGGATGCAAATGGTCAGACTCCCACTCGAGTGCCTGCGTGCTCAAGTCTGCCAGCATGCCTCCTTAAGCGGTAAAACTTAATGGATTATTGAGCAAGCCACTTCTTGATCTGAAATACTAACTTCTCTAGAGACACAGGTCAAACTGTCAGGAAATGAGGCAAAGAAACAGCAAAGAAATTTGAACCTCTGAAAGATTTTCAAAGGGTTATATAATGAAACTGATAACAATGTATGATTAGGAAAAGTGATGTTTTCATGAGTATTGCATTTTTACTGGAATATGGTCTTTCTAGAACTATCTAAGTCATAGTTTTTTTTTTATGTTGGGCAGTAACAAAAAAAACAAACCCTTGTATATACAAGTTAACACTTTTGGAAGTCCACTAATCGCATTGTAATTGCAGACATTGTGCACACAGCATGTGAATACACAGCAGAATGCATCATCTCCGTGTTGCATGGCAACAGCTGAGCCCAGGTAGCAGGTGTGAGCATTCTTTTATTCAGGAAGTGTATGTAGCCCCGTGCTGGCATCCATAATGGAGCCAATCCTTCAGGGCTGCATGTGGATCTCCAAGCAGCTTGAGCCCTGAACGCCGAGGTGCGTTTGCTAACACGGGGGTTTCATTAACCCCCATGTTAGCCAACAGTTATAATGTTGGCAGCTGCCAGATGGGAACTGGGATGGTAGGATGCTTCATGTCATCATGTATTGTGGCAGGTGTTGTGCAGGGAAAATCCTGAGTACCTAATGTTATTATTATGAGTGGTCGGGGGATAGAGAGATAGGAGGAAAAACAAATAAATGTCTCTGGGGGACTGATTCTGGAAAAAAAAATTTTTTGCAACTCAAGATTATTTTTACACATTGACATGACAATGCTTATTAAAAATGGTAAGAGTTTATTAGTCATCAATGTTTCCTGTGTTGTCGTTACCGTCGACTTTCTGTAGAGTTCTTTGTAATAATTCTGATATGCAAAAAAGTAAGCAGGGACATATCAGTACTCGATAAAGACCTGCTGTATGTCATATCATTCAAACCTTGTTTTACAGTGCGTCTTGTCTTCAACACTCTGGCCTCAATGGGAGCCACTAATACCTTTTCCCTCTATTGATTTCATAGTGGGGCCTCAAAAACGGCCCAAAATGTCAGCCTCTGCCTTCTCCCCAGATGCAGTGATAAGATTTTGAACCTGTTTATGGTGTGCTAGATACTGTATTATTTCATGGGTTCTTTTATTGAGAAGTGAATGGTTAGAAATTTGAAACCGACATTTAAGATTCATATTCAACATTTGACCCTTTTCCAGAAAATTATTCTGCACATAACTAGTGATTGCTAGTGATTATGAAGCTATTATGTACTGTGCTGAAGTAATGGTGTCCCATCATTATTCAGAAGCAATTTTTTTTTTTTTTTGTAGTACTTTACTTTACACTATCATAATGTAAATTTCATATTCATTATTGTTCTCTCCACCACAAGGTTGGAAGGCCTTCCTTAGAGACAAAAAGAACTAATCATCTCACAACATTCATTTAGAAAACATAGGTATTGTTAAAGCTACCACCTTTTAACAGCAAAATCTTTTGACTGCACTCCACTATCCAGTGACTTGTATATTCCGTATTTGCCCACAAACTATTTTTGGCTACTATGCATCTTTTTTGATGGAATGAACTGCATATTGATCTCAAATTAGAGTAATTTTTACCCATTGGAGATATTAAAAGTTTATTATGTGATGCTTTTATATTATTTTTGTAGTTGTTTTATTAATTGTGCTCTAGTTTGGTTATTTACATTCATTTACATTGGTTATAATTAAATTAAGACCAAGTAAGAATATGAACATAAGAGTTTGCTTCTGGTGAGTGAGAAAAGACAGTGATTTGCAGAATCATGCAGCATGTTTTGATGCTCGTCATCATTTTCCTCATTTATATGATCATCACTATCTGCCCTCAGCTTGCAGCATTTGATTGTCAGGCAACTCATGTTGAGTCACATAGTGCCAAACCCAGCTTTCCACCATGTAGTCAAATATTTATTTCTTTAACTGCTGGATAAAGATATAAAATATAGAAAAAAAACAACCTTTTTTTAGGTTTCTTACTCTTGGACCAAGACAGAAGCAAGGAATAAGAATAAGGCCAATGTATCATATAGACAGTGATCTCTGGTCTACATATTCACCAGAGTAAATTTATGAAACCTCAAATGGTAGCCTTGGCATACAAGGGCTCAGATTATGCTGTACGCAAAGCATTTGTGGTTACATAGAGGGATGAAATCAGAATTTGCTGCCTTTTCTGTCTTGTAGACGTCCTCCAGGAAGCCATTAGTCTTTGGCAAAGGTCTTTGAAATACCCCTGAAGCTGTTCTTCAGTGACAGGCAACATATCTATGCTCAAGTAGAGGGATGCATGGTTTAAAAGATAGAAAGATAGGGCCTCACTGGCACCACTGGACCACTGATGAAGCCCAACAGTCTATGCATGCCAAGGGAGTCTCCAAAGCCAAACATGGTGTGTTGCAATCCAAGGCAGATGTAGCGTGATTTGTGGGGATCCACCACACTGTTGAGTCCATCGTTGGAATGGCAGAGCGTTGTAGCATTTACACTCAAAGCTGTTGTTTGCCACTGTTTGTTGTGTTGTTGGATCTTGCTAGTGAATGGCATGCATGAGCTGATGAAAGAAAGTGAATGTTGAGTAGGGAAAGCCAGCTGCAGCAGGTGTCGCTGCCCCTATTCTTATTAACTATGCACATATATTCAAATTTCTTGGGCATGTGAAGATGAGTGGCCAAGCCTACCACTTTTATTAAATAAAAACTCCATAAAAACAGTGCTAAAACCTCTTAAGCACAAGAAAGACTCTTTTTGCTTTTTCCCAGACCAAGCCATATTACCTCAGACCCCATCTGATTAGTTTCAGTTTAACTATGGATCTTATAAATTTACTGTTGCTCTCTGCAGACATAATTTAGTTCTTGCATGTATGTTCAAGTTATAGCCACTACAGCCTCCTCTAATGTGAATATTTATACAGTGGTCAGTGGGCATCCCAAAATCTACAGCAATTAATTTCTCTGAGGATAATTAACTTCAGAGCTTTGGATTTACGGGGAGTTAAATAACCTTGCCTTCAGTATTTACAGAAAAAATGTTTTACAACTCTGCCAATTATAATATATGTTTGAATTTTGGAATGAGCTTGTTAAGGAGATGTTGTCTGCATACAATTTATTACCCAACCTGCCATTATGTTGAAAAATGAGCATGACATTTGCATTTTGCAGTTAGTGAACTCATGACTTCAATCTCTATGACACACCCTGGGAATTGGGAACTTATTTATACTATAGGTACAGCATGTTTTCATTAACAGGTATTTATTGTAATATTACACAGTGCAGTATGACCTACTCAGCAACAATTTGGTGACAGTCCGGTAAAATATTGCATAGCTTCTCTGTGCAAGTAAGACCATTCTTGTGAACCATAGTGCTTATGTTTGATGGGGAAGTGAGTGGCAACAGGTACATATGTGCACAGTACTGCAACTCAAGCTTATTAATCAACCCCAGACCTAAACATAGTTATAATTCATTTGAGAGCCTCGCTCTTAGTCTCTCTGATCCAAACTGGAAAAGTCAAAAACCAGTTTTATTTGTTATTGTCTACCGTCCTCCTGTCCCTTACTCTGAGTTTTTAACCGAATTCTCAGACTTTCTATCTGACTTAGTTCTTAGTACAGATAAAGTGATTATAGTGGGTGACTTTAACATTCATGT
>JAUMHL010000011.1:7340221-7363772 GCA_032362345.1 Sandelia bainsii
GTGTGAACTTTTTACGTTTTCCATAAATTTCACCCGAAAGCCAAATATCCCTAACTTTTTGTGAGTAGTGTATTTTGGAGAGGTGCTGTTGATGCCTCCCATGAAGTCAGACTTCATGAGACTAATGTTCAGAATTTTATTTGGTGTTACTTACACCTAGATATGTTAAACAACATACAAAATAGCACATTTTCTATCAGATCACCCAAGTATTAAGTGAGAAAAAGTAGTGGAACAAATGACTAACGGATGTTTCTTGTTACCCAGATGTATCCTGTGAGAATGATTGTTCAAACAATGAATCACTCTAAATAACTGCTTTTGGTTTTAGCCTTGGCTTTTTGATACCAAAATACTGCATTTGTTATTAAAAAGGACGAATCAGCATCAATAAAATCAGAGAGCTGTCATCAGTCCATAAAACTTAGTTGCAGAACTGACCCTTTCTATGTATGTTGCTCAGTACACCAGCTATATTTATGCAATGCCTTTGATTATTTCCCCCTCTTTAGTGTGGATTGATTGCAAGTCTCATGCTAACTCTGGCTTAAATCACACATTGCAGCTTTAAATGTCTAAGAAATTTGATGACGTACGTAGGATACGATAGAACTTTATTAATCCCTCGGGAAGGTTCCTCCAGGAAATTCAGTACTTTGATAGTATGTATGTTAAGAAATCAGCAAATCAGTCTGAAAGTTTGCAGGTTATGTTCTGGGAGGAATCAGAGAGGAATGAAATTTTAAAGTCTCTCTAGTGATTTGTAGCTTGAGTCAGGGTTACATTTTTTTCATAATGTTTTCATATTCATATTTTTTCCATATTTTATTGCCAACTGCTTTACATTGGCAAACTATAAAGCGGTCCTGTCCATCTTGTTCCTCGATGCCCTACACCTGTCACCCAAGCCAAGTGGCTGCGACAGCTGTGTGAATGCTGCAGAGCAGTGACGCTGAAGAACAACTCCCATCATGCCCCGTCCCTTGGGAGGGTGACGCTTAATAGTGACCTCCTCCATACCTGGTTTGTTTGTGAAGTTCCACCACACTCTCCCACCAGACACAATACACCCACCTCCATATGGCATTTCAGCTCGGTGTGGTTCCCCTGGGAAGGCAAAGGGCTCAGTTTGCTATTTCCAGATGACAATATGTTGGCTTGCATGTGTGAGGCAGAGCTGCATTTGGAAATGTTCGATTTAAGAACATGATTTGGCAGCAGACATGATAAAAACGAACACAGTCTGTAAACAACAGTCTAATTTCCTGCTGGACCTCTGAGGAACTTAGAAGATAAGGTGGCAAGAGGCTTTAAGAGACTGACTTAAAAGGTGGTTTTAATTATTCCTAGTTCATTTAAAATATTACTTAATGGGATATAATAAAGCTCTTACCAGTTTTTTTTAAATTTTAAATACATAATTTTTGCAAGTAACTTACAAAAGTGATTAAAGCAGTGAATTTGTTATGTATAACATCAACCCCAAATTGGTGATTTGTCCTGGCCACATCCTGAAGTGTGTCTGTACAAGACTGTGATCCCCAAACCCTTGGCGCTTTAATTGCATCTGCCTGTCCACAAGAATTTTCCCATGGTGATTAATAAATTATCAAATATAATTAATAGTATATATTATTTTAGTGTGGCATACAAAAACAAAGACAAACCTGAGTAGAAAGTTGCAAAAGAAGTGTTTATGCTTGGCATAGGTTTACAGCCAGTGTATCATTAATAGCAAAATAATAAAAATTGCAATGAAAACGGACATCACGACGTATCTGAAAAATGTGACTTAAACATCCTAAAAGGCTGTACTGACAATGAAACACTGTAAAATTCAGATCTGTATGGACCAGAAGAGACTGCAACATTCCTTAAATTATTAGATTAAACATAATACACATTAGCTTAAACATAATTGCATTAATGCCACATTTCCATCATCTTCCACATTGTTTTTGTTCATTTGAGATTTGACTGGCAGGCCGGGAATTAATATCATGCCACACAATGTACACAATTTAGGTAACACAAGTACACCCTTTACAACAAACAATTGCTGAATCTCACGCAACACGCTGCATGCAAAAAATGCAAACCAAATCAAACACGCACAGCAGTAAGATTAAATAAGCCAGCTATGTTGTTCTGACCTTCACATCTGTGAACATGTTCCATTCACAAAATTGAAATTGGATTTATTTAATAAGGTAAAATGCTTGGGTGTACAGTTGTGGCAAGTAAGGATACTGCAGCTTGCTGATGCTTTCATGAAGATCAATTCAGAATGGCAGATCACAATTTAATCCACAGCGTAATTATAAGACAGGGGACTTCTCATTTGCTGCATGTTAATCTCACTCCGCCTCATTTCTTTCTGTCTAATGTTTCCCAGGCTTTTCAAGGAAGCCAGATTCTCACAGATGCAAGTATTCCCATTAAATAAACCTTCATTGTTTGGAAGCTGTGTTTGTTATCTGTGGGATAGAGAATCTGTTGAGATGCTATATTAATATATTTTTCTGTACATCTGTGATTTTATATATGCATTAAATAAACCTTTTTTTGAAAGCATAGATTGTATAATACAATTTAATATGTATATAGTACAATAAATTACTTACACATGTGCAAAAAATTACAAGTGGATAAGTCTCAGTAAGGCCATCATTTTCTTTTTCCTCCCTCTTCTCTAGCACTCACAAGGCACACATGCCCAAACACACACAGTTGCATTTGAATTTGAACTAATCCCAGAAGTGTAATCAATGTGGAAATGCGTGGCATCAGCAGTATGACAGCATGCTGCAGCACAGCTAGCATAGCAATGAGTATCCAGCAAATCAAGCCTCAGGAATGGGAACCTTATTAAATAAAAGCAGGACGGGTCAATACCAGTTATTGATGATTTCATGAAGCCTGCACTTCAAAGGCTTTCCCCTTTTTTCCTGATTTCCTTTTACCAACCCAGCAAGGAACAAGTCTGCCCAGTTTGTGTTAAACTGGTATCTGTGAATGCTAATGCTATGTCCTTGGGAAACAACTTTGTTGTGCTCTACAAGGGAACTTCAAAATCCTACCACAAATCAGTGCATAAAGGGGTCCCAGGAGCACTGGACCTTGGGAAGCTTTGTTAAACATACACAACCTGTATGCAAGAGCAAACCTACAAGTGCACACACACAAACACCATCCAATGTATAAGATGTCTGGCAGCCTGAGGGTCTGTAAACATCAAGACTTGCAATCAATGAGAGCCTTTCAAAGTGCTACGGATGTTAACAACTAATGGCCAGTTTTTTGGTCAGAGTGCATTGCTTCCAAGGGCAGCAGCAGCAACATCGGGAATTAATTTCAATAATCCAAAGTCTGAGCAGTCTTTCCACCTGGTTTCTCTTTGTCCTTCTCACCTTGTCAATATGTCATTGAGTAAATCTTTCTGCCACAGTCACAAGAAAAACTTTGCAAGCTCAAAAAACTCAATGCATAATGATCAAAAAAGGGTTATAATGAATTACATTTTGTTTTAGTAATGGAATTCTAAGCACTTCTGCCTGGTACTGTACATATTTTCACTGGGACAAACTTACAAGCAAGAAAGCCCATATGACACTGGCAATGGACAAAATGTATGTGTGTGTTTTACTTTTCCCTTTTTTTTTGTCCTGATATGACAACTGAAGAATGGATAAATCTAAGAAGAGGATAAGCCAAAGACGCTGGGAGAGTTTGAGCTTTTAAAACTTCTTAACATTAGTGTAGCAGTATCAGAGTTGAAGCTGAATGAACTTGAACATGTTCCGACACATTATGAAAATAATCCTGAATGAAAAGCCAGACATAACACTAAAGTCTGGAATCATACAAGAGCTTACAAGACCTTGAAACTGTCTTTTAGTAAATGAATAATGTTTGAGTGCAGTCTATCTTGTTTATGATTTGCTTATAAATCTAAACTAAACAGATTATGCGTGGAATTAGATATCTTTGTGATGTTCCTTATGTGATAAGATACTGTAGGGCTACAACCTTTAAATAAATGTGTGTTTTCTGTGCGTAGCCATGTGAAGGACAACATTCTCTTTGGACTTGTCAACCTGATCAATGCATGTTATCCATAAGAAACTCAGCCATTGAAGAACTACAGTGTTTCCTAATGTACAGTTACTGCAGCCAAAAACCAAAAAAATGCAAAGACACAAAACTTGCACAGTTGGCTGATAAAACCATCAGCATGTTTAATCCAAGTGCTTGTTAGTTTCTTGAACAGAATCTTAAACTCTGTCTCCTCATGTCTCAAGTCTTCCAAACTAAATTAGATGAAACATTGTCATTTGTCCATGCCTCTAAAATAACACATAAAAGTGCTCTTTGATCTGATGCCTATCAGATGTCTATGCCTTCCAAAACCATTCTTTGAAGGATGTTCTCCTTTTTTAGCCGTGGAATTAGGGCCGCTGCATCCAACAATCAGCACTGTCCCACATAGCAAATGACCACACGTGCAAAGGTGAGAGAGTAGGCAGGATTGAACTCCTGTCTTAAATGCTTTGTTCCAGTCTTCTTGCAAATACTGTGATAACTTTTAACATATGCAAAAGACTGAGACATTATCACTGCTTTTGAAGCAAGTGTGTTCCCCTTTATTTTAGTACCTCTGGATAGAACAGCATTGTGTATAATATAAAATACTGTCAAATGACTGCATGACTGGTACTGTGAGTGACAATCTTGGCAACACATATAGTAGGCTAAATGATGTAGGGGAAATAGGGGAGTGGAGTTGTAATTTAGTAGAAAGTAGAAAAAAAAGAGGAACAATTTTAATACAGTTCAGTTTTATTTATTTAACACCAAATCACAACAAAAAATAATGTCAAGGCATTCTACATAGTAAGGTCAAGACCTTACAGAATTATAGAGAAGCACCCAACAAATCCCCTTGAGCAAGCACTAGGCGACAGTGAAGAGGAAAAACTCTCTTTAAGAGAATAAACTTCTGACAGAACCAGGCTCAGTGTGGGCAGCACTCTGCCTCCGTTTGTGGGGAGATTGGAAAGTGGAGAGAGAAAAGAAGAGCAACAAGACCTAACAAGACAAAACACTGAACAAGTTGGTAGGGGGCAGCAACTGCATATTGGAAACATACAGCCCCAAATCCGGGGGATACCTACAGGACTTTTCTTTATTGGGTGAAGTTACAGTGTGTTGAACACATATGGATACTAAGTAGTTGGCAGTAGATGGACTCTACGAGCTAACGATTGGTTTGTGCCCATAAATGATAAGACTTTTTTGTGCAGACCTTACATAGAAAGTGTAGTGTAAGCATCGCTTCAGTGTGTGGTCCGAAAGCATTCAGATTCCATACAGAACGTAGGTTATTTGTGTTTCAGAAGCTCTCAAACATTGATATAAAATGCTCTTAAAATGTCAGTAATATCATCTATTACATTTATTTATGGGGCAGTATATATCTTCCAACAAAGGTAGATATCATGAGGCCTACACTAATATTTGCATTTTCCTATTTGTATTGTGGAAACAGACACTCAACACAGATTTAAATTGTAAGGTAAATGTGAATCAAGTGTTGCTACCTTGAAGTTATTTTGTTAAGGTGCCTTTCACTCTCAAAGGAAACTTACTACATTTCACCACCCACCACTGCTGATGTTAAACACTGAATACTGACTTGAAATGTCTTCCAGCCTGACAGGGGAATGTGCCCTGCTGTTATTCTCAAACTTTTCACATTAATGCTATTGACCCACGTCTTTTTACGAGGTACAGTAGGCCTCTAAATCCACAGGCACCACAGTCACAGCAGATTGATGTGGCTCTGGAGTGAGTAACTCCATTGATTTCATTTCACAAGGCATTCGATTCAGAAGATCATAGCACCTACAACAAGATTGGTTTGGCATGGATTTTCTCCATCAGGTCAAAGAGGCTTAGACCATAATTGTTTTTTATTACTTTTTGGCTTTAAAAACACACCCATGTCTCATATTTCTGACTACTGCTCAATATCACACACACAGGTCAGTTCTTTCTATGTGATACATTTCCTGCCGTCTTATATTTAGAAACTCTATTTGATTAGCCATGAACCTTTAAGGGACAAAGTGCAATGGAGGTGTCCACTGAAATGTATTTTTTTTTGTTATGCCCAGGCAGCTATCATATGTGAATTAAAATATTTAAGCTTTAAGGCACTTTGGGCAGGCTTTTTACGAAACTGACAGGTTTTTACCACATCAGGTGAGCATCGTGATTTGTTTACCCTTTTGCTTCCATCCTTCTACAGTCAGGGAGAAAAAAATCAATGTGCACTGTCATGACTCCTATGGAAACATAAAATATGTACCTTTGAATTTTTTTTCTTTTTTTTTTTCAATAAAATATGCTTCACAACTTATCTTAAGGTAGTGAGCACCGTCAAAGCCTCCTGTGATCCAGACAAATTGTACAGGACTGCCTGCAGAGAATTTGAATTGTTTCTGCTTGATAATTTTAATAATAATAAATTCTTATTTATTCAATGCAGTTCAGTTTATCTGTATAGGGCCAAGCAACAAAAGCCATCTCAATGCATTTTACAGGGGCACATTAGGTCAGTTGGTAGAGCAGTTGTCCATGAACCCCAGGGTCAAGGGTTAGATTCTCAGTTCCTCCTAGCTAACAAACAAATGTTAGAACAAATTCCCCAAGGAGATCAATAAAGTGTGTCATTCTCATTATTAATATTATTGTTTTTAATTAGTAAGGTTAAGACCTTACAGAATTATGTAGGAAAACATATACAACTATATATAATTATGTAAAAAAAACAACAACAACAAATCCCCCTTGAGCAAGCACTAGGTGTCGCTGGAGAGGGAAAATCATCTGCCTTGACTGGCTGGCTTAAGTTGAAAGTAGAGAGAGAAAACAGGAAAAAGAACAAGCAGCAGACAAAACACTGGGCAGATTGGTAGAAACAGTAACTGCCCATTGTAAACATATAGCTCTGAGGCCTGCAGAAATGTAGAGGAAAAGGGAGACAGAGAGGAAGAAGCACAACTACGAACTAAGAAGAGACAAAATTAATGACAAGATTTAAGATTCATTCAAGGTTCAAGATTCAAAAAAGATTCCAAGCAATGCTGGCTACCTGAGTCAGCTCTAACTATAAGCTTTATCAAAAGGGAAATATTTAAGCCTAGTCATAAAAGTAGAGAGTAATTTCAAAAGTGTGGTGGAGCATAGCAAAGCAGAGCATGTTGAGGGAGGGCTGGGCAGAGGAGAGTGTATTGATTTAGAGTTATTTTATCATTAGCTTAAATTGCATTTTGTAGCTTAACTTATATTGGCTAAAGGAACAGTACTGTTGGAGTTGGAATAGGGTTTGGGTTAACATTCAAGACAGATTTTGATTTGTCTTTACTGTTGGCATGGCTGCTAATAGATAAATAATAAATAATAAATGAAGGGAATGAGGATTTAGATATTTTTCCTTGTTTGCAATGTTTGACAGAGTAGGCTTATATTTACACCACTGTTTTTGTATCTATAAATGCATTTCCTTTCATCTACATGTAATTTAAGACATACTGTACTATACATGCCAACATTCATACAATAGTCTCATCTGGTTTTTGAAATATAGCCAATGGCTCCACATCTCTCCCTTGGTGATTAGCCGTGGATACATTCAGAGACCGCGTCTTGCAGGAGCAGAGTTCTGGCCCTGCCTCAACTGCCAATTATCACCAAAGCAGAGGACTAATTAAAGTTTGATTAAGTTCAAAGTGTTCTTGAGGATATGCAGAGAGGGGGATTGGGAGGGGTCCCACCCAAGATCACACGATGTCTGTCAGAGGCAGGCGCTGTGAAATTGGATTGTTGGCCATTATCAACCTTTGACCTTAAGTACTATGGCTCTTGTTGAATTCAGCAGCTGGGAAAAAGAAAACTCACTCAAGGGAAAATAAAATAGTGCTCCTGGATGTCCGTTGTGGGCAAGAAAAGTGAGACACACTGTCACTAGAGAGCCATTCACTAATGAGGTCTAGGAGGGATTCTATGTATAGAGAGATGATTTTTTTTTCTTTCTTTTTTTTTTGCAATGAGCAATATAAGCAAGAACACAGAAAATGCACAACTTATACAGTCCACATTTGTCCTCATGACAGCGAGAGAAAAGTGAGAAAAAAGACAGTGAGAAAAGTTCTATTTGTGAGTTCTGTGCAGCTTCTCTGTGGGGGAAGGATTATGCTGTGTAGGAAACTGCGGCCCTTTGGGAGCTGAGTTGCAGGTGGAACTCGGCGTATTGCCCCTTAAGGGGAACAACAGCCCTGCTTGTTCAACGGTCGGCAGGAAGGCGCATTGGCACAACCCTCCAAATGTCTTCCTTCTGCAATGTTCTTACTGAACTTGACATGCACCAAACTGGCAAGGAGGGTTGCATTACTAATTCATGCCATGCACTTGCATATTAATGGTGCACCTTTTCGTGGCAAGTGAACATATGCATGAGGCGGCTCTGGGTTGTATTAAAAGAAAAAGCAGGAAGAAAGTGAGGGCAGTCAGGTGGAAGAGCAGAAGACAACCAGTGATGGCGAGACAGGAAAAACACTATTGGCTGGAAGAGAGAATTCTGGGGGACTCTGAAACTTCTGCCGATTTCACTCAGTGGCAGTGGCTTCTGCGAGTTAGTAAAGGTAATTATGATAATGGACATTAATGGCTTTATAAGTAAGCACTAATGGCCATGGAGATTGAGCGTGTACATAGTACAGCACCTGACCTTCATATTCCTCTGTGAATTCAATCTAACTCAAGCTGTGCAACTGAATTAGAGGAGTGAAATCTTCATTGCTTGGCACAGCGTATTGTGTTGAGATCCTCTAGCCTGAATCTTTTAAGCTTTGTCTCACAGGCTCGAAAGCTCGGCTGCAGCGGAAAAAAAACACATTGTTTCAGCTCCACATTTCCACCTGCTCTCATCTGACTGATTCATTGCTTTTCCTTGTTTTAGAATATTAGCTCTTGTACCTTCTTTCTCCTTAGAACTCCTCCCTTTCCTTCTTTCTATAGTTATTTCTTTCTCTAAAAAAAAAAAAAAATCCAGCTTCAGCACTTCTAAAGCTGATTCCTCCCCCACCTTCTTTCTTCTCTCATCTTTCTACTCTACTTTTGGCTTGGGGTTAAGGGATGAAGGGCTGTCTGATTGGGTGTCTGCAAATCAACATGAGCACCAAGCTTTCTTCTTTCGCCACAAACTTGGATCCTCTATTTTCTTTTCCTATTCCAGTAAAATGTTCCCTATCGCCAAGTTTCCCTTTCTGCTTTAATGATTTTAGTCCCCGTCTGATTTCTTTTCCCTCCACACCTCTTGTCTCCTCTGCACAGGTTTTTGTTGAACTGGCACCTTCATTTATCAATGTCAATCACCAATTTTAAAACTCAACAGGCTACCACACATTGATTACCACTGAATAAAGAATAAAGCAGAATGCAAATTTCAGATCAAGGTCGATAATGGAATAATAAGCGTCAACCACAACCTCCTAATGAATGTGTTAATAATGTCCTTTGCCCCTCTAGTTAGAGCACATATGCAGGCCAAAACAGGAAAGACATTTTGTTGTCGGTGACAAAAAAGTATTAATTAATTTTTCTTTAATTCATAAACACCTTAGAAACCAAACCAACACATCAGTGCATGCCATCACACCGGAAGAAGGACAGTGGAAATTGAAAATTTTGTCAGTAAATGAGTTAGAAATAAATTCAGAGCTCTATTAAATATGCAAATGAAGATATTAAATTCACCATGTTGAAATAATTCATTGTTAACCCAGTTGATACTGGTGCCAGACAGCCTGAGAATCAAGGAGCCTGAATTTATGCAGAGGTCTATGGCGCTGTGAATCATACAAAGAATTTAGAGTAGCATCTAACATGGAAATTTACAAGGAAAGATATGCTACTCCTAATCTAGCCCATATTAACTTGTCCTTTTAGCCTTTTCCATTTTGGTTATACAATCATCCTTTTCAGAAAAGAAAGAGAAAGTAATTTTGGACACAGGCTTAGTGAAAAAAACATGATGAGAGAATTCCAATTTACCTGATACTCATTCTTCTTTTTCCCCTGAAAACAGAAGCTATTATGGCAGTAAGGCTGTCATGCAGAAAATAAGTGTGTCTATGTAATTATACGCATAAGCCCCCTCGCTAAAAACCACACTGATCCAGCAACAAAAAGGATTCAAGTTTCAGAACTGCTGTGGTTACACAGCGTTATCTCTGCTGTATAGTTTGAGTTTTGATAGTCTGACAGGGATACATTTCTGTACGCTGTCACCCCAGTATGGAATGAAACCACTGCTCTGGAAATATAGTCAGAACAGGCGTTAGATGAACCATTGCCTGTCCTTTGTCTTCATTTTCATCTTCAGATGAAACTTGATGTGGCAGCCTGAATCCTGCCCACACTCAGTTGTTTGGTTTTAGAATGCAGGGCTTTAATAATGATAATAATGAATAACAGAAGTGTGAGCTTTTAATAGTTCAAACATCTGTAAAGTTAAACATGTACAGTACAACACAAGCTCTACTCCTAGCAACAAACAGAAAATTACTATTATCATTACTACCAAGATCTTCAGAGTTGACTCAAATGTTGAAATTGCCTTATAACTCACTGAGGCTTACAAATAATAATAATAATAATAATCTTGTCTCAACTGACATGATTAAGACTTTATTTGTTTCACTTTTTCTTGGCTGACTTGAGACTTGATTTTAACTTAAAATGCAACATTGGCCTTTCTTGACTTGATTGACATTTGACTCATCACTTAACTTCGACTTGTTTTGAGTGAATGTTACTTAAAGCTACAGTATGTAGTTTGTTTGTTTTTTCAAATATTTTTTTTGTAGAAATATGCTTCAAAATATATCCTAATGTACAGAAATGGAGTTGAAGCCTATAGTGGGTATGTGCTCCAAAAGGTTTTTAAGCCTTTCTAGTCCATCCATCCATTATCCTAACCGCTTGTGCTCTTAAGTGTTGCAGGAGTGCTGGAGCCTATCCCAACTGTCACTTGGCATGAGACAGGGAACACCCTGGACAGGTTGCCAATCTACCACCTGGCTGACATATAGAGACAAACAAGCATTCACACCTAGGAGCAATTTAGAGTCACCAATTAACCTAACATGCATGTCTTTGATGGTGAGAGAAAGCCAGAGTACCCGGAGAGAACTCACGAAGGACACAGGGAGAACATGCAAACTCCACACAGAACGGTACCTGGCCTACCCGTGAATTCAAATCCTGGCCCTTCTTGGACTTATGATGCCCTGACCTGACTTTTGACGTGGGATTTTAAAGGTTTTGCTTTGAGACTTGAAACTCTTAAATTTCTTTTTTATCAGTGTCACCATCACTGGTAAAATGCACAGTATTGTGTTGTCTGTATACATAATAATAATAATTAACACTTTATTGATCCCCTTGGGGGGATTGTTGTTTGGACAGCTGCTAGACCTGTGTCAGCACTACTACAGGGTTTCAGTATCTTGTCCAAGGACACCTCGACATGTAGCTACATGTTGCTTGGTGGGACTGAGAATCGAACTGCTCACCCTTGGGTTGGAAGACGACTGCTCTACCCACTGAGCTATCATGCCATATACTGATAGCAGCTCCACATAGCAGCTCCCCTGGGCACACGTGAAAAAGGCCTGTGTGTTTTGCAGTGGCTTTTTTGATCTGCCTGTCTAGTGAGAGTAACAAGCAAGAAATTGGTCATCTGGTTCATTTGTAGTTAACCAGTATGAGAGCACGGTCGAGCAGCGCATTGGTCTGCGTTATCATGTGTAGCTGATCAAAAGGCTTCTTTTATTTTATCTGTGCTACATTTTCTGCACAATTTTCCCCCCTGTCAGTGAGTGGTGAAAGGTTTCATCAGCCCTTATGTCTCTAGCTCTTTTGCACTAGACCAGCTTGCATCTTTGCTTTTGATTCCTGGCTAACTCAATGGCATATTACTCACTCAATAGGCACTTTTTCAGACTAGGCTACAGACAGCATTGTGAGGGGAAAAATGAGACCAGAAAGAAGACACTGAAGGCCTTTCAGTGTGATCATGTTGCGCATGGAGATGTGCTTTTAAGCAAAGAGCAAGATAAGGGCAAAGACAGGACAACAAGGAAAGAACTGAGCTTTATTTCTTTAACAATCAGAAGAAAATATGAAAAGAGGGTTAAGGGTTTATGGAAGAAACAGAGGGAGAAAGGGAGAGAGACAGAGATTGCCCCAGCTGGCACTGTCTGCTGGGAGCAGGTAGTGTATTTGGGTCAGCACATTGCATCATCAGCATTTCTCTCAACCTGCCTGAGCAAATGGAGAAGGGGCCAAACTGCTCGACAAGCTGCATTATTAAGAGTTTTTGCCTCTGAACTCAAGTGTCTACTGTATTTGCTCTATCACATACAGCACAGTTCATACACTTAGATGTGGACACCCACTGAAATATACTGTGTATGTATACACAAAGTCTTAGTCTTTGACTGATTCCTTATCAAACATAGAAATGCACAAACATTGTGTTTAATTGAAAAAAATGAGGAGTTATGCTCTGGGTTTGGCCCAGTGTCTCTCTCCCATAGGAATTTGTCAACACGTCCTCCAACATAAATTAACATATAGGTTATTTGTATTATTTGTTCTCATCCTATGATACAACCCATAGGTGCTTTTCCTAAATTACTATCCCTGTGGTGGCAAGAACCCAGTAATGGTACTTTTCACTGCTGATAGCAGTTAACACACTATCATGTAAAAAAAGGGAATATGTCATGATTTATGACATGCATGCATTATTAATAGGCTGCATCTTAATATATTTTAATCACCACAAAAGCCAAACATTGTTATTCTTTTTACTATACTTTGTTAATTAGATAATATACACTGAACAAAAAAATTAAAGGACTTTTTAATCAGAGTATAGTATCAAGTCAGTTAAACTTCTGGGATATTGAACTGGTCAGTTAAGTAGCGGAGGGGGTTGTTAATCAGTGTCAGCTGTTTTGGGCAACACCGAGACGACCACAAAAACAGGAATGGTTTTGCAGGTGGAGGCCACAGACATTTTTTCTTCTAATCTGTGTTTGACTGCTTTTCACTTTTGACTGCATTTGACTAGGGTCAGTGTCACTGCTGGTAGCATGAGGCAATACCTGGACCCTACAGAGGTTGCACAGGCAGTCCAACTCGACTAGGATGGCACATCAATACATGCCATTGCCAGAAGGTTTGCTGTGTCTTCCATGAATCTCCTCCTGCTCTTGAGTCTTCCAGTCTCAAGAGTATGGAGGAGATTCCAGGAGACAGGCAGTTACTCTAGGAGAGCTGGACAGGGCCGTCGAAGGTCCTTAACCCATCAGCAGGACCGGTATCTGCTCTTTTGTCCATGGAGGAACAGGATGAGTACTGCCAGAGCCCTACAAAGTGACCTCCAGCGGGCCACTGGCGTAAATGTCTCTGACCAAACCATTAGAAACAGACTTCATGAGGGTGGCCTGAGGGCCCGACGTCCTCTAGTCGGCCCTGTGCTCACTGCCCGGCACCGTGGAGCTCGACTGGCATTTGCCAGAGAACACCAGAATTGGCAGGTCCAGGACTCGTGCCCTGTGCTTTTCACAAATGAGTGCAGATTCACTCTGAGCTCATGTGACAGATGTGAAAGGGTCTGAAGAAGCCGCGGTGAACATTATGCTGCCTGCAGTTTTGTTCTAACCCAATAGAACATCTCTGGGACATCATGTTTAGGTCCATCCAACGCCGCCAAGTTGCACCTCAGACTGTCCAGGAGCTCATTGATGCCCTGGTCAAGATCTGGAAGGAGATACCCCAGGACTCCATTGGTCATCATGCCCCGACGTTGTCCAGCATGCATACAAGCATGTGGGGGCCATACAAACTACTGAGTACCATTTTGAGTTGCTGCAATGACATTTTAGCAAATTGGACTAGCCTGCCGCATCAGTTTTTCAGTTTAAATTTCTTGGTGACTTCGAATTAAGTCCTCTGTGGGTTAATAATTTTATTTTTTATCAAATAATGTGGCATCCTTTTGTTCCTAACACATTATGCATTCCATATATGATCTGATTTATCAGATCTGATGTGTTTTCAAAGTGTTCCTTTAATTTTTTTGAGCAGTGTATAATAAAGGTAAATGTTATGTAACGACTGACTACTATGTAAAATAGTTCACTTGTTTCTGTTATCAATTACAATGTTTTGTCTTCATCTTTAATATTCTCTCTCAGTAGCTGACATATTTACTGTCAAAGTAGCAGTGTTTAAAGTATGCCTGCTTCTTCAGCACAAGGGGGTGTTCGTTTTAAGTCCTGCACAGCCCGGATGGGTCGTGGGTTGATAGTCAGAAATTTTCAAAATAAGCAATCCTAGAATTTGTAGAAACTGAAAGGGAGTCTTGTTTTAGCACATGAAGAGGTGGTAAGTCTCAGTGAAATCTTAGTAAAGTGGGGGTGCTTTTGATTTTGATCCTACTGATGCAGCCATCTATACTCAAAACAAAACTTTGTATCAGTAGTATCAAAACTTTGGGAATCAATCTGCACACCCCTAGTAAAGATTATGTTTATGTTGCTTTATGACCATTTTAATCTTGTTAACTGAAGTAAATTGAAAGTGATATAAATGCAGAATAACAAAACAATTGCATGAAAGAGTGCAAATCCTGAGCAACATCTTTGACAGTCCTCACTTCTCCAGAAACAAATTTGAGGTTGCACTCGAGAGGCGAACACCGGCCCTATTTTTACCCGTGTACTGTATTGATGATTTTGCAGGGCTGTGTATAATGCCTGCATTTTAATTGCGTATTTGTGGCAATGGGGAATAAATGCAATTAACTCAATGTGGGTGGGCTTCAATCACAAAGATGCACTGTAGTGAGAAAAAGGTTGTTAGAAGGTAATTATGACTTTGTGATTATTCATTATACTGCATTCAGTGTGTGCATGTGCGCGTGTGTACATATTTATGAGAATGTGTGTTGGCCTGAGCATATGTACTGTAAGCAGTATTTTATATTTCATTATCAGAGAGGGATTATGCTGAAAGGACATCTTTTGGTGTTAACAAGCTGTTAACTGTCAGTTATTTATTTATTTTTTTCAATTTCACCTTGGTGATTAAGTGTCCACAAAACGGTGTGCTTTCTGCCATAGACTCCAGCTGAAAAGCCTAAAGTGGCGAGGGTAAGCAAACTGAATTTACTGAATTTTTATCAATGCAGAAAAGGTTTAATAACATAAATCACTCTTCCTTCATTAGCCAGATTTGAATTCCAAAAACAGCCCATTACTGTGTCTTTTATTCAGGTGGCGTCTGCTTTTACATAACTTCCTATCACTCTCTTTACTCTCTTTTTCTTCTGTGTCGCATGGTTTAATTTCCTATCATCATAAAATATAAAAAGAGTCTTTATCTAAAATGAAAGTGCCGTTATCGCAACATCTATTACTCTCTATGATGACCATAAAAAATGGATCTCTCGGTGCAACAGCTCATAAATATGAAATTTTTAACTGTCCTTTGGCAAGGAGCTGAACCTGTGACCCCAGTGGTCAGCAGGGAAGTACCTCTGCACCCTTTACAAGGCTCAACCTCATAACTCTCCATCATACATCCACAACGGCATCCACACCTCTTCCCCCACCCTCCTGTTCCAAATGGGATAGGTCCATTTGGTGCCCAGGGCTAGAGTGGATCCATCAACCATCCAGTGTAGGATGAAGAATGGGCAGCTGTGCATCATCCTAATAGTCTCAGCCGTCATGGGTGGGATGAGCCGGGTCTCTCCCCGCCACCCGGGCTAAGTGCTCAGGGAGGAGATGGAGGACTGTTACGTGCAAATGCATGCCATGGTTAATGCTTTACACTACGTCAGAGATCAGCCATCATTCTCTACCTGGTTGACAGACAGTCAGAGATGGTGAAGAGTCTGTGTTCAATCTGAGGCAATCACACCACACCACCTATATCAACTACTCCAACACTTCGTACTGGAGGAATTCAGAATTTAGTTGGATCATTCAGAAGTAATGTGCAGGTTTCATTACAACCCTGACAACTTTCTTAAAATTGCATCGAAATTGTGGTTAAAAAAAAAATCAACAAATCACAGGGCTATATGTAAATGTTTTAAATTGTCTGTGTGGTCTAAAACTCAACAATATTTAATCTACAATAAAACATTCATGAAACAGATGAATGCAGCAAATTTCACATTTAAGAAACTGAAAGCATTACGTAGTTTCCCGTTTCCTTGGCCTTTATCTGTTACGAGGGCCATAAAAATTGGTTTGTACTCCAATAGCCAGGTTCAGTGGGTTGCCATCATGTGCTACAATGCACCAGACCTCTCCAGTTTTAGGCACAAAAACAACTCGGTCAGGCTAAGGGTTGAAATATTAGTAAGTAACAACACTGTCCATTTGAAATGGGAAATAAACCTGGTATCTCTCACTTTAAAATCCTGTGTACATATTAACTATTTGCACCTATAGGTAGGCTAGTACAAAAGGGTATATAAAACTAGCTGAAGTGGTTGGCTTCTATTTGTTTTGACAAACGCCTATTCATCACCTCAATCAACTATTTGAGCACTAGGCCAACATATTTCATGTTATAAGGATCCCTAAACTTCCTGCCCACTCAAAAATGTCTCTACTTATTGCCAGTTCACTTGTGTGTTTGAGCTTCACTGTGCAGACTTGTTGAGAGGGAATGTTTTTCTGTTGCTACCCTTAAATCTGACAGGACAAATGTGTATGAGTTGATTCTGTGACTTCACAGGATCGATGGCATCACATTGCTTTAAAACGTAACATGATGGTCTATGAATATGCAAACATCCATTTTGCAACTGTAACTGCTAGGAAAAAAGATACCTCTCACTGCACTAAAAAGTCAGTTCTCTGTGCATGTGCACTAAGTTTCAGTTTCCACTTCAGACTTGGAAGAGAGTTGAGGTGAGCACAGGGAAAACTTTGTCCTTCACCAAAATAATTTAAAAACATTTCTTATAGTGTCAAAGTCTGCTTATGTGTCACTGTGTGCAGTGAACATCCTGTTACCGAAAAATTATTTAGTGGAGAGGGGTTTTAAAAACCCCAAGGTGTAAAAGGTGCATGCTTACAAAAGACTAGATCATTAGTGAAAAATCCACAATGTAATGTGTTGAGTTCCTGCTTTATATGACATTTATATATGTCTCAATTTATTAATCCATTGTGTTAAGAAAAGTATTAAATGATTTAAAAAACATTTTTAAGCAGCTTGTCATGATAATTCTGAAAATACAGTATGTGCAAAATACAGTAGTTTGACTTTTGTTCATCAGTGGTGGTTTTCAATATAGTCTCATAAAAATAAATTCCAGCTATGGGCATGTGCCCATGTGAAATTAGTTTCCTGTTTCCCAGCTGGACATATTTTATCACCAGCAGGTGAGCTTTAAAAATGTATTTAAAGCTTGTGGAACATGCAACGTTTGGTGCGTGATGTCTTGTCATCGCCTGTGACACGCTGAGCTGCTAATGCTTTATGACCACTTGATGTGACACTGGCCTTTAAACGTGGCTCGTTGCATACCTGACTCGAAGCCCGTGAGTATATTTATCAGACAGACATCACAGACTCCTTGCAGTGAACTCTGCTGGTCCTCATTGTTATGTAATCGCAGCAAACTCCACTGCGACACATGTCAGAGTGGTAGAAAATGAAGCTCTGATTAACTCACCTGCCTCTCTGGACACTCTTCCCCTTTTCTTTATCGCTGCATCCTGCTTTCTGGTTGAGATCAATCTATTACTCAATCTATCTTTCCACAGAGGTGCAGTGGGCACTTGCCACATAAAGGAGCGAGTGATGGATCTTGAGACAAGGCAGCAATTTGACAACTGAATTCTGATTTCATAAAATTGAGAGATGACTCTAGGGGCCAGATGGGAATGAGGGACTGAAGTACCATGTCAAAGTGTCAAGTACGGTAATTTAATTTCAACCTAAATGACAACCCTTTTGCATGAGGAGGTGGAGGCCAATAAGAAACTGTGTTCCCTCATCTTACTTACGCATTATGCCAATAACATGGCCATATTACACCTGTCAAGATGAAAAATAGCCTCTATTTGTGTAGACAAATAGTAACCTTGCAAGCTATAGTTTCTTCATTGCTACACTAATATGCCACTCAATAAGGGAAGCCTAAAAAGTAATGTTCTGTGTTTTAGTAAAAAAGAAACATTCCTCATCCTGGCTTATGCTTGTGTTTCATGGAGGGCTGTAGTACATTAATTACTAATACAGATTTGGGATGAAAACTTTGCCCAGGTAGTAAACCTCAAAAATCAAATATAGCCTGTTAAAGACCATAGCTCTCCATTGTTTCCTTATTTTCCTAAATATTAAATGTTTCAAAAAAATATAAACTGGCTTTTATTCCTTAAACTGCTCTTTTCTGCAAGCTTTAAACTTAAACTACAGAACAATGCAGGTTTCTATGTTCACTGTTTTAGTTTACCATGCTAACATTTATTAACTAGTACTAAACCTCAAGTCTTGCTAAGGCTGAAGGAAAAGCCTTTCAATATGCAGGCATTAATAAATATTAGCAAAAATCTTTAATAGAGTTGAAGATTTTGTATCATAAATAGTTTGTAAATTGTTTTTTTGAATGTCAGCTCTTTTAGTTGAGTTTAGTTGAGCAGCATGAGGCTGTAATCATGGATGGATTATCAAAGGAGCCCGGGCCCATGCAGAGCTTCTGTATCATGTGACTGTTAATTTTTCTTGTTTGAAAGTCATGGAGCTCTGTTGCAAAACAGTGATCCAAAACAATCCTGTAGAGACCAAAAAAAAAAAAAAAACACCCACTAAAAAAAAATGTTCATTTAGTTTGTTCATTTGCAAAATTAAAAAAGAAATGTTTTCACTTTTCTTTGTTTGTATTGTGTGTAGAAAGCAGTAAAATGTGCAAAAAGAAAAGGGGTCTGAATACTTGACTGTAGACACAAAATGACCACAAACAGTGTGACGAACACATGTGCTGTCTTTTTGTGTCTCTTGTAGCACAACTGCATGGCACAAAACAGAAAACCTAGCTTGTGGCTTGTGGGTTTGTCACATCTGGTCCCTACAATGTACCTATTACACTTAATAAGGTCAGTATTGAATTGGTACCTCCTTAATTTGAGCTGCAGATCCTTAAATATATGCAGAAATGGTTGGGCGCAGAATAAAAAGAATGTGAAACTGAACATATCTAACAGGTATTTTCAGTAATTTATTATAGACTGAACATAATGTGAATATTGGGGAGAATCTTTAGACTCCAAAACGCACTTCCTTTTCAAACGTATAAATTCGAAAAGGGAAGATGCTTTCTAGGAAAATTGATTCAAATATGAGAAAAATCTGCCACATTCTCCTTGGGTGTGATCGTTGTCCTTTGACAGAAGTAAGTCTGTCATGAGCTTGTGGCCCACCAGCACTTACATCATCAAGGGAAATTAAAGCTCGCCAAACAGATTAGATGTCACTGTTCTAAAAATGCCATTTTTCTTCTTTACCCACCACTAATCTCAAAGGGGGAAGAGGGGATCTTTAAAGACGGGACAAAATGTATGAACAAGCATGTGGAGTGGGTAGTGGAGGAGTGAATGTGTGTCAGCAGAGTATTATGTAGGCTATAAACAAAAACTACAGTTGTTTTCCCACTGTAGAGGATTGCTGGCATGGTTGTTGTTAGCGGAGAGTGGAGTGGTTTTAGCTTATAGCCTGGATATGACATACAGTATAGATCCTGCGTGGGAGTTGAGGTTTATCGGGAGGGAGGGATAACAAACACTGTCCAGCTAGATCTTTGGTGATGCAGAGGAAATATGGCTCACCACAGATAAACCTCACTGTCACTTGGCTTTGATGACTATTAGTCCTGGCATCCTAGTTGGCTCTCTGGCAAGCTCCCCGTGTCACTGTGCTGTGACTGAGGAGCAGCGCTTGTCCAGCCAGGAGAGAAAAGATGCATATTGATTTTTTTTCCTGTTTAATATATGGTGCCCTAATAGAGAGGGAGTCCCCATGCACTTCCAGTGAGAAAATACTGGAGCTCTGTGGCATTTCAACCAGGAAAGAATAGTAGATAAGAAGGGGAAAGATGGTGGTTTGTGCTGCAAAAGCAATGTTGTGGGGTCATGTTTGTGATTTACTAAAACCACATGTGTAGCCTGCATAATGTAAGCCACTGTTTATGTCATTTGTTGCTCTGTAAAGCACTTAGTGATATTTGTTAAATCTCTATAAATATGTTTAACCATGGCTTTGACTACATTTTTCTTTTCCATCTTGTTGCAGTTTTCCATTATGTTTCATGATGAATTTGTACAACCACAACTTTAGATTCATTTATGAGTTCTGGTAGGGAATAATGTCAGGCATGCTTGGTTGGATCATCCAGCTATACAAACTGGTGGAATGAGGAGACCAAACAAGTGTAACACCTGTTTTGGAGACGGAACAAATATCCAGCCCACTTTTTGTGAACTCCTTCATTGCTGCGGCCACTGAAGCACAGGCCAGTGAGCACATTAATCAGCCCAGAGACTACATCCATCTGTCGCATGGGCACAGCTCGCTACATGCAGGACCCGCAAGCTGTTGGCACTGCCTCTGCCTGTGTTGTCTCCCATTACTTCTGCTCATTTTGACTGTGTTACCTATCAGACGGGCTGGTGAGAAAGCGACAAACTTGGAGGGATGTTGGGTTTGCTGTCAGAGGGAGGCTTGTTTAGCTCTCGGGGCAGTTGATAAAAGGGGTTTTTATGTGTGCACATTGATGTGAGGTCAAATCAGTTCAAGTTTCCACATATTTATTTGGCTTAATTGCATTTTTGCTCCTAAATATAAATGTGCAGAGGTCACATTTTACAGACTCATAAATATACATACACGCAATCAAAAACTTCATGTTAACACAACTTCAAAAGCATGACAAGTACGAAACAAAGCAGGACAGAATCTCTGAGGCCTTACATTTTGTATTTACTGTGCTTTGCACATAAAATAACACAAATGTGAAGATGGCTTTAAATGCAAAATTATTCATGGTGTTTGATGCAAAAATGTTAATTTCAAAGACAGTGTCATTTTTCCCCACAGCCATCGTAGCTACTGATTTGACAAGCACAACTCGAGAACAACCGGTCTCAGAGCTACTGAATACATAAATATGGACTCCGCCCATAACTCCTTAGTGTGAAATGTTGCAAAAGACCGTGAAATTGATTCGCAGTATATCTCTGCTGCATTTGTGTGTTCTTCTGCTTTCCCTCATTGTCAGCAGATGAATGTCCAGTGTAGTCTTGGTTTCTGGTTTGCACTGTGAGTCTAGTCCAAGGAAAAAATGTGCAGGACTTGTCCATTGCTCTCTTTTTATTTATTTTTTTTACCTAGGTTTCTGCTTGTTAACATATTCTGCTACATATTTTTACATACACGCTGAAACCCACAGAACAGTGAAACTTTTAACGATGAAAGGTCACAAGACTAAGTAGGAGCATAACAGAAAAGTAGGAATAACATTTGATGAGTATATGTAGTGGATGTTTTCTGTGTGTGGTCAAAAGCAGTTCCATCTGAATTCTTAGGTGTGCACCTATGGGAAAATCTTACTGTCTATGGACACTGCAGAAAAATGGTAATGTCCTCTTAAATGGACAATTTGTCAAAACTGTGTGTGTTTTTCTATTTAAAACTTAAGAAAAGCTGACTTGCAATAAGCAATCAAGTGACATCAGCAGTGCACCAGTAATCCTTCATTATTATTTTACATTGTTGCTTGTTTATCGACGAACAAGGGCTATGCCCAGTGAGGTTAGAAGAGTGATTTCTTTGCACTTATAACCAGGATCCTGGAGTACATTTTGCATTACTGGAGCAAGATCAGAAGTTAAACCACTGGGGTTTCTTCATACCTTAATGATACATCCCAGTGCCATTGGAGACTCTAAACTATCCTTAAATCAAATTGTGCAGTAAATGCATAAAGGGTGAGCTGTTATGAAATGTAACTCCAGTGAGTTTTTGTAGCTTGCTGCCCGTTGAGCACAACCAAATAGGAGACTTGGAAAAAAATAGCTTTGCTTCCAGGTACAGACTACATATATCCTGTAGTTTCGTTATTAGGTTGCTTTAAAGTAGTTTGTAAAGAGAGTGCAATTTTCTTCTAATTTATAGCATTGTAAATCATACAATCACCATGGCATTTTATCCACACAAATGAATTCTTCATTACCACATGTTTTTCCTCCCGGGCAGCCGCTACACAGTTCCATTAAGCTGAAATGCTGCAGAATATAAATAATTCTGTTTTCTATCTGCACCTTGTTGCACATGGCATTTTAAGACTTTAGAGGTAGTATAGCTCCTTTATTTGAGAGCTACACCTCTCAGGGCATGCCCTCTTTGCTTTCCTGTAGTTGTTTACATTCTATTAGCCCTGGTAAACAACCACTAAAATTAAGTTTATGCAAAACCTCGACTGTATGCGTCTCAAATATTCAAGTGTATTAAAAATAATAAAATACATTACTCTTTTAAAGTGTCACACGCCATCATCTACAGTAAAGGAAACAGCTAACCTTTCCATAATTTATAGCTACAGCCAACACACATCAGTGCATGTAACAGCCAAGCATGGTCCATACATGTGGGAGAAGATTAACATAAAACCCACTCATTTCTCTTAAAAGTTCATGTTAAATTGTGAGTGAGGGCACCTGATAATGGAGAACGAAGAGTAGAAGGATGTTTTTTGTAATTGTTTAATTAGGGTTTGGTTAGTTTAATGCTTACATTTTAACTGAAAATTTGAATTTTAAATATACCCCATTTTTCTAATTTTTGAACAATCCCACATAGCTTTGTTTATGTACCGTGAGCTATTCAAAATTGACTTTTAGTGCTGTCCTTTCAAATTAAGGAACACTTTGTACACTTATGTTTTTGTAAGTGTACATCATTTTCACTTTAAAAAACAAAAAAACAAAAAAACAAAAACATGACACTCATGAACACCGTCTTAGGTTGTAATGTTTATTGAAATGTAATTTAATAATTTGTTGACAGGAAACATTGTAAATATTTTTTCATGTTGTTGTTGGTTTGATTCATCATCCATCCATCCATGATCCTAACTGCTTGTGGTCTTAAGGGTCGCGGGAGTGCTGGAGCCTATTCCAGCTGCCATTGGACGAAAGGCGAGGTATACCCTGGTCAGGTGTACCTCAGTCTATCACAGGGGTGACATACACTACTCACAAAAAGTTAGGGATATTTGGCTTTCGGGTGAAATTTATGGAAAACGTAAAAAATTCACGCCACAGTGATATTATATCATGAAAGTAGGGCATTTAAGTAGAAGCATGCAATGGTGATTTCCTCATCTCAAACAATT
>JAUMHL010000011.1:7372366-7402107 GCA_032362345.1 Sandelia bainsii
TGCTGTAACATGCCAAAATAATTTCCCTCTGGGATTAATAAAGTGTTTTGAATCTTGAATCTTGAATCTTGAAAAAAAACACTTTGGCTAGTGATTAAACCTGTACTCAACAATATTTTTTATTAGCAATTGAGTAAATGACTATATATAACTATGTACACTATATTCATAGTGATAAATGCAGAGACAATTATCATCTGATTGTTTTGATATATGGAATATATTAGCATCATTGTCATTGTTTTGGTTTTATGGCCCATAACTTTGTTTTGCTTTACTTTTATGTACTGATATTTACATGTTACCAGCTGCAAGAGTTTTTTTTCCTTTATTTAATACAAAAAATACTCCTTTCAAGACCATTTTTGTTTTACTTTTCTTTAAACTGCTGATAGTGATTCAGTATAGTGCCATGAGGAAGCCGTTTGCATGCCAAAAACATTTCAACCATGAAAGATGAAATGACAAATGACATAACATTGATTCATTACTTTCTCATCAGCCAGTTCTGCTAGAACTCTGCTGTTAATTACCTAATTTAGCTATCCATTCTCCTTTTTTTTTTCCTCTTGTGGTTTAAGGTGGCTACAGGAGGCTAATAGAAACCATCTTTAGTAAAGCATGGGACAAGCAATGGAAAAGTTGTTGCTTATTTTTGATAAGGGTTGATGATCATGCATTAAGTTTGCACTTGTTTAAGAGACACACTGAATGATTAATCCACTCAGCCATGCACACACTGTATAGGTACATCTATTTTTAGTTTAGGTCTCTATGGATATAGAGTAGGCTTTATTCTTCTCGTCTGTTCCCCAAGCTTGGTTCATGTTGTTGTCATTTATTATCAGCAAACAAATCAGTTCACATGTTGACACACAGTACACATCCACACATTTGTTACCAAGCCTTGACCTGTAAAAGTCTCTGTTACCTGCTGCATCTTTGGCAGCTAATATCAACTGACAGATCCAGTTCAGAATGCCAAGGCAAAGTTATACTCGAAAGCACTGAAGTATACAGTGTTCTTCTAACTTTACACATGATTGTATAATAAACTGCGTGTTTTGTAAACCACCTGCTTTATTCAGGGTTGCATGAGGCTGGAGGCTATCTAAGCATACTGTGGGTGGAAAGGCATCCGCACACGAAAATCATATCAAATTATCTTCATTAGTGGATGGAGTTTGACGAGTTGTCATTGAACTGTAAATACTAAAATATATTTTTATTCTGGGCTCATTAAAGTTATAATTGTTAAGATTTCAGTCTTTAAAGACAAAAAAACACAATGGGGAATGTAAGATCTCTCCCCAATAAAGGACAAGTTATCGGCGCTGCTCAAGGGTCAGGGAGCATATCGGGCCACGGCTGAATGAACACATTCTCGACTCACTTGTCACTTCCAGCTTGTGAGGGTGCGCAGGCCGTGATGTGTGAAAGAATGCTGCCACAGATCCTTTGCTTCCGCACCTGTCAATTTAGTGTTGTTGTAGCTTCTGTCTGAACTTTTGACTTTTGATGTAATTTTCAATAAATTCAATAAAGTGTTATCGAATCAAAACAACAAAACCTGTCTTATGTCATCACCCCGACAGCATAAACACAAAGCAAACCCAAAGGTTAGCCATTTTAACTCATTGAAAAATTAGAAAACTTCTTCACAGTGTTCCTATCACTCACACATTGTGTGATGCTTGGTTTTATATTATATGTAACCGTTGAACAATAAAGTTTGCCAGCACAGCGTGCTGAGGCTTCTATCTCCTTAATGGAATGTCGGACAAAGGATGGCCCTGATGGTTTTGTCTTTATTGATTCTGCCAGGGTGCCTGAATGTGATTAAGGGGAATTAAACTCAAGCCTGCTGACGCAAATCATGGCCGGAGGTAATATAATGTCCAGATGAAGTGGAGAGATCCATCCCAATGGGGAGGTGGCCCTCTCTGACCCTGCGTGGGCTCAGGCAATTAGCATTGGCAAAGTGCAGCTCAATAACAAAATCTCCAAAATGGAGGAAGTGCTTGCTAATCCCTTCTGCCACTGAAAGGCCCCAAGCCCCCTTTTTTTTTATGAGGCAATTGAGAATGCAGGTCAGGGATGTGGAGAAAGCCAAGCTGCCATCAGTCTAGATACTGGAGATGGCTGGACAGCCGCCAAGAAAAGAGTTATGTTAATGTTTGTTCTAATAATAAAATGAATGAAAATTTAATACATTAATATGCCAATAGATATGTGACATGTTTTTTTTCACCGTATGTTGAGCCATTCAGGCTTCAAAGCAATTTTATGCATTTAGATTTAGTGTTAAATATATTTATATATACTTAGGTTTGTGTGTGCACAAAATCATATATAATTTGCAGAGATGCAGTTCATGCATAAACTGTGATATGAAATGTGCTTTATTATTTTATTTGTTTAATACATAAGCTTAAAATACACATGCGGTAGTTACTTTCATGCAGTTGTATAATGTGTCCACCTCATTAGTCCGTTCCTAATTCTAAACGCTGCTGTTTGATGTGGAAAATGCTCTGACCATGTGTTGGGGCTTGTAATAATGAATGTTTCATGCAGGTTGGGCCCAAATGATCCATCAATTCCGATTAGATTGTAATTACTATGCTAGAAATATATTCAAATGAGTTCATTATCAGTTAGATCAGGAGCAGACCAAGCTAGTTTGACTATTTACCAGAATCTTAAGTGTTTATGCTGCGATTTAAGAGAATGCTGGAGCGATTCCTGCAATTAGGTAAGCATATGTCTTAATGTATCATTTCAGCCAATTAGCCAAGTGCTCTTCAATCTCACATCTTTGCTGCTGCTGCTTGCATTAGGATTCTGTCTGAATTTTGCAGAGGAGGGATGGTTTTCTGCAGGTCCTGCAGAGTTCAGAGTGTCAGATAGATAAATACATGGGCTGAGCAGATTGCTTGCTCTCTTTTCTGTCTCAGCCCTCCCTTTCACCACCACCATTGGTTTCCATTTCTCCAGGTCACTGCTGAATGACTGCAGATTACATCGGCTACTCTCTGATGTCCGTGGGGACGAGGCCATCAGGCTGAAATGACACAGGGTGGTGACAGGCGGACCCCTCGCCGACACCCACCGACATGACTCCCATTCACAGCAGCCGTCCCCATGACACTAATCTGATTCTAGTCTGTAAAGGGCCTGTTTTGCACCCACCAGTCTCTACTAAAAGAGGAAATGACCAGCAGGGCAGGCCATTCTTGCGTGACTCACAGGTATTGCAAAGGAACCTGATGAGTATTTTTGTTTTTGCTCCTTGAATTCATATATATAGACAAAAATATAGTATGTGCAATTTGCCTTTGTTCATTTTCATTATCGCATCTTGATTTAGTAATTTTTAATAAGAAAAACTATTTTTAAGTATTTAGTTTGGTATTAGTGTGGTCAAAGAGCATAGAAAACTATGTACAATGGTCACTGCTGTGAGGCTTTTGAATTGACTACAAGGTCCTCTGTATGCTGGGCGAGTTCTTGATTTTGTAAAATGTATGTTGTAATTTTAGATGGGGAGAGTTTCTTCCTCCACACTGACTTTTTGAAAATGCAAAGTTTTCACTGAAAAGCTCTCATGCTTTGCCAGCTTCCCTGCATTCAAAAAAGGACATTTGCTCATGTCAGCAAAGATGATCCCTGATCCCCCATCGGTTCTGTCCTCGTCATTACCATGACTTTGTTTTAGCTGACATGTTTTGACTGGCTAATAGTGTAAACCTTCGGGGAACACTGGCCATCCTTTCCAAGAAACTCTCCTTCCGACCATGTAGCTGTGGGGCATGCAAGGTGAAGATGAATTGGGTCAGCTCACTTGTTTTGAGACAAGAGACAAGCCCCTAATTGGATATCATCTCACTCCCTTTCCCTAATTAGCACTGCATTGCTTTATGAACTGATATTAAGATGCGGGAGAAATAGTAATTAGCTAAAGGTTATTACCAGCCAGGGGCACATGGACATGCAGCATGCTGGGCAATGTAATGATTGCACAAGGGTTTGTTTATTTTGACTTATTGGATCACTCCTACTGTAGTACAGCTTTTCCACAACAGATGTTTTAAATGCTGATTACTTGCTTTATATCCACCATCTTAAATCATGTTTCAGATGTAAGAATGACAAAAAAAACTATCTGTGAAATCTTTGAATCTGTGTTTGTAGCACAACACATTGTCTGTCACTCACTGTTACTACTTCATGAGGGAGTAGTGCCTTAAGCTAAAACAGTAATGTTAAAATACCTTGAAGTATCTCTTTAGGTAAAAATATATGACACGTTTGTCTGAAGCAACAGCTATGCTCTTTGTCTATAGATGATGTAATGGCTCATATTTTATTTGCTTAAAATACCCTTAAGTGGGACCTGTAAAAGCATATTTTAATGCTTGAAATCAGTTTCCCTGCATTTTACATGTATAAATACAGTAATTGGATATTGAGTACTTCCAAAGATGTATTAAGTGGAACTGTAAAATAACATAAAATGGAAATAATAATGTAATGTATAATCAAACACCATGAACATGTGACTTGGGTCTGAATACTGTAAAGGTGTAGTGCATTGTAAACGGCTACACTTCTGTTCCTTTTCTGCTGAAACAGTCAAAGACTCAGATGTGACTTTTTATTCTCTGCCGAGCCATTTATCATGCTGCCAAGGCAGAGTGTTTGCTGCTGTGATGAAAGGTAGTGACATCGGCCGATACGAAGCCATTGCTATGATCTCAACTGGCACTGATTATCACTTGCAACTCCCTTGCAGGACTACACAAATCCTGAGGTCATAATATTATGGTCCGCTCACCACAAACACACACAGAGATATATACACAGGATGAGGACGAGACAGCAGAGCTTCAATATTGTGTGACAGTCTGTTATAGTTACAGAACCAGAGACAGTCACAGTGTTGAAATCCAGGCTACAAAACCCATCTGTTTAGTGCTGACTGTACACAAACAATTCTTTTTATATCCTGTGTATGTGCAAGAGAGAAAAGTGCATTCAGAAAAATTGCTTTGATGTTGCTAGCTACAGTCAAATGCTGACATTGCAATGCACACATGGTCTCAGGAATCTATAAAAACTAAGAAATGTTTGCTGTTGCTCTGTCCATCTATCTCTTCTGTTTCCAATTTCTCCTTTCAACACTGTGGGGTTTAGGAGCTCGGCTCAGAGCATGCAGTTTCTTAATCATCCAAAAGAGGACAGTGTGGAACACGTTGTCATCTCTTGGGAGAGAGACGCAGGGAGAAACTTGGGGAAAGTGGCTATACAAAGTCCTGGCTGATAACATGAAACAAAGAAGCTGTGGAAGATGTATTGTTTTGAGTCATGTGATTTCACTTTCTTTCTTTCTTTTTGAAGTAAGACGTGACATGCAGCTAAAACTAAACATGAAAAATGTGACGTCATTATCAATCCATCACGTTTTATTCTCTTCTGTTTGAGCCCAGCTGTCTCCCTTGTTATTTGGACTCATTTTAAGTCTGGACAGACAGTGCAGTGAGATGAGACATTATTACAATAGCGTGTCACTCTGTCCTGCATATTCAGCAGGCAGAAAATCACTAGAAGGTGGAGGACAAGAGAGCAGTGGAATAGAAAAAAGAGAGAGAGAGAAAGAGAAACAGAGGTTGATCGCCAAAGACAAAGTGAGAGAGAGGGGAGAAGGTGATGCGGGGCGTTAGAGGAAACGAAACAGACAGCTACGTGAAGCTCACAGGAAGAGGCAGCAGCCAGGGGAGAGATGTTGCATGCCGGGGACGTGAGCCGTTCTGACACATGGGTAGCAGAGCGGACAGGGCCGACACAATCGAGGGAGGCAGAGACCACTGGGAGGCATTATGATTTACAGTAGGGCTATAGCCACTTCAGGTTTGCCATGTCTTCACAGCCAAAAGCTCAGTGGGAATGCGTTCATTCAGCTGAATGAAACTCGTATTCCCCACTGACTCATTATCATTGTTCTGGACAAATGTGGGAATATATGTATAGGAGCTATATAGCGGAAGGTCATTTATTGAGAGTGGTCAGGATAGAAGAGATTTCAGTAGGATCCAAATACGCTGCTCCTACAGCTATGCAACAGAACCTGCTTGATCAGCATCCACTAAGATCTAACTCAGTTCTAACTCATTTCCTGACAGCAGTGCAGAAATATCCCTTCGAAACGTTTCTGAATGAGGCTCACCCTCCTAACCAATCAGAGAAGGTAAATTATTTCTGCTTCACGGCCATCTTATTTATTGTAATTTCTTAACATATAATAACTGCAGGGCTAGGCAGATGGTAGTGAAACAGGGAGAGGGTTGGCCTGGGCGGAGATGAGTTTGAGTCACAAGCTAATATTAGCTTTATTCCCAGCAATTTTACATTTTAGCTTTAAGTTTCAATCTTTAGAATAATAATAAAATAAAATAAAAATCATGGCTTGGACTCTCAATGCTCCCACAATTAGACTTCACCTCAAGTGGAGAGCAGAGCTGTAAAGCAAAACTACTATTTATATCCATTTATATCATAAAAATATCAGTATATATAACTAGTAGTGAATTACTTAAAAATTTAGGGGACATTTTATGTTCATATGTAAAGCGACTGCGTGTTGGGTTCTGAATACTTTCAAAATGCAGGTAAACTCTCTAACTCAAAGATGTACCTGTATAGATGCACAAAGCATGGGGTGTTTCTCCCACTTTGATATCATGTTGCTCACATATAATTTATACATGGATTAATGGACATTTATCCCTGATGGTTACCAGAGCAACTGGTCAATCTTTTGGCAACTGTCGAGACGTTTACAGCAAAAATGCAACTTGGTCTGTATTTTCTCAGATATAAGTTGAATAATCTCTAGTAGAAACATTTTTGTAAAAATTGCAGTTTGTTTTTCATATCTTAACATTTTTCTATTTTTCTTTTTCTCTAATACTAAAAAGTTTTAGTTTAGTTTAGTACATTTTTGGGGTTCTGTGTTTTTGAAAACAACCATTAGAGAATTCTCATGGGTGTTGTTGATGGAAAATTGACACGTTCTCAGCACTTTTATCTCGTCTGCTTTTCAGGGGTTCATTATACTTTGTGTTTTACACATTGTCTTTTCTTTGACTGGTGGAAAACACAAAAGTCAGCAGTGTTCAAACTGTTCACATAGGAGCTTGGACTAAATTTACATTCAAAGCCTGAAAGTTAGTTAATATATATAGTATGTGTTATATAATAGTTGTATGAAGATTTCATTTGTGTAAGTAAATTGTAAAATTGGTTAGTTTTTTTCGAGCGACAGATGAAATCACTAAATTAGTGAGTCGTAGTATTAGGTTCTGGCATACTTTTAGTGTTTTATGTTTCAACGATAGTTCGAGAACAAACAAGGCAGGTCAGTGAGGGGTGAACAAGTATTCATTCCCCTTCATACAGTAGAGCAGCTACAAAGTCCTACTTTTCACACACAGCAACTGAAACTCCCCACACTATACACAAATAATTTCAGAAAATTGGGTTCACTGAACATTCATACATGCATGGTGTGACAAACCTGACAAACATACATGGCAAGTAAATTGGTATCCTGCCAACAGCCTCAAGTCGGAGATTAGTACTGATACAGACTCCGGTGCTCTTGGCAGGCAAGTCATGTGTTCATAACGCTACATCATGCTGTTATCACTGATCTTTCAAAGACTAATCAAGCAATTAAAGACATCTTTTGCAAACAGTCCTGTAGCCATGGCAACCGCCAACCCCACAGCTGATGTGGATGGACCTTGGTGTCCTCAGAGAAATCAATGTGTTTGTAATCTGAAGTTTCTATACAGCCCTCCTGCACTGTGAGTGTAGTGTTGAGATACTGGTCCTAATTAATTACTTGGAGTGTGACCTGGAGTCACAAAACTTAGCTGCTCAGGGATAGTTTGTTTCTGAATGGATTGTTTGCAACAGTAGAAAGCTTGGGCCAATTAAGAATTGAATTCCACATCTATGTGACCAAGATAAGAGATAAGATAACATCTAACCACACAGAGTGGCACAGTGTGTACTTCATAATAATGTTCCACTGTATTGAAGAGGTTATTCCATACTTTGTGTCAAAATAGCTCTGTACTTAAACTGACCTGCCACTTTGCAGCTATTATATCACAAAGGACACTACTGCTGTGCAAAGACCTCACGTAAGAGAGCACACTGACTGTCTGCCTAGGGGTAGTTTTAACAAGAAATAAGCCAGGTGAATGTGAGGTTTACAGCACTATGATGGCATGGTTAAAAGAAAAAAAACCCTGATGCAAGTTACTACTTTTTTTTAAGTATTCAAAGGCCTATTTAAAGAGCAACAAAATCACTGCAAATTGGTCAAGTTTTTAAGTTTATGGAGAAAAACCTACTGTAAGTCTACTTTTGATTAATTTATGTTATTCTCTGTTTGTTAGCACTACAGGAAATCTTGGACTAAATTGAGTGGAATAACTGTCTAATAATAACTAAAACACAGTCATTGAGAAGCACTGGTTGACAGTGGTGTTACGAAAAGGCTAATTATACATTCTCAAGACATTATATCATTTTAACTCAAAGTATCTCAAGGACATTAACAATCGGTTTGCTTGATATAAAACACATATGGCTTCTACTGCACAGCTGAGTTGTAGTTGTGTATCTGGGGATATGTGGGAGACAGAAGAATGTCTCCTTGGAAATCTAATTGCAAGCAGATTTATTGACAAAAATATGTTTTGACACTTCACGGCACATTTCTTTCACATTCTTATGACTGATTATTTTGACTTTTTTTGTAAGTTGACTACTGTGTTTTAAAATATCTAAAATATATCAGTAACAGCCTTTTGTACTTATGTGTCTCTTTTCTTAGTATCTGTAGATGTAAGATCTTATTCCTGTTAGATTATTTCTAGATCTGTTCTAGATCTCCTTCTGAGTCTTAACGGAAGGCAAACAAATTTCACTTTTCCCTCGCATAACTTCCACATTTTACCTCATCAGCACGCTCAAACATTACCCAGTCACACAATCTAACAATGCTCTCTGCATCCTCCAAGCACAGTCTGCTTGGAGTAAATGACACCTGCTAGAGCAACATAAATACATCTGAATGGTCCATTGACGGAGCCGAGGCATTAGGTGCTGTGGATGGACTTGAACAGCAAAGCTCGTGACAAGCTCAGACACATGGAACGCCAATTTCAACCTCTTAGATCCGGAGGAAATGAGATGTTTACGGTAAATGGGGCTCTTAGCAGCAACCGCAGTGTTCAATATTGTTTCAATGAATCAGATTTGTAAATATGAAGAGTAGTGTGAGCCTTCCACTCTGCAAAATGTCTACTTCTGCATAAAGGAGCAGCTGGAAGAAGAAAGAATAGTGAGGCAGATTGCTTTATTTTCTCCAATTAGTGTGTCACAATTGGAAAATACAGACCAGCATCAGATCAGTTTTTGTGTCTTGACTATTTGTTAGAACCTGATTTCAAATTCACCATGCTGCGCAAATATACACTACACTGCAAAAATGCCCAATCAAATTTAAATAAAAACATTTTACATATGACCTTTCTTTTGCTTGAAATAAGCATGTCTGGCTACCTGTGCAAGTAAGGCATTTAGTTTTAAGACTTTAAATAAACTGAAATGTGCAGCTACCAGAAGTCTAAATCGTCTAAATAGAAACTAAATCAAATTACTTAAAGTTAAAGTAGGGCTCTTCTTATTTTACACAAGGCTGCACTGACCAGTTGGATCCTACAGCATTCAGTGGGTCCACCCAACACTAAGGTCCAGACTAAATTATTAGCTTACATAGAAATTGTGTGCATATATGTGTCCCTGAATGACTTTGGTGGTCCACTTGCTTTTCTGCTACTGCCACCACGAGAGTGACCTTTTCCAGTTTTTGCGAATATTTTCACCAACTGAATGATACACTGCCATTTGGTACAGATATTCATGGTTTCCAGAAGCTGAATCTCACTGACTTTTGTGACCCTATGTTTTTTTCACTAGTGCCACCAGCTGTCCAACATTTTCACATGTAGTGAATATGTCGGTATCTACTGGATGGACAGGGACAAATATAATCCCTAATCCCTAAGGATGGATCCCATGTGACCTTGGTTATCCTCTGACTTTACAGAGTGTAGCAATCTGCAGAAATAATGACATGCCCATCAGCTTTTTTTAACACATATTAGCATGGAAAGCATGCTAAAATGTCGACATCAGCGTTTAACTAAAAGCACTGCTGTCCACTAGAATGGCTGTAGATCAAGTATTATTAACAATGGATGTTGTGAAAACATGACCTTAGATTAAACTATTGACTAATAATGATCAATCACCAAAGTTGGTAATTATTGTTGTAAATGTATGATCTATACAGTACTAGTATAGGTTTATATTTGTATTAGTTATGTGTGAAGTTATCAAAAACAATCTAATACTGATTAACTCTGTAAACTATAGTAGATCCCCCCCTCAATGTATACATGATAGGTAAATGGTTCAACACTAAAAAAAAAAAGCAATTACAAGTGGCATTTATAATGTCTGAATTTAATGTTTTGATTTCTTGGAATGATGGCTTTTAATTTCAAAGTTACAGAAAGTCATGAACTCAAATATTTCACTTCAATGAGCAAATCTTGATTTCGAACTTTATAAGCAGTCGATGGTAAATTCTAAATGTTAAAGTGATCAGCTTTGCTTGAATAGAACGTGTCAAAGCCCTCCTTGAGGCAGTGAAACTGTTTGGCAATTATGCAGCTGAAGCTCTTAAAAGGCACAAAATAGAAACCTGATGGTTGAGTGAAAAGAGTATGACAGGGTCTCTGATAATGTGAGTGTCCTGGAAAATCTGAGGAGTCACCTACATTCCAACACTTCGGGCCCCATGTGATCACCCTTCTGCCTTGATCAGCAAATGCTGAACTCTAGCACTGCAGGCGAGGAAGATACCACTCACCATTTCTGCTCATTGACTTTGAAATATAGCACCTCTTGTGTTATTGCTTAAATTTTGATTCATTTCTCTGCAGGAAGAGGCAACGTGAAAAGAGTGGCACTAGGATACATTTCAAATTTTAATTAGTTGCCTTTTTTAATTCTAACGGACATACATTCAGACTAACATTATGCTTTCAAATTTTTAATTAACAGCTGCCTCTTGGTTTCACCACATCAAAAGGTTGCAGTGTGTAATCGTGCCCATGTGTGTCTGTGTGTCGCTGGTGTAAATGTGTTTGAAGCTGTGTGTTTTAAAGTGCAAAGGTGCAGTGTGTGAATTTTAATTCTCAGCATACTCTGTGTCGGATGTATGTCAGGAAAGTTTACAACAGTGTCAGCTCAGAGTAGGGAGGAACACGGGAGGGGAGCGTTTTAAATCGCTCTAAATTTTAATAGTGTTTTGATTTTTATTCCTTTTCTGCTTGGTTGCATTCTGTCAGCACCACCACAGAGGAAGAACATATATTGCAGGATTAAACCATAATCTGAATGTAGCACCTCATATTTATGCCAGTGAATATTTTCAGATGAGAGAAGCTGAATGCATTAACAAAGACCAGTCTCTTCATCGCTTATTAGCCACATAGGGAGAAAACATTACCCTAGCTTATATGGCTACAATATGAAAGTATCTTGTCACATAAGTAAGCACATATTTTTTATTTGACTTAAACTTGGGGAAAAAAGTTAAGTGTACATAGTTATCTGCATGTTTGCCCCAACTGCTGACTGGTAGTTCATGTCACACCAAATACTTTCATGTGAAAATGCAGTTAGCTTCATCTGGGTGGAACATATCAATCAACACATGTTCTACACCAACCGTACCCGCAAGGCAAATGGGACTGGAAATAATCATCTTCACAGGCTTCTTTCCTACCTGTGCAGGATGTAGATATGTTACATTGTCTCCTGTTAATACTGACAGCTGATCTCAATAAAAGTGAGAAAACAAACCAGGTGATGCCTCTCGGAGCGTCTGAATAGATTTGAAGCCATGAAAAGAGAAAATAACCATAGCGGAAGCAACAGCAGTTACATTATCTTGGCTGAAATCACGTGCTGTGTCAATAAGTTAATGAGATATAGGCTGTATGCATGAGAGATTGTCTGAGAACAACACGTTATCAGCTTTAGAATTTAATGAATACAATTGGGATATCATTGGAAATGACGGTGGATACCAGAAACTGAAGGCCAAGCAGCATGCCATAGGGAGAAAAAGTGGAGGACGGGGGGATGTCAGGATTTAAAAGGTAAAGGGTGTTTAAGATAACAGAATTACAAAAAGCTAAAAATAAACTAATTAAAGCATGTAAAAGCAGTCACATATCTATGGTTTGCTGCATTTCCCATATGTTGTCCAGTAAATTAGACATACATCTGTACCAAAAGTCTGAAACTAAAGAGTAGTCACCAAAATCAAACCCAGTACTTTCTTTCAATTCCAGCTATTACAACTTGATATTTGGATATAATGAACTCATGCGTTTACCCAAGGGTGTTAGATAATTATAGTCCTCACTATTCCTAACTCCCTTTTGCACCAGCAGGAGATTGTCTTCATTAGGACATACTGAGCAAAGGAAAATGGCTGACCTTTCTGGATTTTCTTCCAAAAATAATGTATTTCTCTCCCTATAAACTTACCCCAGCTCCCCAATTAACCTTGTACTGATTGAAAACAGAAGTAGAAAACAGGATAGATTGACAAATAAAATAGTTGAGAATGCATGCTGCAGTGCATCTACTGTATAATCAACACATATCAGTTTTTATTATCAGATAAGCATTAAGAATTTGTCTAGCTGGAGTTGGAGCATGAAATCATCTAATCATCTGCGTACCTTCCTAGCAACATTTTTCTGAGTTATAAGTATATCTCACCCTCTAGTTTCGATACCCTCAGTAGAGGTTCTAGAAAATAAAAAGGTATATAAAGTAAAAAGTTTTTCTGCACTTAATCTTGCTTATTAGATTATTACACAAGTTTTGTTGAGTCCAGTCTTGTCTAGTAACATCTTGAATCAGGATATTGATATAATTGCGAACATTTATTCAAAATAAACTGAGTCAAGATGTAGGGTTTGTGTTACCTTAGTTTCATGATCTGAATAAAAAAATAGAACTTTTCTAAATGGACCTTTAGGGATACAAACAGCATGATGGCCTGTCAAAAAACAAACAAAATTATTTCTGTTTGAAAATGCTTGTCCTATGACTTTAAAGCTTAGGAGAAAATGAGTAAGTTACAAACTGATGGGGGCAAATAAATACTGAAAGATGAAAGCTAAAACAAACTACAAACAAGCCTAGTAGTGGCATTATTATGCTTAATTTAGGGTTTATACTTTATTCTGGGGCTCCGTTATACAAGATTATATGATTTTCAAGTTAAGAAAGTGCAAATTTATGTTATAATGCCTTTTTATGTAACAGCTCCTCTGGCCTTGAGACTAAAAAGGCTTGTTTGAGCTCCTGATTTTTTTCAGGAGCTTTTTTTCTCCATACTGCTGTGTTAACCAGCTTGTTAAAGTCTTCCTGTAGGCTGAGCCATGTCCAGTTGGAACAGCACTGTCCTTCAGCAACAACCTAGCCAAAAATTCTGCTGCATACTGAGGGAGGTTGTGAAATCAGTTGTCTGTGTAGGGCCGTGAACAGATAAAAACATTGCTCGAAGTCTGTTACTGCCCTGTAACTGAATCCATTGTTGTTCTTTGGTTTGGTCTTTGGGAAAAGCAAATAAAGTTCATTTTCCAGAAAGAACACTTTCTGCAAGACAAATCAGCTTCTGCACGAGCACTCAAACTAGTGCTAGCCGTGAGCGGAGCTGTGACGTCTTACCTGAGAGGTTGGTGGGATGGCACACTTACCCAGTTATGGATTTCCACACCACTTGATGTTAACTGATGCAACATTGTGACAAAACACAAAAAGCATAATATAACCCCCTTTAACTGTATGTGCTGGTCAGTAGCATTTTTCTAACCTTATAATCCATTATTTCCCATGTGCTGCAGCACTCTTACATTGTCTGAAACACCATTTTTAATTAATTAATCTTTTATCACATGCCTGTGGCTGCGTTTTAGTCTGTGCCAAAACCGGAGTTGTTGAGGTCCTGCTTTAAATCCGGGTAGCAAATAGATCTCAGCTTTGCCCGGCTGTATTGTCCTCTGTTTGGAGTCTGGTTTGCTTATGGGCAGTGCCAGGCATCCGCATGGGGGATATGGTGTATTTGTATGTATTCCAGTGGAATTAGCATCCTTTTTTTTACTGTCTGCTTGATGCTGGAAGATCTATTGTGCAGATGTGTGATTTTATGTGTGATGAGATAAAGCAACATTAGCATTCAGATTCAGGTTCTGGGCACCTAACCAATGCCATTTATTCACCCTTTTAGTTTTTGGTCTCTATTATCTTCTGTGTAAAATATCTGGATCTAAACACTAAACTAGTCACTTGTTGCTGACGTTGTTTTGTTTGTCTTTATTGCACTAAACAGTGTACAGTGGATTTATCAAAGCATTTTAAAGAAAATAAGTTGCCTGATGTGTCTTAGACTGATGACAGCTAAGGCAAACCACAGACCGTGAAACAAGAACTATAAATGTTATTAGGGCAGATACCAAAACTGCCCCATTGACCTAAGGGTAATGGCACAGTTGTGTGATAATTCTATGTGGCTTTGCTGTAACAACCCTTTTCACAGTACAAGGTATTTGGTCCATTGCTGTTATAGATACATTATAGATACAACTTTTACAATTTACCCATTAGTATGACTCTGCATTGCAAGATAACCTCTTCTTCCTTCTTTTCATCCTCTAAACCACTCACTCGCAGCTCATATTTTAAACTGCCCGTCATCCTAGTGTCTGCAGGTTAAACCTTTCAATTCCAGCCACTATCTGCATGACATTTATGCCATGTGAAGGCGGTGGAAGGAAGGGGCTCAGAAGCATGCTAAGGGGGGAAGGCTTGGGTTATGGCTGTGTACGCTCCCAGCATTCACCCTTGTTAGCCTTTACCAGTTAGACAATGTCCTGATGAAACATGACAAGACAAGCTTTCATAGCCATGCTGAGGCTAATGCTTTAAAATGCTAGCAACTGCACTGTTTTGTAGTTTTTGTAGAAAAAGAGAATTTTAAATGGCCAAATAACTGCACAATGCTTTGTTTGCCAGTACTTTAACAAAAACAATGAGGAAGCTATCATCCTAGAGACACATTGCAACCTCAAGAGTGAGTGACTACAAAAAGACAAATTCTATTTTGGGTGAAAATCCACACAAAACAGAAGTCCATGTCTGCAAGTGATATCATAGAATATTCACTCTGGTTAATATTGAATTATTTGTGAACATAAACAATCCCAGCAGGCTAGTGTTTATGGTGCCTCTAAGAGACAAAAGCTGTGTACTATAGTACATCCAGATCCCGATCATTTAAAGTCAGGGCCAATACTGTTCTCCGCTGAAGGAATTGGTCGCCTTTGTGCTGATCAGGGGACAGCAGATTGCTCACAGGTTCACCTGTGCACATGTAAGAGTGCAAGTACGGTATGTGTGTATGAGACCTTGTTGGTAGCCTCGCAAGTGATTGATATCATAAGTGGACCATAGGCTGAAAGGCCCCTTAGTACCAGATGAAAGGCAGGATTAACAGAAGAGGGGCTGAGCTGCGATGAGCACCAGGAGTGCATCATGGGAGATCAGATGAGAAAATAATAGGGAAGGGTTCCTTCCCTTCAGAGAGGGGCTGACAGGAAAACGGAGCTTATGAGATGCACAGTTGTAGGAGATTGAATGATCAGTTTCAGAGAGCTGGCAGCTTTCCCAGCAAAGTTCCCAATCTTCTGAAGAGAAGAAATAAAAGCAACTGTGATGGCGAAGAAAGATATTAGAATTAGAAAACTGGGAGCAGCAAGGTCAGCAATACACAATTTACAGAGTATGTTTTTATTCCAAAGTCTCTCTTTTGATCATTAACTTATTTACAGGGGTTAGGGTTAGAATATAGAATTACGCATTAAGCTAAAACTCAGCATTTTAGTAGGATGGTCAGCCTTGTTAGATTGACATAAAAATGTCACAACAGCGCTTTTTGTAAGTTCTCATCTCACAAATACACTGATAATGATGTACAATGAGATTGACATCAGCTAATAAAAGAGGCTACGACTGGTGCACAGTCCAAAGCAAATAATCCCAATCATGCAGTTTGATGATGTAGTGACGATCGCCATCGATCCACTTAGGTACTTGTTTCCCGTTTACCCTCCCACAACAGGCACAAAACACTGACACTAAAGCATTTTACAATTGATTGCTTCATCCGGGAAGACCTCATCAAGATTAATCTAAAATTAAGCACTGTGTTTGTGGTGAGTCTGTTATGAGTTTTCTCAAAACTCAAATAGTCCTTTATCTCTTTTTTCAGACACGGTGTAGTTAAATAGAGGGGGCTTGGATGGTGATAGTTGGTGCAGTGTTGTCATGTCATGTTTTTTACTGTTGTAAAACAAGAAAAAAACAACATGACATAATTATTACTGTGAAGATTCTCAGTCATCCAGTTCATGGTTATCCCAAAGGTGCTGGCAACTGCATGACATATATACACATATACACTAATAAACAAGTAGAATAAAGAACATGCAAATAACAGCAAAGATTTGTGGTCATTTGATTACTTAATGCATGAGAGAGTCACCAGTACAGATAATACAATGATAGCCCCAATGTGTTACTGCAGACAGTGCGCACAACACATTGGTGCTGTGGCCAATCAAGTACATGCTAGTGTAAATTCCTGGAAGATAATTTTGTTATGTGAGTGGCATGCTTTGACCTTGCGACACAAGATAAAATCATTCCTGTCATGGCATTCCTGTCAAACCTTGAAACCTGCATCATATTTCAGTCATCATTAATAACTGGTGTTAACATGTCTCTTTACTCTGACTTGCATCTGACAGAAGACAGAATACAATCATATAATTGATCTGGCTAACAGAGATACATGATTGGAGAAATCTACTAAACCACATTTGTACATGACGCACTTAAAGTGAAGTGTAATCATTGGTGTTTAATTGGTGTATTGTTGTTAAGAATAGCTGTAATCACAGCACATTCAAGCAAATTGAACTAATTTTTGCTCTAGCTTCCTTAGTGTGGCCCAGTATACAGTGTCTATGAAAAGTATTCAACCCCCCTTTTCACCTTTTATTTATTTATTTTTTTAACATTGAATTATGATCAGTTTAATTAAGTGGGGGAGGGAGGCCAGCAAGGCACATATGACTCCTCTAAAGGAGTTTCAAGCTTCTGCAGCGGAGATTGGCGAGACTGTACAGGTACATACAGCAACTGCTTCCTGTGTTCTTAGTCAGTCATAGCGTCTAGTCTAGCATCTAGAAAAGCTAATTTTGGTCTCATCAAATGATAAAACCTTCGTCCTGTTGACTTCAGAGCATCCCACATGTCTTCTGAAAAACATAAGCTGAGATTTTATGAGCTTTATTCTTTTTGCCACTCTCACACAACACTTTTTAAAATGAATTAAGATGAATAATTTAAGAAAAATCTCAATTAAATCAACCATAATTAAATGTTAATATACAATTTGGGTGAGTACTTTGTATGGGCACTGTATATTTTTATTTTCACTTTCACAGTTTGATTATTATTAACAAAAATAAAGAGTTAATAATTTGTTAAAATAGACTTTATTATAGGCATTGTTGCTTTTTTTTACAAAAAATTCAGGTGAGATAAAAAGAGACAGCTTGGCCTCAGTATTCTAATAGGCAACATATTTCACAAGTCATGTTGTATCTTCACGTCAGTGCAGTTTTACAGTACATCTCCCTGTATTTAATGTTCCCCAGAGAAAGGCTAAGAAAGCATATATGACAGACCCCACTACCACACCACTAATTGGCTGCATGAAACCATCAAACAAAGTTCTGACATTTCAGACACAGAGAAACAGGAACAAGATTAACTAAAGCACCTTGTTATTCAAATTAGTCAGCACTGACTCAGAAAACATTCCATTAATGATGTAATAAAAGAAGTGCTGTGTTGGCCCAGCTGCAGTCATAACACAGACAAATGCACCACACTGCTTTTCAACTATTATACAGAAGTGAACATGCCCTATAGTGGTTGTTGTTTTTCTTATTCCATTTTGATGATTATGATAATACAAGCTAGGAGAATGTGGTAGTTTGCAAACTGGCTTTGATTGTATGGGGAGCAGCTGGAAACCGCTCACATGGGAAACAGAGAGAGAGCGAGAGCAAGAGATGGTGGAGAAATTCACCATACTGATCTCCTGTACATTCGTCTAATAGTTAGGGCAGTGGGTCTTCCATGTGAAACTTATCCTGTATATCTGCGCCTGCTGCTGCATTAAATTCTAAATAAGTGCGTGTTTACTCCGTTGGGTTTGATTCCATGCTGGCATAGGCTCTCGTTTGAATGGTTTATCATAAACACGAGAAATAAGGGAATGTGTAGATCTTTGTCACTGAATAATTTACACAGTTTTATATATGTAATGTTACTCTCAATCAAATATATCTCACTTTGTATGTGCAGGTTGGTGTATGTCAGAATAAAATCAATGATTGTTTACAGTGCCTAGATTTTGTTTTTTAAGACGTAGTGTTTCTGGTATTGATGTAAAAAAAAACTACATAAGACTTTGGAAAACTTTAGTCAGAATACATCAGCTTGGCTTATACATCGTGACCCTGATTTACCCTCAGATATACCTGATTTCCAACTGTGCTGCCTTAAATAAAATGTTGCTCATTTTGTAGCACATAACCAATTTCCTGCCCACTAGTGAGCCCATTCCCTTTCCCTCATACTGTTCCAAGTGTCTCTTATTTTCAGCTACTTCCATGAGAGAATGTCTGGTGTCCTGACAGCCTGTGTGGAGATGTGCGGAGGGGTAAGGCTGATGTTTGTGTGATGTGGGAAGAGGACACTGTTTTGACAGATTGGTGTGCCACTGTGACAGACTGAGAGAATCTCGGGGTCAAACGGCAGACATCTACTTTCTGACAGCATCGGGCACGTTAGCTCCAGGAAGCTTCTGATCCGAAGCCTGCGCAGTGGCATAAATGGGCAGGATTTACAGTATGGTTCAAGTAATGACTGTCTGGAGAGTTTGTGTGTACAGTGTGTGCAATAAAAGAGAGTTAATGTGTTTACTGTCTAAAAGTGAAGTATAAGACTTTAGATATTTTCAAAACATGGTAATTATTCAATAATTTTTTACTTCTAATAAAGTAAATTTGTCTAAACAGGCTACAGTAGTTATGAGCTACTTTCAAACCAGCATGTGCACTCTTCCTCCTGCATGCGTCGCACTGTGATATAGCCCAGTAGGAGGCTAATTAATGCATGGGCAGTCCACACGCTGTAGATCAAAGCAGAATTAGACAACTCCTCAAAATATCTGTTCTGATTCTGACTACATGATTTTTGGTTAGTTACAGTACATAATAAAAAGAGATCTCATGGAGATAAACAGGTCAGTTATTGTATTATTTTTGTTTTATATAAAATAATATCTACAATATCTGGGTGGCAAAATCTGTTTTGATTTTCTGCTGTGTTGTGAAAAAAGTCCACCTTCTTGATTTTTTTTTTTTTTTTTTGCATATTTATCAGACTTAAATGATTCAGATCATCAAACAAATTTTAATATTACACAAAGGTAACCCGAGTAAATACAAAATGCAGTTTTTAAATGATGATTTCATTTGTTCATGGAAAAAAAGCTGTCCAAACCTGCCTGGCCCTATGTGAAAAAGTACTCCCCCACCCCTTGATAAATCATGAATGAACTGTGATTAACCACATTTTTTGGAAAGCAGAGTTTAATTTTACTTGCCACACTCAGGCCTGATTACCGTCAGACCTGCTGAATCAAGAAGGAGACGCTGTCTGACACAGTGAAGCATGCTAAAATATCTGAGAAATCAACTCATCATGCTGTGATCTAAAGAAGTTCAAGAACAGATGAGAATCCAAGTAATTGTTAAAGTAATTGACATGTATCAATCTGTAAAGGGTTACAAAGCCATTTCTAAAACTTTGGGACTCCAGTGAACCACTTCGAGAGCCATTATCCACAAATGGAGAAAACTTGTGGTGGCCGACCTACCAATGGGATACTCGGGTGGTACAAACATTTAGTACTCTGTCTCACTATTTTATGTGCAAGAAGTGGTATAAAATGTACTGATGATGCATCATGTTGTTAACTTAAGAATCTCATTAGCACCTCCATAAGATGCGTCTTACAGTCTTCTGTACTGTTCTGTCGCATTTGAGCTGTCTATATCACATATACATCATTCTTAAACTGTTTGAGAATATACCTCAAATTAATTTCCTTACTGAATGAAATCCTCAGCTTGGAGTGAGTTATACAAGATTCATCTCCCACACCAGTCAGAAAGCATTGCCTGCCTCCATGCCTTAAGAAAGAACTCCAATTAAGTAACAATCTGTTTCCTTGTAATTATATGTACCAGCTTGCTTAAATTAGGCTGAAACCCATTACAGAATTAGAACTTGAAATTGGGTCAAGAGCATGTCACAGTGTTTTCTACTCAAGCAGTTGTGGCAGTGGGGGAATAATGGTTCTAGTGTAAGCAGGGCTCAGGAGGTGTCAAGATGCCCAGCTCAGTGGTGGAGACGAGGCCCCTGGAGTCACTGGTGCTTGCTTTCACAACACCCTGGTCAAGATTCTTCAGACAGCCACACAACAGCCACATCAACAAACAAATGCTTGTTTTCTACTCATTAGTGCACTCTGGCGAAAGAGGCAAAGCTACCCAAGAGTGGCTGGAAGGAATGGCATGTCAACCCATGTTACACATTGTGCCTCTTAATTTCTTTCCTTCTTGGGGGCTTGGGGTGTCAAAAAAAGGACTGGGGGGGAAATGGCAGCATGTTTGTGTTTTCATTGTTGGCTACAGGGCAATGAATGTGTATGTGTGTCTATGAGTAATTGTCTGTATCTATCTTTGTAAGGAATGATTTGAGTTGTAGCCTATATAAAACTGAAGAGAGTTATGGACATTGTGGCTAGTCAGCTCATCCTTAAATGGCTGTCATTGTCTTTTGATATAAGTTGGAATTAAGTTTTGATTTGTTAAAAAAAAATTGACATTTGACATTTTTGGAAATATGCTTACTTTCCTCCTGAGGGTTAGATAACAAGATTGATACCATACTCACATATGTGGTGGAAATTCAGACCTGAAGGTAGCCGTTGAGTGGTTAGCTCCAAAAAAGGAAATAGAGGAAACAGCTAGTTTTGCATATGAGCATCTCTAAGCGCACAAATTACCACTTAAATTTGGTCAATTAATTTGCTTATGCTTTCACATTTGCTTTCTTCCTGTGAGTTAGATGAGCAGACTGATAAGTTACCACACTCATATCTGTGTAGTCTTTTCAAAACTAACAGCATGCTAGCTATTTAGCTCTTTCTATTAACTGAATGCAAATGTGATAGCATTATGGTCAAACTCTTGAAAAGAAAAGTGTTGCTTTGGATTATAATAATTAAGTGTATCAATTAACAACTTTAGCACAGAATATCTAGCAAATGCCAAGACATAGGCTATGACAAATTATTCAAAAGATATTCTTGAAGTTTCTTGTCGTTTTCAAGTGGCCAGTTTGCATAAGACAAAGAAAAAAGTCTGGTCCTGTAGTTTTTGTCATGTCTTGGTCTGGAGCCTTTCTCATCAGTTTTTCATTAAGTTTCTTTTTCCAATTAGATGCCAGCCTCATTGGACAAAAGTGAAGAAAACAAACAATAAATTAGGCAAAGGTGCAACTAATATATCTGCCAAGACATGCTTCAGTGCCTCACATAGCTTAGTTGCCAACACCATTTTCTTCTCTGGGCAATTCAGGGGCTTTTTGTTTCAAGACAACAGTGAGACAAAACCCAGAGATAACCCTGCCAATTATGTTCTATCTGTATCTCTAACTCAAACTGCAAAAGCAGTGCAGAGTACAACTGTGTGAGTACTGTATCTTTTAACATTTTTCTTCACATTAAATGCTGACTGTGTATAGTACTATTATACAAACCTATAAAAGACTAATTATTAGTTTTCAAATATTTCAGCATTCTGTGCTTATAATTGGAAATTGTTACCTGATTTACTGCTTATCAATGCAACCAGCTGGTCCTCAGGCCAGTTGTCTCATGACAAGGCTCTAATTGCTTCCCACATGTGGTTAATGTAAGTTCATATGGTCCCTAATGAGAACTGTCATACAGTAGAAACTTTTTTTCCATTCAAACCTCACAATTATTCAAATAGACAGGTATACCCAACGGGCATAAAGCACAAAAATATTTAATTGGAATTGGAAAGCCCTTTCATTTTGGCTCAGTTGTGCTGTTGGGTAAAAAAAAGTACTACTTTCACTTCATGTGTCAGGATATTTTGCAGCTTCTTTCCCTTCTTTATTATTATTATCATCGTGATTATTATTATTATCTACAAAAACATGCATCCATTGTTTGAATGGCAGGTTGCTGTAATACCATGAATAGTATTTCCTTGGTTACAGGTAGATTATGTTTCAATAGTCAGTAAGTTTATAATAGAGACAGCACACAAGTTTGGTGTGTGTGTGAGAGAGAGAGAGAGAGAGAGAGAGAGAGAGAGAGAGAGAGACCCTGGCTGTGTGAGATTATTGTGCATGAAGTCATAAAAGTCTCATCTAGCCTGCACTGGGTAAAATAGAAAACAGCGTGGCTACTATGTCAGGAACAACAACATGCACAAACTTCGTTTCAAAATGCTCATAATATTTCAAACAATGAACCAATCAGCTGTCACTAATAGCCTGGTTCCTGTGACTTGCTGGCAGTATTGACTCTTAAACCATCTGTCCCTCTGTCTCCTAGTCCAGAAACTGCTATGACAGAGCTGACATACCAGTACAGCTGAACCAAGTTTAGCATTGACAACCGTAGCACAGAGGAATAAACACTGACAGTTCTTATGAGTAGGTTCAATTTGTTGCTGTTTTGCCATTTAATTAGCTGACAGAAAATGAATAAATGAATTGTTTTATAACTATATATATATAAAAAAAATTAAAAAGCATTTTTTTCCTACAAAGCGTCACAGTGCTGGAATGTAATGTGCAAGGCGACTCACCTACTCCGTTTTCTGTTGTAGTCATATTAGTGATTAATTCCTTGCACACTTTATTGTTTGCCACCTCTCTTCTGCCAATGTTTGCTTTTTGCTGTGTTTGTCATGCAGTTATTATCGACGTAGGTAAATGAGTGTGAGTCAGTATGAGGACGTGCATCCATCTTTCCAAGTTTGCCCATGTACCCAGTGAGAGCATCAACAAAGTCTTATTCAGTGGGGAGGTAAATTTACACATCGGTAATGGTCAGTGACAAACAGACCTCACTGCTGCACAATATTTTTGCTGGACTCAAAGGAGATGGCACTAATTGAGGGGCGAGATAGCAACTGCGCTGCCACAGAGTTGTCAACACAGTCACCATTATGTTATTTTTTTGCCAAAATTGAGTTTCTTTGTTACAGCAGCAACTCAGAATAAACTGTATATTTTGATGTATTGGGTTGATGTTATTGTACTAGGGTGAAATGTGAAGACCTGTCTTTGATATTTTCGAAGAGGTACACAAGAGTAGCTTTGCAATGGCAGCACGGAATTTCCAACCCTGTCTCTTAAAGATTATGGTTTTACAGCTAAACTGCATCACAAATATATTTTTGTGAGGAACATTGCAACTTAATTAGGTTTTCTATAAACATAATGACCATATGTTCACTATTAACATAAATGACAAGTCAGAGGCAATATACGTTTTGTCTGCCAAAATATCCGATAGTACAACATTCAGTTTTGTGACTTAAATGTTATTAATGTGTTTTATTGTTGGATTCAGGCACTCACAGCAGTGGGTTAAGGCCAGGGCCAGATTGTGGCCTGGCTTAATAAAGACTCACTTCACAAGGACAGTATTTAAATTTAAACCAAAACATGATATTTCTCTCACCCTAACCAAAATGCTTTTCTTGCCTAGCATATTTACAGTATACACCCTCCATCCATCAAAGCCTCCTTTTACAGTAAGTCAGTTTCCTTTAAGAAATTAACTGCTTCATTTATTCAAAACACAATTTTCAGGAGACAGGGTTGAAATTTCACTTAACTTGGAAATCAGCATGAGCCCTTCCTATACCAGACTGGACTAACACACTGCTCACTGGAATGAGATTAGTCTGTCTGATTTTTCATTTGTAAGCTGAGAAATAAATTTGGAAGTGTTTAATTTCTCTTCAGCTTTCTGCCAGATTCAGCTTCTGACTAAACAGAGGTGTAAAAGAGGCCATATAGTGGCAAAATAATGCTTTATTTAATATCTGTAACACCTGTTTTTAACTCATGTTTATGAGGTTTGGCAGTTACCAGAGCTAGAGAGCCATGTCAACATCAAAACATCTCTAATTGTTAATGTATTGGTTTGATGTTTGTCCAGTCAAGCTCAGGTACAAACCCCCATACAGAGACTAAAACCAAAAATTCATTGGTGGTGGTTTATGTTAATGTTATGTCAAGAGATTGACTGTAACATGCACAGCGACATAGTATTCATTGGAATTTGGTTTGTTAAAGCTCAAAATCAGAATATTAAAAACACACCTATATTAAAAACTAATTAATATTTGAAGAAGTGTAATACTTTTTATACACTATAAAGTCTTCTTCTAACATTCATGTTTGTCAGTTTCCAACCATCCTTAACTTTTTATAGTGTCAGTAAGCAAGAGTCAACCGTGTATGGGCAAAATCTCAAGAGCTCAAACCACTGATTTTCACACATTTTCAAACAACTATGGAGGTCTAGGAGATTGTTGAAAATACCATTAATATAGAAAATGACCATCCTTATCTTTTAAAGCCACATGTTCTACAATCCTAGAATCATCTAACCATCAGTTTGTACATAATTAGAAATAACTTATCTAGGACTTACAGTACATTTGGCAAAGAACTGATCCAGCAAAATAAGAACAATTAAGGATAATTTGAAAATCATTAGGAAAGGGACAAAGGGATTATTTTTTGTACTCAACAAACAGGATTCACATGGAAAAGAAGGCCAGTCAAATTAAGTCATTCATTGTGGAGTACCTGTCAGAAGCACAAAATGTGAGACAGGGAGGCATCAGACCGTTCTACTGTCTTTGACATTTGGGTCTTTGTGGTCAAACTTGACTGTACACAAGAAAAACATTACATGTTCATCAAAAGACTTCAACATCAGATAACCATATATGTATAATTCTGTATGTCAGCTATGGTTGTGAGAAGTGAGACTTGTTATCCTCAGCTGTGGGTGAAAAGTGCAATAGGAAGAGCTCAAGCAGCAGGTGAGAGGTTTTGTGCCAAGATAATGTGATGCTTCTTTTATTCAATCAAAACGTATGGTTTCAGTGCATCAGAATCTACTGAGGCTACTGTCAGTGAAGGTACTAAACTTACTGTTCTGTGATAGAGGTCACTATATTGTAGTTGACCACTGTTGCAAAATTAATTATAAAGAACTTTCTTTTGATTGCAGTCAAGTAAGATCAATAACTGAGTAGAGTTGCTGAATGATGACAAACAGTATTTGGAGGAAGATGAGCCATTCCTTTGACTAAGAAACCCAAATGTACCAAATACTTCCGTAAGAAAGCAAGTGGGATCTCAGTGTAACATTAGTTTCCATCGATCCATTTTATGCACATTTTGAATTTGTACAGTACAATGGTCACTGGCGGAAAGGATATACTCTGGTGCTCTGTGGAGCACTTGACATTGATCAATCTCTGGCTGTACATGCTCCTATGTCCAGCCAGCACATTGTGTAGTGGGTGTCCAGGAGTGAGAGGAGTTTGGGCAACATCCTCCTCTCTGCCACAATATGTAGAGGATCGAGGTCCATGCCCAAAACAGAGCCAGCCCTTCTGATTAATTTTGGGACTTATAGCTGAGTTTGTGCTGAATGAAATGATACCATGCATGTGGTATGAATACACATTAAAAGTTAAAACAGATTGATTTATATAACGTCAGTAAAAAGTTCCAAGAATGATGGTATACCATACATACCTGATATAATCATGCACAAATGAAAGGACTGAGAAAGCTAGGCAAGTAAATATTGCAGTAGTTGAGTATAGGTAGACAAAATGGTATATCGTTTGCAGTTGTGCAATGATGACAAAATGGCAGATCAAACAGTAACAAACGTAATTTGAAGTGAATCTTCTTTAAGAAGGTCAGTTAGAGAGGGCACAGTTACAACCGTGACCATGTCAGTTTTATTAATGTTTAGACCGCATGCAGCAAAGAAGAATTGCAGTTGGTGCAGATCCCTTGTCATGCTTCATATTTAGGGGAGCGTGAGCATGTCCTGGAGAATTGGGAGATATGTCAGTACAAGGTCACCAAACAATGACTCTGAACTGATTTTATATGTTTCTACAGCAGCATCTCTTTTCATTCAGACAGCTGTCTCTCTTCTTTGGTTTTAACTTTTGCTTTATTTCTTTCCCTCTTTTGTACTGCTAGGAGATCTTGTACTATACCTCCTGCTTTCCCAGTTTGCAGTGGATTCATATGACTTCAGAGGTTTTATTCCAACAGAATGCCCTAATACAATCTTAGTTATAAGGGAAATTCAAAGTTTTCATTTGTTCCAAAGCTTCCCTCATAACCATTGACCGGAAGAGATCACAGTCCCAGTGGCCTTTTGGCTGTGCCTTAAGAGACACATTTCAACTACAAGTCTCTAATCACAGTTCATGCCCTTTCACATGACATCAGTTCTGAATGGAGCTAAAGGTTTAGCCTCTGGGTAGCTGAATTGTTTGCATGTACTGACATTTGTCTGCATTCACTATATGATCACTACACATACTGTATTAAGCAATGACTCTTCTGTCTTTCTTTGCTTTAGAACCCCAATTTGGTATTTTAGAGCCCTGAAATTGAGGCACATTCTTTCTGTGCTTTGCCTCCTGCAATAAGCAAACTCACACTATATACCATGAATAGGATTCAGAACAACAGCCCCAATATTGTCCAGTATTGCATCTTGCACTTTCTTCCCCAGGACTGTTTATCATGATGAGCCTGTCAGGGGAGCCTTATGGAAAGTGCCAGTGTAAATACCTGTCCTTTCCCCTGCAACACAGAAACTAAGGTGAACGCCTTTGATCACGGTGACATAAGTGAATGAAATGAGGAGGAAATGGAGAGATGGCAAATGGGACAAATCGCTTCTAAAATTGAACATGACAAGCCTCTGATTGTAATCTCCATGTGGACTTTTGGGGGAAGGAGTGTCTATGATGACAGGGAATATGAGTGAATATGAAACTCATCTGAAAGAAGAGCGGTAGAAAGAAGCTGACCAAAAGGTGAATATTTCAGAATGTAATATGCGCATATAGTATGTATATACAGTGGAGAATTTGTGAACCCTTTCAATTTCTGCATAAATATCACCTAAAATGCAATCAAATTCTCTGGCAAATGGATAACTAGATTAAAGTAAACCAAATTAAACAAATGAGACAAAAATAAACTTGTAAGTATATAGTGAAATGTTTATGGAAAATATTTTAATTTTTTTTTCGGCAAAAGTGTGTGAACTTGTGCCTTCAGTAACTGCTGTGCCCCCCTTTTGAGGCAATAATTTCAACACATTGTTACGTGTAAATTTTATCAGCCCTGTACATTGGCTTGGAGGGATTTTAGCCCATTCTTCCTCACAGAACAGCTTTGACTCAGGGGTATTGGTTGACGTTCTTACAGGTCCTTCCACAGCATTTGTACAAATTGTATGTTAAGGTCATTGTCTTTCTGCATAATGCACATTATGTTGTTGCTGTATCTTCCTGTAGAATTAGCATGTAGAACTGAGAATTCATAGTTCCATCCAACTGTCCTGGTCCAGAAGCAGAAAACGATGACCAAATCATGATACTGCCGCTACAGATGAGATAAGGGTCTTATGGAAGAATGCAGTGTATAGCCAAAACTACAACAGTGCGAGTTTTAAAACAATCTTCTCAACAAGAAAAGTGCATTTAGCATAGGTATCCACCTGTGCAGTTAAAAATCTGCTAGTAATGAAATGTCAGGTATGCCAAAGACCTCAGGAATATCTGCTCAGTCCTTATATAAAAGAAGTCTAATCATATGTGAAATAAAGTGGATATCATGCATTACTGGTTATAATTCCACTAAAAATCATGTTGCACTAACATTTTATTGATGCTGTTATATTTATAATAATTAATTCAACTGTTTTAATGATGTAATTTTACAACAAAATGAACAAAAACAATAGACAAATATATAAAAGATGACAAACGATGTAATATGAAAAAAGAACATTTTGACTGATTCATTTTTATTTTGATGAACCAATCGAGTAATTGCAGAATCTCTAGACAATATCATTATTTTAGGGAAATTATTATTAATTAAATAGCTTTTGTGCCTGGACATAACCAAACCTTAACAATAGTTGAGAGTTAAGGTTCTCTGTTTCATAATTTCCTTGTCCAGTGTTAAATGACGTTTCCACTTTATTCTTGTGCTTGGTTCTGGTTCCAGTTGTAGACCCTGGTCCTCTGACTGAGTGACAGTACCCAGCCAGGCCCATTGCTATCTTGTGCCATAGAGAAGTAGAATGGTATCACACCAAAATGCAGACTCTGGGAGGATGCAGTATAGTGTGTAGCTGAGACGTGGTGTCTGTGAGCATGTTTCTATTGAAGTTTATCTACCCCATGTTGCTAGGGAGGGCTGTTGTTGTTTGCCTGTTACCAATGGAAGACTAAAGCGTGCAGTAGTGCGTGAGAAATGGAAACGCCCCTACAGCAGCTTTTTCAACGCACACCCACTAATATACACACCATTTATACTAACGATCAGTTGTAGTTGAAAAAGTGTGTGCACACACACATTTGTAAGAATAGAAATGAAAGACCATGTCTGTATTTCGATATAAACACCTCAAATACATCTGATCAAACACATGGACTCTGTTGTGTATAAAGAGATTTTTTTGCTTCTGTGCAGAAGACACCCCCAAACTAGACAGGGACTTTTTGAAGTTCAGAAAAAGTCCTGTTCAAAGTCTAATTTACCAAAATACAAATAAGAGGGATTGGAAAACATGATTTCAAAGACTTAAAAAATACAAAGTTAACGTTCCCTGTTTAGTTTAGATAAAGCCTAAAGAGTGTTTTGTGTGTGTATGTGTGTGTGACACAGTCCATTGTGTCGCTATTGTTTCTGTATTTCATTCTCTTTTTAGTTTATGTTTTGTACAATGTTTTTGTCATGGTATCGAGATCATTTTCAATTCCAGTCCTCATAGCCTGCTCTTCTAATTTTTATTCCATTTAATCTGAGTATGTTGAATGAATAATGAATATGAATATTTTTCACCTGTGTTGTGAGGTTCAATTAATTATGTTTAATGACCCAATTCAATTCAGTTCAACTTTATTTGTATAGCGCCAAATCACAACATAAGTCATCTCAAGGCACTTTACAGTGTAAGGTTTAAG
>JAUMHL010000011.1:7411930-7423288 GCA_032362345.1 Sandelia bainsii
AATACGTCCTGTATCAAAACGTAATCAGGATTGCAGTTTCGTCCTATACGAACGTAATTTTTAGGAGACAGGGCTGATCAATGAAAAAATAAGCATAAATATGTGTGGAGAATATATAACGTTTCTACATTCCTATCCTTTCAGTTATCTTGTGACATTCAGAACTATTTTGTGACCCCTTTTTTGGTCCTCACAGCCAGGTTGTGAAAACACTGATTAAACCTTTGCCAAAAGTCCACTACTGATTTCAGACTAAAATCTTGTTGCTAATTAAATTTTATAACCTAAGTTGAAAAGCTAACATAAACAAACATCTGAATGAAAAGCTAAAGCAGTTAATGTATATCTTTGTAATATATCTTTAAAAATCTCCACCTCCTTTTCAAAGCAGGGTCTCTATGAAAGAAAATCAATTTGAGGCCTTTTAAGTATTGTGATTCTCTTAGGTAATTGAAACTGCATGGTCCAGAGCCTTTTTTAATATTAATCGAAGGTGCCCCGGATGCTATGATTATTTTTTTCTCAACAAAAAAAGCTAATTTGGCACAGTGCTTCAATTGAACTTCATTAATTTCTTCTAGGTGAATGGGGACAAGATATGGTGGCCGACTACATCAAATCATACTCCTTGATTGTTCATATTATGTGTCACGATGAGCATAATTACCTTACTGCCCCTCCCGTTCATCAGTCAAAAGATGTAGACAAGAAGTAGATGGTCTGAATGAAGAGCAGGATAATTTGATATGGGTCGATGTTACCAGAGGCAGAAGAAACTGAGATGACTATAGTAGTTAAAAATATATATACTGAACATACTGACCTTACAATGCTAGTACTAGAATTCGAACAATGATGAGTCCTTGGATTTTACTACATTGACTCTTAGGGAGCACACTGAAAAGCTGTTATGATGGATCATGTAAATTTGTAGCAAAAGCATTTTTGTGAAGCTCCTATGATGAAATGGTGGAACCAAGCCAGCCAGATGACCAACATTTAACCACTGACAGTTCAATTTACCAGGTAGCTGTCGACAAAAATGCTGCACAATATGTCCAGCTTTGAGTCTGACCTATGCCTGACATTTGCAGATACAGGCACTCTAACACAATGTTTTGTAGAAACTGACTTCATGTTATTTGTCAGCAAAGCTGGTGAGCCATTAGCTTAGCAGTAGGCCTGGACATGATGGAAATAAAGTGAAATTATGTCTGAGATTGTTCTTGAACAATTGCATTTGTTCTTGCTGATACCAATAAGTGGATTTATCGTAGTTGCATGTCAATCTAACCTACTTCAATGTTTATGAAAATGCACATGCAGCCCTGCAAACTGATACTTACAGGACGTCTTTATCAATTTACAAATGGAGATAAAGTAGGTAAAATGTTTTCATGTTTTGTTGTCTTAACACTGATCCAGATTCGATTTAATGTGATTTTTTCGCGCTGATCAACAGAAAATTACCATTTTAATGTAATTGTGAAAACAGATCACTATTTGTGTATATACATAGAACACATGCACATAAAAGATGTACAGTAGCGAGGTACTTCTACTAAATGCAGTACCCTACTCCCTTCATTATTGTGCACTGTCCCACATTGAACCTTAATGGAGCTGTCCTTGGTGCTGAAATAGCCTGGGTGTTGAAACACAACAAAAGGGGGCAGTCCCCCATGTACCAAAGGCAGCATTAATCTTTAATAAATGTGTTTTCACATAGTCTGTGGTACAAACATATTGTATACAGTATACTAGCTTGCACCACAATTTAATTTGAACAGTTACCAGGTGAAATCTTTTTTTTTTTAATACTGTATACAATTTCACCACCCTAATTGTATATTGGCATTATTACTATTATCACTATTGATCTAGTGTGTATTTTTGTTCTATATTCTAGATGTTTGATGTCAGTTTTATATTGCTGGTGAGACACGCGAATTTCCCCTTTGGGGGATCAATGAAGTATTATCTTATCTTACAGTGTCATATACATAGGCTCATTTTCTAATGAAGCAGAGAAAAAATAGAAAAGCGTTTGCTACCTGCGCACAGTTGAGGTTTAATTTTTACATATTTATTATCATCAAGTAGTCCTTGTGGTAAAAATGTTTACCAATGCATTATATTATATACTAATCAATATTTAGTGACCAAATCAAGAAACATCTTTCACTGTTGGGGAGAAAGAAAAGTATAAACCACATTAACTTAGGACCTTATGACATTCTTCAAATGTCATTGTTCAGTGCATGTTTTGGGTTCTCTGAGTCCATTAATATGTAATGACTTTCAAACGAAAAGGTTTTGTTTTCATATGCCGGCCTAATAGAATCTCTTCACTGCAGGTGCAGGTGTTACCTCTGTAATAGCTAAGATTAACAAAGTTGTTTAATTACTTTTCTTTAAAGCAGCTTGTCCATATATTTCACGACAAATCAAACGGTAACCGTGACAGAAATATACATTTCAATAAACAAATCAGTAGATCAAATTAGGACGCAAATCTTTACACTATTGAGGGGCAAACCTTATGCCTTTCTACTGACAATAGACTAAGCTGACAGTGACAGGAATATACTAACCCTTCTACAGGGCTGGCTGGGTAATGAAGTAGTGCCAATAAGACAGTTTGCCAATAAAGGATTAAAAGTTTGGGCTCTGTGTTTTAGCAAGAAAGGGAATTAAGTGCAGAAGTGCTTTTGAGAAAGAGGGGCTTTAGGTATGACAAAGGATGGGAAGGTACATTTCTTTGATTTCAGTTAGAAAAATGATGTGTTGTCCATAAAGAGGCAACCAGTTATGAGAACTACAGCAGGTAACACTACAGTATAATGCAATTAGTCAGATTCTTGTCTCTGAGTTGATCAACAGCATCCAATACATGTAGTGACACAATGTAATAAAAAGTATAGAATTCTTTTTATGTTTAATTTGAATACATCGAGAATCTTTACTCAGACACTCCTGAACCTTGACAACAAATGTTTTCACACAATTAAACTTTTTGAGTTGGATTAGGGCAGTTTATACATAGTCTAAAAATAGTCTGAAACTTTACCAACTTCTTCATAAACCTATTATTTTCACAAAACAACAAGCAACTTTTGTTGTTTGTTTTCTAGAGCACAGGCTTGTTCACCAGAGATTTTATAATAATTGACTTCCCTCAATGTCCACATCTGGTGTTGATAATCTAGTGAGTCATGACAATTATGTGGCTCTCCCTTTAAGTGATAGGCAGTGCTTTTATGGGGTACAACAGTACAGGAAATGTGTATGCAGATTTATTTATTTTACACATTTGTATGGCATATTTCCGTAAACATGTCTGTGAATATTCCATTAGTGTATTTCTTTAAAAGCTACATGCTTTTATGTTAATTGAAATTCCACGAGGTCACCACCGTATTTGAAATTATTTGTTTACAGCAGCTTCAGGCAAAAGATTTGACTAATTACAGCTTTGGCCTGGCCTCACTGGGAGATGTTTTTTAGGTTCTTGTGAGAGATGCTGAAATGGTTTAAATGGAAAAATGAACAAAAGGGACACAGCAGTTTAGCTGCTTCAAGTCAAGATTTTCTCTCAGTGCAGATTCATGCCTCACTTGTCTGAAGTCAAGCTTTAAAAGCCTGAGAACGCTGCATGTGTGTGTATGTGGACTTGCTCCTTTGTTCTACCAGTCTGTGTGAATGTGAGAAATAACATCAAACCCTTCATCAAAATGTATTTATCTTACAATTTAACTAATTCATCAACTATACAGCCTACTCACTTTGATTCTGTTGCATTTGGCTTCAGGGTATTTGGTAATGCTGAACACAAGATTAATTAATAAGATATCACACCCTTGCCATTTTAGACAATTTACAAAAAAGCTTCTATCTACTATGAGTCCAACATCAACATGTTCACTTATTTAATGAGTCTTCTAATTAACTGAGATGATAGCAAACACCACATTGTGGCTGTACCATGCTTTGCCCAGCAGTGTAAACGTATTTGTTTCCCACTCTTATTTATTTATTTAGTTGTGAACATATTTTCTCCCAAGAGAGATACATGAAACCTTTGCAAGATCCCTATCTCTGCCTCCCCAAGAGGATGCAGCAGGCTTCTAATGTTTTGAAGTTTTATCTGATTAAGAAAATGAATTTCAGACCATGTTTCTTAACACTACTGGAAATGGATGTCATAGTTTCATCCTAATTGCTGGTATGTTGTGGTAAAATGAATGACTGAAGATAATTAGAAGAAGTTAGATTATTTTTTTCAGTTATGCATTAACAATAACAATAGGATTCTAATGAAAGAAATGCTGTTGGTAAAGTGGCAAATTTAAAAACATTCACATGCATGTGTACAATGAAGAATTTAAGGAAGTCCATTGCAGGGTTGTGTCTAGATATTTTCTACTGGGAAGCTGAACATTTAAAAAGGTTTTATACTCCAATTTAAAGTGATGCTTGTATATTTTTAGTAAATTACATATGTTGTTATATCTGGAAGTTGAGTCATAGCAACTGGGCTTCATTCTCTTAGGTCAAAACATTTCACTACTCATTCAAGTAGCTTCATAAGTCTGAGGAAAGTTGGTTGGGGACCACAAATTTATCCTGCAGGTTGGTTTCCCTACAGGCCCTGCTCTGAATGGTCTCGTTAAGTGAAACAATGAGAGGGGAGGGTGTGAGTAGATGTAATAGTCACACCTCTAACAACCCCTCCTACCCACATTAAGCGGGTCGTTAAGTGTGACTAACCTGGCGAATGTGTGAAATGGGCCTGATTTTTCTGAGGATGGATGAAAGAGCAGCATGATAAATTGAGGACAGGTTACGTCTAAAGCCTCCACTTCTGAGGGTGTATTTATTTGCACATGCAAAGATTCCCGCACCCAAACCACTTCAAACCACTTGTCTTCTCTGTCCAAAATATGTACATTACTGTCCTAATTTCTTTAGCGGTCCATGAAGCTGTCCTTTACACAATTCAACTTTTTGATATGATTAAGTCATATTTTTTATGTCTTAGTAGTCTTTTGCTAAGCAATAATTTAATATTTTTAGCAAAACATATGCATCACTGAAATATTGTGTCATTTGCAGGTTAAATGTGCATTGTGCTAAAACTTTTACTTTGTTGTAATCCCATGCCAAGTACGAACTACTTTATGGTCTGCTACACTACCCATTCAAGGTGGGTTTACTGCGCCAATACGCCACCTTGCCTTTCTATATAAAAGGTATCATATCGACGTGGAGGGTCGTTGTTGACCTCCTTTAAGTTGCCTCAAGAGGTAGTAAGAGGCTAGGTGGTTTCACCCTGGTTTCTGCATCTAAAGAAAAAAAAAAAAGCTTTAAATAGTTGCCGTGGACCCCAAATGATGAATTTTTCCTTCCAGTCTCAAGTGGCTACCTTAGCACACATCTCAGTTTTATATTGTCATATTGACCCTAATCCAATTACTTACATTTTACAAGACACCACATAGGTTGTAAATGTCATCAGATTTCCATATGTTAAATGTCATCCACTGTGTGTGAATGTGCAAGTGCGTGTGTGTGCGTGCACGCTGTGCAAAGAAATAAAAATGTAGCCAGAGGTGCTTTTACTAGGTAACCACAGGTTTTACAATGCAGTGCATTTTGACATTTCCTACACCATTAAAAAGCATCAGTAATGAATGATGAGTAATGGTTTCATGTTCTCTGAGATCACACACAATGACATGTGGCAGTGACAGGAGCCTGCGGGAGACACAGTGGGGAAGACTAGTAGAGAGGAAAATTGACACCAATAAAACAAAAGGCTTTTTAGCATTCTTGGCTCCTATTTCTTTCCCACCATTTCTTGTTTGAATTTCTCATCAGTGTACATTTATTTTTCTTTTCAACGTTGCAGAGAATTGATGTGGAATCATAGCATGTCTGTAAAGGCTAGTATAGCTGGGACAAAAAGTACCACAAGTCCACTTGCCTTGTTCCAGATTTTGGAATCACTGCCCAAAACTCTGATTTCTTAAGCAGTTCCAATGGGTCTAGTGTCAGCAGTTTTTTTTCTTATCCTGGGAGGAAAAGTGTACACACTTCTATACATACTGCTATGAGTGTATGCATAAACAGACACCAGTTACTAATATTACTTCTCAAAGTAACCAAGTGATATAATGTGTTACATCATTAAGTTTAGTAGCATATTACATTTACTTTATGCAGTAGTTTATTGCTTTTGACAAGAATCTACCTCATAGTGATGTGTCGTTCGCAAACGAGCTGGCTGTAAGAGTCGATGCTTTGTAACAAACGAGCCGACTCCCGTCAGGGAGAACCGAATCTTCAGCTGCTCCTTCTCAGCTCTGCTGAAAATCCATGCAGGCAGGGGCAGAATTTATTTTGATGGGCACACTATGTGGCCAATCACATGCAAAATGTTAAATAGTAACTGTGTATTCTTTGTAAAGAAAAAAATGCATAAAAATAAGGTTTTAATGAAAACACTGAATAAAAAAAATTGCTTACCAACACACAAACCGTTCATAATTGTTAATTTAGGCTAAAATAGAAGGCTCCGAGTGATACTAAATGAAGAGCCCTTTGGGAGCCAAAAGAACTGAATCTTTGAAAAGAGTCAGACTTCCCATCACTACTACCTCAGCACTGACAGACACATTCCAACATGCACACTAGAAGACAAGCACTTGACTGCAGAAACAGCTTGTTTTTGCTTGTTTTACTTGGCTGAACAACTTTTAAACTAGTCTAAAAGAGAAAACTTTATGTTTAGCTTAAATAAAAGAGGACCAATGATGTGGAATACAGTTCGTACTTATCATTAAGTTTTCTTCCTTTTTTTTCTTTTCTGGCACATTTGCCGTCAGTGAAATTATAGTGCCAGCAGTCCATATAGTCTCAGCTGGGCTTCACAGGGATCCGTCTTGACTCTGGGCAAGTGTCAAAATTTCCATAAAGCGTACTGACAGACAAACAAAAAACACCACAGTCAATAGCTACATCCAACACTGATCCAGAATCTAAATGTTTTATTAGGTCTCTGCAAATTGTTATATTTTGCACACATTATTTTAAGTCTGATGACTAAATGTCTCTTACCAAACAATAGTTAGGCATTTTGAACATACTCTGGCATTTTACCCAAGATGGTTTTTAAAGCAGTTGGTCCAGTTTTTGTATTGATAATTCAGTGGGAGAGAGTTTAGTCCCCATTCATAACACCTACGTGCTCCAATATTGGCTATGCAGAAAAAGACTTATAACCCTGGATGCTAAAAATCACTTCAGCACATAAAGTATGCTAATACTCATGATAAAAGCAAATATGTTTCCGGATAATAAGGATGAGGGAAAATATGTACAGTGTAGGTTTGACAGAAAGTGTATTTGTTTTCTTTCATTGTTACTGCAGGAGAGCGGCAGTGTGTCCAAATATTAGTCAAGAGAGGGTATGACTGCTGTCTTTTTTGTTGGAAACTGTGGATTTACTGTATATATAACACTCACAGAGGCTAACGAAGAGAGGATGCATGGGATGATTGAAGAAAAGTGAAGCGGGGTTAAAAAGATTAAGGTCAGGGGGGAGATTAAGCTCAAATTGATGACTTGAATTAAAGGGTTACTATGGGAATCGTTGTGGTGCAGTAAATTGCCAGGAATGAGCTGATGAGTGAAAGATGTTGTAATGATATGAATGCCTAATATGTATCACTTTTTATTTTTGTTTTTCAAGATGAAAGCAGATAGTGTAATTCCAGAATAAGGAGGGGATTCAATCTTGCCAGAGCAAAGGTAAGTGAGGTCAATAGGATTGAGGAATTTGACAAATTCTGAAGAAACATTTATAATTTGAAAAGGCTATAGGTGAGCAGCAGCAACAGGTCAATGCAAAGGACAAAGGGTTCTCTCTCTCAGTGGGTGAATTGCCTTTTGCTTCAGAGGTCTATTAAATCTTGCTATCATCTCAAAACCAGTAATCCTGCCAAGCGACTGGAACCCTTCAATCACTCCATATCTGCACAATCTTTCTGCAACAGCCTGATGATAGTAGTTGGCTTGGAGGGATTTATGTTTTGCAGGAAGCTTTGTATTTGTGTTGAGCACACAGAGATTCTCTTTTCAGTCCTTATCATGGAACTGGCAGCAGAATTGCTAATTCCTATTATAAATGGGCATATAACACCATAGTGCTGTACATTTATGTGCACAGCTAGTATTTATAATAGAGAATTATGTGATGCATGTGATCATGTCATTTTGTTTTTGGTATTTGTCCATGATACTTTAAAGACAAAATGCAATAGTAATAGGTCGAGCATGCTCATTTGTTACCACCTTTTTCATCAGATATTGAGGAGGTTTTGAGGGCATTTTTGTTAACAAATTGCATGCATATGCCTGTGCATCAGAATCTCTTTTAACAAGAGTCATCTGTACATCCATACTTTATGCACAGCTGTGCTTAAAGCTAAATGCTAATGGGGGGGCTGTGGCTCAGGAGGTAGAGCAGTCGTCTGCTAATCGTGAGATCAGTGGTTCGATTCCCGGCTCCTCCAGTCATATGTCGAAGTGTCCTTGGGGAAGACACTGAACCCCAAGTTGCCCCGGTGTGTCAGGTCAGCTGCATAGCAGCTCTGCCATCAGTGTGTGAGTGTGTGAATGAGAAGCAGTGTAAAGTGCTTTGAGTACCAGTCTAGGTAGAAAAGCACTATATAAGTGCAGACCATTTACCATTTAATGTCAGCATGCTAAGATTCTAACAATGACTGTGCTAATGTGCTGATGTTTAACATGTATGTTAATCATCAACATCAGTGGATCACCAAAGTCAGCAAGACTAATCTTCTGGAGACCATAAATGTATGTACAAAGTTCCATGGCAATGTATCCAGTAGTTACTGAGATATTCCAATCTAGACTAGAGTGGTGGCCACACTGACATTGCTAACCCTAGCAGGTGTTTGAGAGTTTATTGCTATTTTTTTTAACTCAACAACTCGTCTTTACTTTAGTGTAGTGAAAAGAAATTAAGTACAAATACAGTCACACTTCATTGATGCTAAAAGCCCACAAGCATTGTGATGGCCATTTCTTGTTTAATTAATACATGATCCATAAGGCCCACACTGTTCTAGGGAAATGGACCCCATCCAGAGTTCTTCTATCCTCCCAGACAATAATTATTGGCCATTTCTTGAACTATGAAGAGGAGGGAGAAGTATGTTGAGTGTGAACCTGCCACAAGGAGTAGGACTAATTGTGGCTTTCTTTGGTGGAGAGCTCATCTTGGAAAAGTAATGCAGCAGACAGGCAGATGGAATTACTGGAAATTTAGAGAGTTTGGGTACTGCTATGAACAGCCCTAACTGACACTGATGAACACCCAGCTGTACTTTTCTTAATAAAAATGACAGTTCTGGCACAGAATGGTCATTTTCATGGAGAAATGATCTGATTTATCACCCCATCCAGTTTGGCAAATTGCTACAGGGCTTTACTGGCAACAAATTGATTATTATGTGCACTGGTTAGGCACAGCTGCAATTCTTTACGCTCCAGAGAATACAGGAAATATTCTATCATAGTTAAGGACACTTACACTGGTTTCATATTGGTTTGGTGGTGTATGGATGCTGGATTTTTTTCACTGTGAATAAAATGTACATTTCAGCTTATCGCTTAAACCTTGATTCTCAAGCAGTTGTACTTTTACCCTACTGAGTTCTTCTGAGGTTCTGTAGAGAAGCACGAGCAACACAGGTCTCCAGCCCGAATCAAAGTGTAGATATTTATGATGTAGCATGTGCAACAACCATTTGACTACCAGTGTGATTCATGAACACTGTTTTTATTTCATGCTGTTTTTATGAGGCGCATAATCATGGGCCCAATTCATTGGCAGATTTGACAATGCATTATTTCAGCACGGACTCCACAAAAATAAGAGGGCAAGTACAGAAATATGGCAATGGACAAAAATCCACAGACTCACAGTACTCCATGAAATTAGAAGTGATAATAATAAGAAGAACAAAATCTATAGCTTAGGTTGGTTTTTTAATCAGATTTTTAAGCAAACAAGTGATGCAAAGCCCAAAAGAAACATACTCTTCTAATATAATATCCAACTCAAGAAGGAGAAGCTAAGCTACAGTATTGCTCACAAATCAAATGCTAGAAAGCAAATATTACTTTCTGCTCTCTATAGAGATTCATCAGAGCGCACAATACAAATGCTCTGGAACAGTTTTGCCTGAAGTGCTGAAAGTAATGTAGAGATTAGCCTTAATTATAATTCCTGTCTCATAATCTCCTAGTTTCCATTTTCCAGCCTTTAGTTTTTGATGTTTCATGCCTAACTTGTTAGTCACATCACCGGACCTAAGTAATCCAACTTGATAGACATCAACATACTAACAAGCGCAACATCTGCATGTAACAATAACTTTACTATGTTGATTAGGGATAAATGTGTATATGGTTTTGTGCACACATAACTGTGTTCAGGCACACACACGTGAACACTAGATTCAGGAGGTTTTTAAGAATTTAGTCACCTTTAGTTTGCTGTTGCACTTCCACATCTTAATTTGCATTGTGCACATAATCAGCTCATTTGCAATGCACAGCCATTCAGTTACCTAATTAGACACTAAGTCCCTTTATAAAGAGCTATCGATCCTCATCCCTGTGGGGAATGAATCAGGAGATTTGAATATCACTGTGTTTCCTCATGAGCCACACACATTAACACACAAACTTGAGCTTAAACCATATCCTCACTCTTTCCTTTTCACCCTCACTCACATACAAACTTAGATGGGATATCAATATTTTTTCCCATAAGCACTTCCACTACACCCTTACAGTCTGACTTCCCAGTTTGATAACAATGATGTGTGTGTGTGTGTGGAGGGGTCTTTATTATTTTCTCAACCTCACTGTGAGAGCATTGGTTGTGAGTGTGATCAAAGGCTGAAAGGCTTATCTCTGTGCAGAGGAGAGAAAATGGTGGAGAGCCTGATCTGTAAGACTGCATTGTAATCTTCTGTGAATGCAGCCTCAGCACTATCCTTCTCTCTGTGTTTCTCTCTGTCTCCCAACTGGGGCGGCTCACTAACAGGGGGAGTGAAGAAGCATCTTTTGCCGCCACTCCTCTATTTCCTCTCTCCTTGCAGTGTCCGTCTGTCATTCTTTGTTTGTTTATGTGCTTTCTTGGTTATTATTGCTTACTCTACTGTTGAAACACCCTTGATCATATACCTCTCTTTCACATCTTCAGCCGTGGGGGGGGGGGGGGGGGGGGGGGGGGGGGGGGGGGGGGGGGGGGGGGGGGGG
>JAUMHL010000011.1:7429067-7443197 GCA_032362345.1 Sandelia bainsii
ATGAAATCTGCTTTTCTTTCACAAACATGGTCATTTCTATGTGTGTCCAAACTTTTGACTGGTAGTGTATGTCTGTGTGGTTAGCATTAGCTGCAATAATTTACCAAATGCCTAAAAAAAAACAAGACATTGTCACTTTTGTGATTTCTCATCAGTACATAAACTTTAAATATTGTAGTGAGTATAGAAAAAGAAGGAGCAAAGATTTGCAGGAGATAGACAAAATCAGCAAATCATCCCGGACTGAAATCTTAAAGAATTAATAAATTCAGGCATAGGTCTTTTGCATTTAATTGCTATGCAGCCAAACTCACACATGCACTTACAGTTGACATATTTTACATGCAAGCGTTTCCATTTAGTTGCCAACCTTTTACATTGCATATTCACTTTGGCTGTAACCAGATTGCAGTGTTCATTTGGTCATGCTAAGAAAGGGGCATTGTGAGTTGTTCCTATTAAGTTCCATGGAAAAAAGGGTTAACTGTACTACTGTAGTGTAGTAGGTTGGCAGGAAAGTGAGAGATGTGATGGCTGCTATAAGTGCAGGAGCTGCCAGATGGTGCTCACAGAAGCGTGATCATTTGGCATTTTTTTCACCCAAGGGCTCCAGGGGGAATGGAGAGAGTGAGGAGAGAGGTGGAGAAGTGAGTGACGAAGGTATGGGTGCATAGAGCCCCTATGTACCTGTACCCTATGTATCCTGTACTGGAGCTAGATCTGTTTTTCCCCTTCATGTTTTATTCATTTTTTACCTGTCTTACATTATTTTTCCAACCACTAGCAAGGACAATATTTTTTTGTGTTGTTTTTAGTTTGGACAACATTTGATGCACTCATGTTAGAAATTGTCAAGGCAATATCTATCTATCTATCTATCTATCCTGTGTGATATTTGGCCTCCTGTCTCATGTCAGAATCAAAGCTAATTGGCTTGCCTGGCATCGTTTCCATGTTGTTCTCAAGCTTTGCCAAAATGCCAAGTAAATTTCATCTGGTACACAATCCGTAAACACTTTCAATCTAAAGACATGACTGCATGTTCTGCACGTATGTGTTTATGCACAAGTGTGCACTCTTACTATGCTTCAATGCCTTTGCACATGTAAGTAGCACCTGAGTGGGATGTATTTGCATTGGTGCAGCCTCAGAACTGCTTTATTGCTGTGCTCATTTGAGCTTTGTAGTTACAGGCACACCTGCTTGAGAGACTCATCAACCTGAACTAACACAATAATGCTGGTGGCCATGTTTACCCTTGAGTGACACATCACCTACCTGGGTGTAAAATGCCATTTAGATCTCTAGTTTTCATAGATTACATACAGTGAAATTAGAATTGAACTACTTCCTTGGGTGACATTTGCTCACTTTGTGGAAATAAAAAAAATCTTAAATTTTGAAGTCTGAAATCATAATTTTCTCCCCTAAAGCTTGTGAAATATTTGTATACCATATATATTTTGTGAGAAAATTGAGTTTGGTTCAACTTTTCAAGAATATTTTAACCCAAATTCATTATTATACTGGAAGCTACAATAGATGTGTATGCATTATTACAAAAAAAATAAAAAAATAAATATAATTTGTATGGAAATGTAAATGAATTGACCTATACACAGTAATAAGCAGTGTGCATTGTAATTACAGATTTAGGACAGCATTACACAGTGCGATACAATGAAGTCTTTCTGTGTTGCCCCCCCAAAGGTAGTCACATCCTCCACCCAGACTTGATGACACTCTTTGTTGGCTCTCCTTCTTCTTCGAGGAAGGGAGAAAAAGAGCAGTGATGAACAGAGAGATGAGCAAGAGATGCACTCCTTTGAAAAATGAGTGCATCTCTTGCTCATGGCTCCACTCACATCCTCTCATCCAATTATCATTAATGTATGCCTTATGGTTAATCAGCTACAAAGCTCCCTATACCCTCCTTGAGCTCTTTCATTCATTTCTTGCTCCTTTTTTATCCTCTCTGTGGCCTTAAGTGGAAGGAAGAGGTCAGGGTTGAGAAAAGCAATTCTCTTCTGGCTATAATTAGTGCCATGTAATAAGCAGCAACAAAGGCCAAAAAAATAACTTGACAACCATGGGAGAGATGGTGATGATGGTCAAACACAAATTAGCAGTTATTAAAAACAACATGCAATAATGCTCTCATTACTGCAAAAACGTTTTCCACACAACCATCTGCTAAAAAAAGAACAATGAGAGGATATATCCTTTGAAAAGTGATTATAAATTGACTTGAGGGAGAGTGGCAAAAATGGAAAGGAGGAACGGTGTAGCACACCCTTGTGTTCTATAATTCTTTTCCGAGGAGATTGGAGACGCTCGCAAGTAATTCCACTTGACGGAACAAGGGGCCCTTTTTGGAAGCAATTGGGAAGAGAACCAAAGTCTCATTCAGGGAAGTTAATCCCCGTTAATGGGTTTGTTTAAATTCAATAAAAAAGAGAATATGCACAGAATGAATTATGAAAAACGATTAATGAATGCTCCAGCAAGTAATCATTTTCCGGATAAATATGCACATACATATTAATTTTCTCCCCAGTCCACCCCCCTCCAACCCCCATCCCGTTCCACCATAAAATCTGCCTTATTTTTAGCAGATCCTTCAAGCAGTTCCACTGTGTTGAGTGGAAGTCACTGACTTTCAAGTACTTCTTCTTTTTCTTGTTCTAAAAGTCACTCCATATAACTGGGGAGGTGATGTCATTGTGTTTGATCACTTGCCAAGCAGGTTTTGAGGACTACTAGCCTCCATGCAGGCTTCTTGTCATAGAAAAGGCCCCCTGATAGTGTTGATGACTAGAGTGAGGGGACACTATGGCAGGAGTGACAGGTGCAGGGACAGGGGGAAACCGTCTGCCATACCAGGTGACACCTCCACGTCTGGCAGGGAGAGTCCCGAGGCTCAGGAAAAAAGATGACTTCATGTAATGGAACACAGAGCATCAATGTGCTCATACTTGACATAATCAAGGTGTTCAGGGTGAGAATTTAGAGAGCAGCTGTTGCTCGAGTTACCCACAGTTTCATTTTTTTTCATCCTTTTCCCAAAAACTCAATACTATTAAAAATACGTCTATCAGTACCTAATTTTTAACTTGGTTGTAAGGTGTGAAATGTCCTTAAGTACTGCAAGATTTCCTCTAAAATGCTTGTTTATTCTTGATTTTACCACTGAGAATGCAGTGGTAATTGTTATGTCACACTGCTTATAGAAAACAGTCTACCACCCACAGAGAATTTCACCATTTCATTAGATTGTCTTCATTTAGAAGCAGTGTATTGTTTTTTTTCCAGGTAAATGTTTTCCAAGTAATGTTTGTCCAATTCAGCCTCTTCAGCGCAAGTCTCAGGCTCTGCAACTGAAGGTCACAGAGTTGACGAGTGGGGAGTCATCACAGCATCTGCTTGAACAGCGGTCACTAATAAACACAAACAATCATACACAACGCAAAGCCACACAATCATCGGATGCAAACAGACACACAACACAGAGGAACATAGAAACACACAACAGCGGCAGCAACCAGGAGACATTTACAAATTGGCTTCTTGGCTTGAACATTGGTTCCGTTCATAATTATTTCTCCCTGCCATTGGGGTCTCTGCACACTGCTGGTCCCCTGCTAATGCTGTAAGCACGCCAAGCAACTCCAGAGCTGTCTGTGTTCAGGCAGCCAAGGAAATCTCTCTCTGCAGCTAAAAGCCAATTATTTCCTTGTAGGTCGGCAGGACTATTTGCCCCAATAATTATTCCTATATAACCTCTTTACAGGAGGAAATTGAAATAACATGGAGCCATTAATGAAAAAGGGTAATTTCACCATGTGCATTTGTTGTGCCTCCTCATTTTGTACAGCCAAGTGGTCCGCATTATTGGCATGCCAACAGAAACACCTGCAGTGACGCCGAGAGCAAATTAAGAGGTAAAACTCTCAGTGTGTAGATCTTTCATGGGTGGGTGAGATAACGTCAGATGTCCTGCCTTGGTTCTATGACTTAAATGACAGAAGTGGACAAGAGCAGTCAGTTGTGTGGTTGAGGATGTCTGGCCATGTGTTTCAGTAAATATATGTGTTGGCTGTATGTAGAGTATGGATTTGTACAAAGTCCTCACATGTACCAATGGGAGAGGGACACACAGTTCCGCTGTTGCATTCTGACCCACACCTATTTTCATAAATAGCTGAAATAAGATAGGTGCAATAGAAGAAATTAGAGGCTTTAACACGTTTAACACCACACTAGAATGCAAAACGTTTTCTGAAGTGCCTGGGTCAAAGGTGGCATGACCAGCTAGCTTACCAGCAAATGGGAGTAGGGCTAGGTCATCGTCACACATTTGTAGATTTATGGATAATAGGAGAGCTCAAGACAGAATGTCCAACTCCTTTTTCACCTTACACACCCACCCAAATGGTACATGATGTACACATGTCTCAGATTGTTGGCTTCAGAAGGTAATGATATGTATGAAGGATATTTGCAGCTACAGACCCAACAATTCTGTTGTTAGAAAGCTTTTGGGGGACAGGGTTTCAGACGCTGGTTATAGGGTATCTTAGAAGTGCTTCAGTTGAAGTCCATTGACGCCTTTCAGGTGTCTCTAGTAACGACATAAAGCACTCTTGGCTCTTGTATAGACCTTCAAGCACTCTCTAACACTAACAAGTACTGAGTCTACATCATCTGTACTACAGCAAAGTAGAATAATGATAAAGTTAAGACTCGTCTAACTAGATTTGTGATGATCTCCACCATAATCATTCTCCACTTTCACAAGCAATATTTTAAATATTAAGCAGAAGGCAGAGTCTCTCTGACTCAGTCTTCAACCTTTTTTATGCTGTAGGTCATTGTAACTAATCATTAGACAACTACTGTCAATAGCACATGCCAGCTATATCAGACGGTATAGACAGAAGAAGAGGTTAACATCTTTTGGTTAAGATGTACTGATTCCAACACTGAATGTGAGGAAACTGGGAACTGTGGTTGTCATCCCATAGTTGCATTTTCGTTATGCTGTGACAGAATCATCTGTAGCCTCACTTAAGCCAAACCATAATATTGTCCCTAACCTTGACCAATTCACTTTTCTGCATAAACTTAACTAAGCCTTCACCATTGTTGTCAGGTTAGAAAACGGATTACTTTTATTTTAGGAATGGTGATTTGTAATATTTCCCCAAGATATTGAGAAATGTTGACATAAAGGTCTACTTCCCAAACAAGAGGAAACAGAATCCCACTACTGCTACATATACAGTAAATAGTGGTGCACATTAAGCTGTGTAGTACAGATGTCTTAAGGAAAAATCTTGCACCTACCTTGAACTATTACAAGGAAGACGACAAGAAAAAGAGAAATAACTGAAATAATTATTGTGTGAACAAGATTGTGCAAAACTGATTTCTGCTTTGTAGTATTTTTTGAATTTAACTACTACAGGGGCTGGATATAGAGGCTGCTTCTTTTGTCCTGAAATGACCTGTGCATATTTCAGACAATAGCTACCCCAGAGAACCACAAAAGGTTAGGGATGAACAGGGGAGATAGAAAGGAACATTATCTGTGGCTCAAAATCCTTTTACTTCTCAAGTGGAAAATGGAAATAGGCCAAGATTAGTATGCCAAGTTTTATCATCTTGAGATTTATTATATGTTCCATGAAGTACAAAGAGAAATAAAAGACAAATGCTTTTTTTAAGTTCAGACCATCTATAATCTATGAGAGCCCAAGACTATTTCAATTTAATTTGGAACTTTGGAACAATGTCACAGACCTTTAAGGTATATTCAGACATTGGGGGAATAAGAAGATAGTGTGAGTGTGTGAATGTACTTGTTGAGGTAGGGATTTTGCAGTGCTACAGAGTCAGTGCATTACACTAATAGCAGCAGCGGAGACCAGGACTCTGAACAATGCACCAGTGTACAGTATGTGTAGCTATGTGTCTATAAGACAGAAAGAAATGTTTTGATGATAAAATATTGACTTCAGGCTGAATTATTTTGTTAGCTAGCAGGCTCAGCTTGAAATTTCAGACCTGTGCAATAGTCTGAAGCAAATACATTATTTACTGAAATTATGAAATTAGACCATACTAGCATTGTCAACAATATGAAGGGTCTCTGACCATGGTTTACTACACAGAATACAGCATCTTCAGTGTAGGTATCATACCTACAGAATAGGTACTATATAGTGATTGACCAGCTTCGACTCTCTTTCCATAAAAGTCCTCATTTTCCTCTTGGCCTCTGTAAGGGCGGAGTGGTGTTAGCCAAATGTCCTTCCTGTAAGTGGGTTGTTAAAAATTGTAATTATTTGAACACCAGCATGAAAAAACTCATATAAAACACTGGTTTCATCAGTATTCATGTGTAACAATCCACTATTTAACCACATGGATAGCCAGTATGAATTAATTTGACCCCAAGAGCAATATCCCAATAACTCCAGCTATGAAGACAAATGATAATTCTTACACCCTCTGTAAATTTGTGGACTAGTTTGGTAATTACTCTAACAACAGCACGGCAGCAACAGCGTGGGTGCATTTAGCCCAGCATTTTCAATTAAGTATTGGCAAAGTCTAATTTGTCATTTACCAATTAGGATAAAGGCTGATTTGACTTACTATTTCACAGCTAAATGGGAACTCAGTTAAGATGCAAATTATGATTCCTGTTTTAATTTTCTCTGTTTTGTTTAAATTTTACTCTCTACAGATGAAGAGAAAAGCAAATCAAGTAGCTATATACTGTTTGTTATACACACTTTTTTGTACTTTGTGAACATAGTGGTTTTCTGCTAACTTCAATCTAAAATCTTTCAATTACAGGTCTGTGCATTGGCAACCATCTCAATAAAACACTGGACATCAGTGAGCCTTGCCTAAGGCTAGCATCTGGGTTGTGGTCTGATCAAGAGGTTGGGGGTAGAACAAGAGCCATTACACTGGTCAGTCAAGCAGATACCCTATGGCAAATGTTGTATTTTATGTCAGACAGAGGCCTTTTAAATAATATATTTACTGAAAGTACATTTTCTTTAACTATTTGATTAGTGCAAATCTAATGTAAAGTAACTGGTGCAGGTCAGGACATTTTCTGTTATCTCAGTATCTTTATGTTCCATTTTACTATTAACTGGCAAGCAGCACTACCACTGCTATTTGCATTAATATGATTTCATCCTACCTGATGAAGACATAATGTCGTACATTTTGGGAGCATCAATTCGGTGTGTGGTGGCTTTTGCAAGAGTCATTTGTGCCCCATTATAAATTGTCAGACACCTACATTAGCAAAACAATCATTAACTGTGGGAAGTATAAGAGATCACTACTCAAAGTCATCATCAGAATCATAAATATAAAATGGGTTTAGATGAGGTGAAGGGGGTGAGATGGAGGCAAAGGAGGACCTAACTGTTAATAGATATTGTGTAAAGAAAGTGATCGTCTTAATGAAGATAGATATTGAATTGTTAGATTCTTTTGCAATGTGAATCACAACAAATTCTGTAATGTAGAAAAACTCTTGGCACCTAGGATTGCTCAACTGAGTGTGGTGTAGGTCCGTTTGTGCTGGTGAAAACTGTATAAGTGCATGTATATAGGTTTGTGCATAACTACTTTGCCATTAAACAAAAGTAGGAGTATCTGCTAATGGCGCTGTGAGGCTGTACTTATACACAGCAGTACTTTGAGCTAAGTGCCAATATCAGCATACTAAGATGCTCACAATGATAAAATTCAGATGGCTGTTGATTTAACGTTTACTTCTGTATGCACATTTCCTAGTTAGCACTAAACAAAAAGTAAAGCTGAGACATACGTAACAGGAGTGAGTTTTAAAACCTTAAAATCTATTTTAAAAATCTATATTCTATCTAATCTATATCTCTATCTAAATCTATATTTAAAACCATTTTTTACTGCTATCATCCAGAAATCAGTGGGTTTTTGATTAGATGCCTCAAATAAGGTCTGTGGTTAACACATAAGGTCTGTGGTCAAAATTTTCACATTTTCTTCTAAAACATAAAATATATGAAATTCAGTAAAAGTCCCCATTTTTTTAAAGCTTTTACAGATCTTTAAAAATCCTGCTAACAAGTTAAATGAGACTACAGAGGTTGTTGGGAACATTAAACACCATCGCACTGGTCCCAGAAACCCGTCTATGTCTGCTTTTACAGCCTCGTGTTTAAACTTGTGCACAAAAACTATTCTCTCAACTTGTAGATTTATCAGTTTAAAGTAAAGTACATTACTAGTACGTTTTCCAATAAAATTACTTTATTTGTCTTTCTTTGACTTGTCACCATCGCTAATACAGTGAAGTCATGCAACTGTGGTGTAGTTCACTTGTTTAAATTGGTGTTCATTTGGGAAAATTATCTTGCTGAGCAAAGCATTTAATTATCCTACATTTTTGTCACACAGCTTATTTTCTGAAATGATCCAAAAGCCAATGGAAAAACTGGCTTTTTAGGGAACCTGGTTGATTCTTTTGGTTTGGCCTACAAATATACTGTACATCATTCCTACGCCACTCTATGTAATCATAAACAAAAGCATTGGAGAGACTGAAATACTGTGTCTGATCACGGCAAAAGATGAAAAATTAAAGGATTGCATAAATTATGATAATGCATCCTACAGGAACATGTATGTTTGCATCAGATGTCATACCAATCCAATCAAGGTATGGAGACATTTTTCTTGAAACCACAAATTTGATTCAAATTGTTGTGATAGAGGAAGAACATAAAGATCATCAAATTCATTAGGATACACCATATGGGGATCATCTATGTCTGTACAAAAATGTTTGCCAACTGTCAAGTAGTTGTTGAGGATTTCAGTTTGGACCAAATGCTAGACAGGCATCCCTAGAGGCAGGGGTGAAAAAACACAGACGGACAAGCAACACAATCTTTGAATGAATGTTTTTAATAAACTCATGCACTCTTACTTCTCACGCCTGTGTACTCTTTACAGCTTTTGTGCTTAACCTGTAACCACAACCAAAAATGTAAAGATCGTTTGCCTTGTCAGATGGTTACTTAGTGAGATTCTAACCCCCTACCTGCCCACTCATAGCACGATAACAGTGTCAGCTAAATGCCAAGTGTAAATGTGCATGTGGCTGATATAAGGACACAATTATGCAGACGGGTGCACATAAAAATTAAAGATTAAAATAACAACTTCAGATGACTAATGAAAAACCAAAGCAGGACATTTACTGCTTTTAATGCAAAACACAATATTTTCTGTTGTGGTTTAATCTCCTTGCAGTACTGTCTGACAATAGATAGCACATAGAGAGATGAGGATTTTTGCTTTAATCGGTCCTTTTTAGCATCAGCTCTCAGAATATCGGCTGTAGCTTGATGGATGACTTAATTAGAGCCCTGCATCCATAGTTGAATCACTTTCTGGAAATGAGCAAGTTGTCATCACTGCAGAAGCAGATCAATCCTCCCAGTCGACCCTGTTCCAGCATCAGACGCTCTATTCCAATCCAGTTGTTTGATGGAGTTCTTGTATCAATCTGGGAAGATGTTTGGGGAGAAATTTTTTTAATCACAACAAAATGATGAAAGATCCAAATAGATTAAGATCTAAATCAAGCAGATCCTGTGCTTGATTGACTCCATTTGATGGTTCAGGTTTATGCTAGCTTATAGCCCCTGTCTTGTGTCATAAATAGGATTTTTACAGGCATGGCTTTTACTGTTTGCCTATCAGTCATTTGAATGGTCAGGTGTGCCTAATGGTACTTAAGCTTGTCTGTCACAGGATGAGTTGCCCAGAGGGGAGCCACAGTGCTGAGGTTAGTGTTGTTTGTATTTGGTTTTGTTCTTCGGGGTTGGACGGGCAGTACTGTGTGCGGGAGTGGCAGGCATTCAAGCTGGCCATGGCCCCAGGGGGTAGGAGGGGTTCGGGTTGGGAGGGAGCATTGTAGCAGATGTTTTCTCTCCTTCCAAGGTGGAGAGGGGCATGGGGAGCATTTGATGACGGAGTCTAGCAGGTCAGTGACCTCTCCTCCCCTCTTCTTCACACCTCCCTCTCCCGACATGTGTCAGTCAGTGCCAGGTCAAGATGGTGGCCCAGTGCGCCTGCAGATCCACCATGTGCTTCTAAGGCAGGGACTGGCAGCGCTGCACAGCATCTTCCACCCGCACAAGTCATTTCCACCCCCTCAACTGCCAAGTGTGTCAGGACCATGGGAATAAATGAAACCTTGTGGATAAACAAACACGGGTGATAAGCATTTTAGGTATATCAGAGACCAGAGCTTCACAAGTTTTCCTTTTCTTCAGGTATAGGTAGTGTTAGTTCAACCAGTGTATACACTGCAGTCATATATTCTGCACTGTCAAATTTCTGCCTCCCTTCGCCAAACCACAATGCAAATATGTAGGCAAATTCACACAGACAGCTCACACATACACATGAAATTGTACCTATTTTCCTCTCACACACACACAACCCCAACCTTTCTCCTCTCCCTCATGTGTCCTGGCTGCTGGCTTCCATAGCTACCCACTCACATCTACCCACACACACATCACCCAGCCGCTGCAGTTTATCCCATTTGTAACACATGGCTGGCTATCGTACAGCTATGACCAAAGGGAACACAACAGAGCCAGGCAGAGAGAAAGGGGTGTCGGGGGTTGTGGCGGCCGGATGGAGGGGCGGCTGGTGGACTGAAGCAGGGTTTGGCTCGGTCTGGTTGGCTGTAATTGGTGTCCACTCTTCCAGAAGCCCTGCAGTGATGGCCGACAGGATGACTCTGTCCGCATTTTCCCTGCCATCCATAATGTGTGGGTTTGTGTGCATGAGTGAATGGAGGCACACACATTCAGGGGGCAAACAACTGGTGACAGAGACACTGACAATGTCCATAGGGGCTGTGTGTGTGGGCAGCCAAGGGATAAGTGTTATAATAAGTGAATGTAGCATCGTATTTGATCACATTATAACATTTATTTTGTGCTTATAATATCATATGCTTTGCTGCATTCCTGGCAACCTTTGTTTGCAATATGAACAAAGGTGAAAATTTAGTTCAGGGGCAAAGTTGAAATTGCACTTCATTCCATAATAAAAGCCTGCTTTTAAATAAATAAGAGGGAAAAAAATCCAAAGAAGTTAATTATTATTGCATTGGTCTTCTAAATGTATTTGCCTAGTGTCACGTTGTGTTCTAAATCATTTTAAAGTCTTTACTGCAGGGCTTCCTTTTGATTTCCCATTGAAATCTGTGACTACGACTTCAGCCTATGAATATGAAACAAACAATAGTGACACTTTTCCACTGGGCTTAGATCCAACCACAATTTAAACACATGATGTGTGCACAGTGCAAACATTTTTTCCATAGTAAAGGCCAGTATGGTGAGATGTTTGTTTGTTTTTCATTTAGACTAAATGATGGTTCATCTATAAACAGCAATTATTTGATATCTAAGGTCTCCAGCAGTTGGACTTATATAGCATCTAAGACCACCAGATAAACATTGTCGCTCTCAATGAGCCTAAGTTATTCTTTCTACATCGACGTGCATCACGGCTAGCTTCATAATGAAAACCTCTCAGTGGTTCTGAACAAAGCATGTTGAAAATATATTTTCTCTCTGTCTCTCTCTTTTCCTGACCATACAGGTGTTGAGTCATTTTAGTGCAATACATGGTTTGGCTGAAGGAGCAGACTATCATTGTTTGGTCCTACTACCAAACATGTCTCTATGAGACAGGAGCCAAGGCGCATATGATCACAACTCAGTATGCCAAGGCACAGCTACAGTGAGCTATACTGGATCCATGGAAAAAGGCTTTAAGACAAGTACATTTGAAGTTAAATGATCACTGTTTCTTATGTGGAATCTGGGATTGTAATTACAGATAACTATTCTTTGAAGTCATTGGAAATTACCTCATTTTCTGGATTCCTTTGTTTTACATTTTTTTAGATTTTGTGCTTTGCTCAAGGACAATCGGGTAGTTATGAATTGTGCCATGGCTCTCAACATCCAGATGTTACTGATCCGTCACAGGCACGATTCTGTTGTTTCACAGCAGTATAGGATGTCGGTGAGGAATAGTCAGGCTATGTTGCATTTTTTTAATTAATTTGTGAGTAATTAATATTTTGAATCTCCAAAAATCCACCCAAATTATTTGGACTCTGACTGTGCTACATCATCCAGCAGTACACAGCATTTACCATCTCCAGAAGAAGAGCATACCCTTCAATTTACCGACCTTTGATAAAGACATTTAAGATCAGTAGTCATCTTAAAAGTTAAAACTGGCAGCACTTTTTTTCTAAAGGCACAAGAAATTTCTCTGAAAAGTCTGTTATTAAGTAAATTGACGCTTCAGTGTGCTTTCGCTTTATCCTAGCAGCCGTCTCCTTCACTCCCACTCATTCTCTCTTCAGAGAAAGGTGTTATCCTTGTCTAACAACTCCCCAATGAGTGAGAGAAAGAGAGCAAGAGTTGGAAGCAAAGAGTGGAGACTAAGTGGAATGAATGCCAAGAGGAATTAGGTGAACTTTTTTTGTCCTGACAAAAATGGGAGGGTGCATGAGGGATCTAATCATCACCTAAAGTTACTGGAATAGCTGTATATAAAAAAAGGAAAAAAATGTCCCAAACCTTAGAAGGATCCTGTTGTTCTCTAAACTCAATCCTTTACCAATTGACAGGCAGAAACAACCTAAGATGCTAACCTGATGAAGGCAAGATAGCTGAAAACATTTGGTGAATATATTCTACATTGGAGAAGAGTGCAACATGTTTTAGCTTGTACATTTTCTTTGAGAACAGCAGTGGTCTGCACCTCACTGTGTAACAAAAAAGCACCAATGTTAACATTTCAACATAGCCTGTGTGTTTAACGGATTTATATACTGTATACTGTTTCTGATAACCTAGAAATCTAATAACACTTAAACTGGCTTTTTTATCTTTAGCTCTTCAAGTAACCCAACATTCATTAAGACATTGATATTCTCTTTATTACAATTTAAAAGTATTAATTAAATATTTGTAGTTCCCTCAACACCAACAGAGAGCTGGTTCCCCTGTGGCATATTATTGTAGTGGTAGGATCTTAATTTATAGGTTGTGTCCAGTTAGTGAAGAGCACACAATAGTTAAATAATTTAAGATCACTAACTACTAATTTGTTTGCACAAAGTATTCTTTTTTCCGTGACACCTGCTGAGTTTTATAGATATGCCTTGTTCAAGTGTGATGGCACGTGTGCACCTGTACATGAATTCTGTGCAAGAATTCATAACAATACTTGCAATTAATTATAGGTCTTGATCACACTTCCCTGCTTTTCTTCAGTCCCTTTTTAAGATTTTTACCTCCAGGCAAGCTATTAGCAAGGCAACTGAAAAGACATTCCAATTATTTCTTACATCTGAGGAAATGAAAATCGCACATTAAACATAACAATCAGTGTACCTTGTGATTGCTATTTGCACATTTCTTTGTCACATGTGACCACACTGTGCACTGCAGATATGATGCCACTGGTCTATTACCCAGATTTAATGTTTTGTGAAAACCTCCTGATCAAATACAACATTGTAGAGCTGAGGTGTAGTCTTGTCATTTTCTTCAAAAAGCTCTCTCTAGCGTCAACTGTCTATAATAATGAGGGTGATATAATTCTATGGGGTGCTATTATCTGATTAATCAGGCCTTTATAGACTCCGCAGTAATGCAGACTGCATCAAGATGCCCTGATACGACACAGTCACTCCCTTTGGCTTTGGTTTCCTGTGTTCAGTCACTTGTTTACAGTAGACTTTAAAGCATGGCTGGTCATAAATAATACATCCATTACAGATAGATAACGTCTCAAATATCCAGTGGGAAGATATCTTAATAGCAGGAAGTTATATAAATGTTATTCAAGTGTTATACTCAAGGGCAATTGCCCCAGTCTTACTTGGAACAGTGGGGTGAATATTGTGAATGTCAATAAGGGTAATAACATTCAATTCAATTCAATTCAACTTTATTTATATAGCGCCAAATCACAACATAAGTCATCTCAAGGCACTTTACA